>VZSG01000009.1:1315862-1386797 GCA_013398315.1 Nothoprocta pentlandii
AAAAAAAAAAAAAAAAAGAGTCACCATCAACTACTCTAGAAAGATCTGTGAGTGAGAAAAAAAGTTCAATTGTGTTAAATCCAAAATAATTGGAAGAAGAAGCAAGAACAACTATGAGCCATCTACATTCAGAATTGAATATAAAGGATTTTTACAGCAAGACACAGAGAAATGTGATGCAGATCAGCTAAAGACTAGTCCAGCTGTTTCTCTCTCCTGGAAGAAAGATGATTGTTTCATATTTTATATCCCTAGAAAACATTATTTTAGAGCTTATTAGGATGAAAAAAAAGTAAAGTAAAAATGGCCTCACTCATCCTTGTTCTCCAAGGATCGATGGAGAGGTGGATCTCTAGAGATCTCCTAGCTACTGGTATTCAGTCTCCTCCACTCCTCTCCTTGACAAGAACCTGCTCTTTCTGGAGATAATGGAGATCTGATTCAATTTCTCTTAGCTGCAAGTATTCTGAATGCCTTTTAGAAGACTATGATTTTCATCACAGTCAGGATTCCCCCATTTTCCCCCAAATACTCTTTTTTATGGGATTTTAACATATTATCTGATCCCTTCCCAGTCCCCGGCACGTACGTGGCTTTCTCGGCTTCTGAGCTGAAGCATTTCAAATGCTAATATTTTGATAGACAAAATGACAGTGTTTGAATAACAGTCAAGCAAGAAACTCAGTTTAAAATGGGCTGATTCATATGATGCAACAGGAAGTTAGAGATACACGAAGGCTGAATCCAACTAATAAGAAAATTATTATTTTTTTTGTTTATCAAACTCAAAGAAAAAGGATATGTTTTACAGGCTATGTACACATAGCTTACCCTTAGTAAAAGGTAGAACACAGACTGTTTCTCACAGTGAAATGAAGTAAAATTCATATACTTTTCATATACTTTTTCAAAGATACATATTTTGTTTCAAATAAAATTTGCAAGAGCCTGAAAAAATTTGGATGAGAACTGGAAGGGGAAATGGAAGGTATGACACTTTCAATAGTCAAAGTGACAAAGGTTGCACTATTTTTATTTTTTATTGAGAACTCAACAATGAGAAGATAGAAGAGCCTGTTAGCAGGGATGTCCTTGCTATCAGATTGAGCAGTGATAGGAAAGCTGTAAGGAGAGGCATAACACAGCTGACAGCCCTTCTCTGCCTTGCTAAGGATGGTGGCACTGCTGTCTCCAGCTTCTGCGTGCAGATGACAGGCATGAATCAGAAACTTACTGAAGTGCTTGTATTAGAAAGCGGTGAAATGTGGCCTTTAAAAAAGAGAGGGAAAATATTCTTTAAAAACTGTTGTGATTTTCTCAGCAGTTCTAAGTGGAAGTTATTATTATTATCATGTTAACTTTCTCCTCCTCTGCTTTGTGTTTAGTGAAGTTCTATTACTACTGCCTTTGACACGGCCAAGATAAATAAACAAGACAAGAAAAGGTCATATCTTTTATTTGCTGATCTTTAGACCAGCAGACTAGATGAAGCAATAGTTCTGTCTTCAAGTCTGGAATAGAAGAACCCATTCTCAAAGCTAAATACAAATTGAAAACAGTTGCTTACACCACCTAAAAGCACAGTTGTTATTTATGAATAGGAGGGATGTCAGCAGGGGGAGAAGTGGTAAAATGGTCATCTTCCTTTAAAGGGAAATAAATGTGGAGAAATAATTTCTTTTCTGTGGATCACAGAATAAAGCACATGGAAGAAGGACCTGGCATGTACCAAAGAGCATTTAAGCCATTTATGACTTTCCTATGGAATTACTGCAGCTGTGTGCTCAGTATATCTGCTCCTTTATCAGGTTTCTACTGCACACAGCCCCTCTTCCACAAACAGGTCCTCTGGTATTAACCACTTCTGTGTCATATGCTCTAACTGATTAAAATGCCTGTTTAAACTCAGGAAATTGTTCCCAGCTCATATTTACCTCTGGGAACTGTTATTCTCCAACCCAAAGAGGGGTCTACGTTCCTGAAAACATGCCCATATTTTATCAGCTGTGTCAGCTGGTCAAACAAAAGATGCAATTTTCTCTCACCTTTTCTTGCTCCCTTGGACAGATTCTTTTTCACACCTTTCTTCAAACACAGACCTTTTTCTCTTTTATAGATTCTTTATAGATTTTAGATATAGATTTTTATAGCTTTTTCTCTCTTTTATAAATCTTAGTGCTCTGAAACCAGGATTTAAGTATGAAAACAGAAAAGGGAAAACTAATTCTAGATGTCTTTAATTTCGAGAAGAAAAATTAGTCCATTTTGAAACTGAGACAAAGGAATTTCCCTCAAGACTGTTGGTCATTGCTAGGGAGTTATTGTTGCCAGTGCCTGGTTGTGCTCACATCTAGCTGAGAGGCCAGCTGTTTTTTGAGCCGCTGGTAGAAATGGGATTGCCTCTGTCCCTCGCTATTCTAATTTTAAAATAAGGAGGTAAATATCTGACCTCTGCACCAGCATCGCCCTCCTGCAAAGCCTGTTTTATCTGGAGGAGAATGAAGAAAGATATGAAAACAAAAATTACCTCTCTATTAATGGGCCCAGAGTATCTCACTGGAGCCAAGCTCCCTGCTGGTCTATAACTCCTATGGACTTTCTTGCCCTCTGGCTCTGATCAGGAGCAAATCGACAGATTCTCCACCGGAAAAAACTCCAATCTAATCCAATCCTGCTGCCATGGGCTAAATGGATGCAACTTGATTTGGCCACGAGCTTTTAGATCTGGCTCCAGCACAGGCAGTAACAGCAGCGCAGACGGGGCCCGTGAGACTTGCAGTAGGGAAAGGAATTGAATTTAGGCATCCTTAATGCCAGAGTGCTGTGATGGTGTTTATCTGCTTCCTGTAATCACTGCAAACACTTTGAGGAGCCAAACGAGTGACAAGGCAGTCAGAGGTAGGCACCTAAGCTAAGCATATAAAACATGGCCTTAACAGGCGTGTTTCTCACTCCCTGTCTTGGTCACAGGATTGATTCATAGCATATCTGTAACTGACTTTTCCTGTGCATAACAATGGATGCTAACTAAAATGGAACAGATTAAAGCCTCAATATATCTAGATTAAATATTTCTGAGGGGCTCTTGCATACATGACGTACAGTTTTTCAGTAGCTTCGAAGTAGTTAATTAAGAAAAATAGTATTTCTAATACAGAAGAATTAAATGATTACTGAATACACTTAAGGAAAATGGAAACCTGAGTCACAAGGGAAATAAAAGAAAAACACATATGCATTGTTTTTCTGTGAATTCTTTTGAAATTCTTTTATCTGGAAAAAGTATTTTTCCTGAAGAAAAATGATTTTCTATCTCAATAATGTTTCAATCTCATTCTTACCAGTCAAACTGAGGTTCTTTTCCTTTGGTATAGATGACTCTGGGTTTTAGTGAGGCAAAAATATCATTAAATAAGCCTGAATTTTACAGAAATGATGAATAAGATGTCTCCACTTTCAATACAGTAAATATCTGGGGAAGAATGCAACAATACTTTGGTTTTCCTGTGAATGTTTTGCGAAACTCTTCTTTCTCCTCCCAGGTTTACTTTGCATATAATCATAACTTCCAGTGTGTGTGTAAATTACTTATTGGGTTCTACTTTAACTGGAAATGCTGAGGGAGGAGCAAGCTGATCTTCAGCTAACAAAATGTGAAGAGAATGAAAAAGTGAGTAGTCTTCTTACTGTCTCACAGGCTATTCCAAATCCTGCTGAAAATCTGTGTTGCCCCAGTCATTTTCACTGCAGTGGAATTAGATTTTTGTTGATGTAGAGAAAATGAGAACAATTGCTTGGCAAAGAGTTTTGAAGGAGGAGAGATTTGCCGGTATATTATCACTAACAATTAACTTAAATTTGGGGTTAAATTATGAATAAACAGAGCTGCTCCACTAATGTCACCGGAGTAACTCCAATTTTACATCATAATGCTATATCTAAAATAGAAAACTGTATAAATTCACAGTTTGATGTAACTAGCATATTGAGAAGTCCAATGGCTACTGGGTTTTTCTAAGGTTCAAAAAATATAAATAAAAACATTAAGCTTGAGAACAAGACCTTGTTGTTGGAATGATACTATAGTATGTAGCTAGTGGTGACTCTGGGCATGTCACTCGTTTTGGGTATGTGTGCATGGAAATAGGGGACAAAGTTCTGCATTAGCAAGAATTAGCACTTGCATTAGCCATTTATGGCCCTAGAGAAGTTCTTTTTTGGTGCAGATTTGGCCTGTACCTGTAGCTGGAGTCTAGCAGAGCACATCTGAGCACGGCACACATGAGCTGCAAGCTGTGTCCCTCCTAGCAGCATCAGGACTGAACTTGTGCCAAGGGAAGTCACTTGGGGCAAATCAACCCATTTTCCTTCCATCTCTGAACCACATAGTGAAATAGTGTAAATGCCCCATTGCAGAAGTTCCTGTAGCATGGTGGAGGTTATCACATGCTGGTAAAATATATATATACGTATATATGTGTGTATATATATATATATATATATATACGTGACAAAACCATTTGTTTTCTCTTACTCGTCTGAGATTGATATATTCAGAGTTTTTAGTATCCTGATTTACTCTACCGTGAGTGGAAAGTGTGTCTTGCTTGAAATGGTATTTGTAGTACTTCCAAAAGTGGGATTTTTTCTCTTCACTATCATTTTTCTTGAATTATCTAAGGAGGGACTTAACAGATATCTTATATCTGAAGATTTCTAGGAAATCACAACTAGTAAGCCCGAGGCAGCATATGTTTTAGTAGATTTTCTACAGAGGTGTTGGAGACACTCCACCAAAGCCTACTCTTTAACCTACATAACTTGCATTTCTCTTCTGGGCAGGATAAATTTGTATTTATTTTCTTCCCTTTGTGATACTTATATCTAAATTCATTTTTCTTGTATAAAATGAAATTTAAATTGTGTGATTATCACTTTCTATCAAATGCAGTTTGTTTTCACTATCAGTCATGGCCATCTTTAAGAACACATTTAAGCTTCAGAGGGAATTCAGATATTCATATCACGTTTGTTTCTGCAAGTATGTCTTGCCAAGCTGAAGAGCTTTGAGTTAAGCCATATGGTTTTGATAAAATATGGTGACTTGAAATTTATCTCCTCTCTGCAAAACAAATGTTAGTGCCAAAATGCTGTATGTGCAAAACTCAGCATCAGAAAAAAAAAGCCCAGTGTAAGGATGTTGCTATTACACTCCTTAAGTTCAGCATTTGTACAACTCGAGATGATCCTGTGCAAAGCATTAGTAGTAAGAGAGAAAGCTACAGCATAAAAGTGATGGTGTATGTCGTATATGTACATATATATAAAGACTGTATATGGACATATTTTTAATTTTAGATTTAAGACTTTTTGAAATGAACAGAGACTTTTTTTAAGTTCCCCAAACTTTTGATATATCTTAAGTCATAAAACTGGATAGATAAGTGAACTATTGATGAGCTACAAAGGAGCCCAGCAAAAGGAGTGAAATGTTGTTCTAGCAGGCATTTCTCATGAGTACAGTATTCCTGTGTGTGTGATTCCTTGCTCCTACTTCAAGGCATGTCTGGTCATGGACTGTTTTCAATGTTGCCTTTTCCCTACTATTCTGGTGTTGAAATTGGATTTGGAGTCCTTAGTTGCAATTGTTTGATTTAGAAGCTTTGAATTTTCCTGTCCTTTAAAGTTCTGACAGATTTCAATATACGTTTTGAAGTACCTAAGCTTAGCAAGGGCAATTTAGGTTTTGCTGTTTCAATTTCAAGCTGTTTTGTCCCCATGTTTATAATCAGAAACTGAAATCATTATGGAAAGGACTTTATATTACTCTAAAACGCCACTAGCTAAATCCTAGTTTGAGAGGAAGAGGACATCCTAGAATCCATTCCTGGTGATTTCTATTTTGTGTTATGGTCACATAACACAACATAAACAACAAAAAATTACTATGGTTTTGCCTCTTAAAAAAACAAAAACCTCCTGTTCATGCTGAAGTTGATAGCAAAAATCTTGCTTCTGGAAACTGTACTGGACAAAACACCTTGTTTTATAGTGCATTACATTACCCCCTGTGAAGAGTTGAGTCTCTGCCTAAGCCCATCTCTGTTGGAGATGATGAAAGTGGGTCAGAGAAAGAATATTCTGATCCAAATGCTTGTGAGTTCACGTCTTGTGAGTTTGGTGCTTGTATTAGATATTCTAACCTACTGAATTCAATAAAATAAGAAAAAAACTTCTGTAATCTTAAGGAGAAAATAAAAGCAATATATCTGCTCCAGGAAGGGTAACAACCTCTGTAAAAATGCTGCCAGCACTGCAGAAAAAGTTTGTACTTGATATCTAGGTATAAGCACTCTTCCTGTGAGGTCAATATACTTGCTACTCACCTCAGAGTAGTACAGTAAGTGTTTACTCATTTTGTGATTGCAAGACACTCTAATCATGAAGACTGTGGAAAATGTTGCAAGAGTTTTAATAATTTTGAATGCAAACAATGTTTTTATATGTGATACACCAAGCAGAGGTTTACTTACTCAATCTGGAGGGAAAGCCGTAATGTTAGAAAGTGGCATACTCACTGGAACCACCCAATCTCTGGATACTGAAGGATCAAGTTTTTCCACTGCCACAGAGGGAAATGAAATCACATTCCACAATTTGCACAATTCCTATTTGCACAAGGGGCAAATTATGGTAGCTCAGCAATTTCTTTATTTTTTGGTATCCTTTCTTAAATTTGGAATACTTAATTTTTCAAGTTTTCAAGCAGTTGAAATTTACTCTGTAGTGATTAATGACAACTAGTGCCAGCAATGAAATTGTTGATAATACAGGTAAAATGATCTATGTTCTACTCCACTCTCCTCTTTTTCCAAGCTCATAATGAATATGAGATCAAATTAGCCCTAGGTTGAGTATTAAACTAGCCTAGCACTGAACCAGCTGGTTAACACTATTATCTACAGCTGCAAAAGGAAGTAGGCGTTTGAGTTACGTATTGACAATCCTAAACATGGATTTATTACAGAATTTACCAAACAACTTACTGTGGTTAGGCTACCAACCCTGTCTACTACCTATGTTCCTGAGCTGTGGACAGGCACATTGTTTTTCATTTCACTTCCAGCTAATTTCATCTACCTACTTTCTTGCAATAATACCTACCATTTAATATCAGTCTTTCTTCCCATAATGAAACTATTTTTTTTTGAAAAAATGTAGTGACAGAAGTGGAACTTCATCTTTTTTGTTTTTTTCAGAATTTTCACTTTTGCCTTTGAAAACTGTAGCTATGAATTATTTATGTGTTTCACGGAAACATATATCTCCCTGAAACCATTTTATATTTGGTAGCTTCCACTTTTAGATTTTAGAGTATCCTATTCCTTCAACTAGGGTTTCTGATTTCGCCATGAAAAGGAGTGAAAATTTGGTTTCAGTGCTTATAGATATTCCTTCCTTCTAGAAGTATTCAGAAACTAAAATTCAACTAAGGTGCTGTTATTTTTATAACTTTCCCTCTTAGAAGGGAAAAATCTGAAAATTGTTAGACTGCAAACAATTAAAGTCAATTTGAGGAGTAAGAGGGAAAGTTATAAAAATAACAGCACCTTAGTTTTGGTATACATGTCCTAACTTTTGAATTCTTTGACCACAATAGTTCACTTTAAACCAAAGTGCATTACCAGTGTCTCTCACTGTCAGTCCAACGGGGCAGTCTAGTACAGCGTGTACAAACCTCGTGCAGGCATAGTATCTCTCCTGATGATAACTGGCATGCTTTTCTGGACCTGTTCATGCTACAGCTGCTCAGTTGGATGTGGGCTGCTGACAAGTCAAAATAGAAATACAAACCTAGCATTTTAATTTGGAGAACAGCCTGAACTAGAGATGTAGAACTCACCACCAGGTAATTCTCTCTTTTTCCTTTTCTTGAGTACTGATGAGGTTAGTTTTTTACTTTGTATTTTTCTACATATTTAATAAAACAAGAAGCCAAACTGCAACTTCATTCCTCTGTTCCTAATTATCATTGGCTTTATCCTGCTGTGTTTGCTCTACAGTATGTAGAAGCTATGTACTCCTCAGAACATAGGGCAAGGAAAGGTTCTTCAGAAGACATTTCTTACTTAGAGGAGCCTGGCATAATTGATGAGAAAAAGAAGTAAACATTGAACTAATGTTTTCGATTGCTTCATGGGAAGGGATTGTGAAGGAAGCAGCCTGCTTTGGCTCTGACTGGTGATTCAACAACAAAGTTTGCTTCATCCTTTCTCCTTCTCCCATCAAGGCAAAAGCGAGGACTTCTAATCCCTTTCTTTTTTGTGTGATTCAGACCCAGTATGAAGATAAACATTGCAGGCTACTGAGAGCTAACTGTGATAAAAAACCTAAATACCACAAAACAACATTATCAAGTGGATTTTCTTTTTTTTTCCCTTCTTAAGGAAATCTCCCTCTGCCTAATCCTAGCATATAGTATTCCTTATGTAGCATGGTAATAAGTGAAACCAGTATTCATGTAGGTCGTCGTTCCAAATGCAATTCCCT
Organism: Nothoprocta pentlandii; assembly: GCA_013398315.1. NCBI lineage: Eukaryota > Metazoa > Chordata > Aves > Tinamiformes > Tinamidae > Nothoprocta > Nothoprocta pentlandii. The sequence goes on from VZSG01000009.1 coordinate 1,324,413, forward strand.
TGGTGACACACGTAATGATTATCTTTTCATTCCACCCCACATAGCTTTACATCTACTCCTGGTAGAGGGCCACCAGACTCACCTCACCAATTTAATCTCACATACCAATACACTGGCAGAGAATAAGACTGGAGAAATTACTTGTTTTCCCCAAAGAAAAATAATGTTTTCCCCAAAGAAAAAACAACTTTGCCAATGCTTGTTTCCATACTAGAAATGTGTGTTGGTTGCTAAACAAGTTCCTCCCTGTGTGACAAAGACAATTAATGAAGCCTGGTGTCCTACACACCTTGGTGCTATTCCTCCTTCCCTTTCACCACTGTCACCTCCAATTTTTTACATTATAATACTGCCCAGACCTTAATACCTTAGGGTTGTGATGGAGCTGTGTTTGGTTGGGGACGTGAGCGCTGCAGTGGTGACACGCAGAGCTGGGAGCAGAGGTGGCAGTGAAATGCTTCCCTCTCTTCCCAGAGCACATTTACATCTGAATAGGAGTTTGCTGAATTCGCATGCATAATCTCAGTTTCTCGGAGGTTTAGGTTTAGGGATCTTATTCTCATAAATAGGCTTAGTCCCATTGATTTCATGTGGCTGCATCAATTAATTCCAACCAAAGGTCTAAACTGCACTTTTCAACTGTAATTGTTTGTAATTAAAAGCTTTTAGCTTTTCATTTTGCCTAGATGAAAGAATCATAGTGCAGGAATATCACAGCCAAAACATTTTTATTTAATCCATTCTATCAGAGGGAAATTCACTTTGAAGATGGAGGTACAGCGCACACCAAACCTTTGCAGACATAGGTATTGCGGTGCTGCTTGTAGACAAGCCTCTTGGGGATATGGGACAATTTTTATTATAAAAGTACAACATGTAGAGATATACAGCAAAGAGATATTTTTTTTTCCTCTGCAAGAACTGCAGGGGACTTTTTATACTTCCATGTGAATTCTTTGCTATCTCTACTAAATATTTGTTTAATTGAGATTCACAGTGCAAGCTCCCTTTTTTTCTTCCTGCTGTTTTTGTCCTGGTTTGGTGCCTGACAATCTCTTTTATATTTAAGGGCCTATGGGACAGCTAAATCTGTAGCAAAAATTTGACCATGAAAATACCTGGTTCCAAAGCAATGCTTGTAATCTTATGGTTTGTTGTATACTCTCATCCATTCAACAGTTTTTCTGCAAAAATTACTTAAGGAAAAAAAGAAAAAAAAAGAAGATAATCTACATATCTCTCTGTCTCCCCCTGCTTCTTGAAGGTCCTTCCTGGAGATATTGTTTTCATAATTGCAGCCCATATCTGGTTTCTGATATTCGTATGGAGACAAAAGGTTTTATTTTGCATCATGGTAAGAAGGTGGGTTGAGCTGGCCATGGAAACTAATGTGAATATATCCTACAGGAGGGAAGATCTGGAGTGGGATGGATGTGACAGCATGGACGGTATGGGGTCAAAAACCCCAAATGGTTCAGGGCTGAGAGGGACTGGCAGGGCACAGGGGCCATAAGACATATGGCCACAGGATTTAAAGTGAGCTTTTCTCTGTGTGTTGGTGTTTGTCTTTCATTTACTAGAGTCAAAACACACACACTGAAACCAGTCCTATATGTATGGTAACAATTATTTTCCCTCTTCATTATTCAGCACATCTCCTATCTTAGTGTACGCTGCAAATTTTATTAGTAATGAGTTAATTATTTCTTCCAGATTGCTCATTAATTAAAAAAAAAAAAAAGACAAGAAATCATCCCTGAAAAACTTTACAAGAACTACCCACTTGGTTTTCTATTTATAGCTGTATTTTTTTGCATGAATACTATTGGTATTTATTTCAAATATTTTAAGACACAACAAATGTGAATAAAGTGCATAATACACATACAAAAGATGCTAGCACATGTACAAAACTGAATTAAATTGTTGAAGAGGATACCAAAGCAAATCTTATTAGGCTGACTGGTAAGTATACTGTAGCAGCCAGAATTTAATTAGAATTTCACTGCTTGATAGATGGCTATCAGGATATGAGTGACTAATGATCTAATTTGCCTTTATATTACCCTGAAATTTCTTTATCTTGGGACAATATCCTCACCAAAGCAGATTATAATCACTGCATTATTTAAGTAATTTGTTTGTGATTTAAATTTCAAAAGTGCACTGAGTTCTGTTGAAGAACTTGTACTTTAACAATACTACTAATACATGCAAGTCCTGAAGCAAATAAGATTTTCCAGTGGCAGACAAATATATATGTGCACTTATTATATGCATACGTTCACAGAGCAGAAATGTTCTTTGTTTTTAATTAAATACAATTTTGATCTTTCTGGGATTTCAGCTACTTCTTTCTGAATTTAGTTCGTACCCTCTAGGGCAGATACACAAGAGATTTTGCAAAAGATTGGCTTTTCTCCATGATACTCATTCATTTGCGGTCGCTAGACTTGCATGTTTTTGGAAATTACTTCACTGTGAAAAAATTAAATTAAGAGAAATTTGGAAAATGACAAATGACATTTTACCCATACTTTAATCAGAGTAGTTTATACTGCTATAGGTATAGCCATTTCAAATGGATACATTTGAAAAAAATGGAAAATCCTTCCAATTTCCTAATGTTATTTAATCATAAACGTAAGAAAGGTAATTTGGACAAGTTTTTATGTGATTTTATGGGTTGTGTTTTATCATGGGTTACCTTCTGCCTCTGTCTCATGCTACTGCCTAGAAGAGAATGAAGAATCACTGCTTTTAAACTGTGTTTGTGCAAGAACCTCTGCATTATGATGCATTGTGAGCAGTCCAAAATGGCACTAAACCTACATACATTGGTGGTGTTCTCAAGTACATGGAGGACTGAAGCCATCTTCGAATAAAAGCTGAGCACTGTAGAAGTTTCTAACATTTTGAAATAAGTTATCAAGATATTTCTGTAGATTTTACATGCCAACATTTTAATGTACATCTTCCTTTTATGGAAGGAATGTTAAGGAAAATGGAGTTTTCTAGGTTTTTTTTTTTATATTTTATACCATATATAATTGTCCTCATCACCTTCATTCCCTGAGCTCCTTATGATGTTGCCCTGCGTTTCACATGATTGAACCTCCTTTCCATTTCTTCAGACCCTGCTGAGTCTCCAGAAAGCCTTGTCTCATGGCAAAATGGCTCATCTACACTCAGTATGTTGGGGAACATTAAGTTGCTTCTGCTTTTTGGTATTAGTCTGACATTGATAGCTTCATGTCAATGTCCCCACATAATTTTGTTCCTACCTGTCCCTTGCAGCAAACCCATTTTACCTACTTAATATTTTTATAATAAAGCATTTATAGAGTGCTGGAAGTATATACAGTACTTTACTAACAAAAGGCTAAAATCTAACATTGGTCTTGTCAAATAGAGTCTCACGGGCTCTGTCTAGTTGAGATTGATGGCAACATGAGAGGGAGAAACAACTTAATGAGAGAGAGACTATTTGAAAGCCGACTCTGAGAACTAGACAGTGCCAACCTTACCCATGGAAAGTGGGCTCTGTCTCTAGAAACAGCTTCTATAAAAGGAATAGGACCACTGGGGTTACTTCAGCAGGGAAGAACTATGTAATGTAATAAAAAGAAGGCAGATTTCAATCAGAGTGAAAAATGTTCCCTGCCTGAAATAGTTTGCAGCATATGAAGTCTCAACTGGAAAAACTTCATCTTGATACGTGACCCGTATGAAAGATGGATACTCACAAGGATAACACTGATCTGTTACAGTGGGCAGCTTTGAGAAGCCTTTCATGAAAGAGGAAGATGAGCAGCAAGGAATTACATATTTTGCACATTATAGCATAAATGGTTAATTCGTTATCAGAATGGTCCCACTCATGAAGGATCTATTCATTTATTTATTTAATCTCAAAGCACAAAACACAAAACAGAAAGTTAGTAAATATTGCATTTTGTCCTTCCAGGGCTAAACGCCTTGTGTTATGTTACCTTTCTGCTTTCTTTTTTCTATAATGTTCTTATCTCAGGTCAAACGCTACCTCTAACCTGCTGAGTACAACAAAACATATCTGCATGTCGATATGTTATTAAAATAACAACAAACAACAGAAAAGGGTACACAAAAGGGAATCTAGAAAAAATATTTATCATAACAGGTTCGAGAAAAGAAACTCGAGGGCTACATCTGAGTATTCAAAATGTCTGCAGATGGATTGCAGACTGAGAGATATATTTAGTTGAAGGAGAATATTCTTCTGTCTCCATCTAGGATGGTCCAAGATCTTGAGATGCATTCCTCTAAATGCCAGAGTACCTGAATAACCCAGTAGCAAAACACTTCATTCCAGAAGGAAGGATGAGTGTTTAATAGAGGTGATACTTGAAGTCTTTCTTATAGGTAAATGTTATTTCCTCGTGATTTTCCTGTCTGATTTTTTTCCAAGAACAAAAGCAATATTATTGCTATTTCCTCTTGTTTGTAATGGTAGTTCTTACACTTACACAAGGAATTGTTCTTTTTTAATTCAAGTATTTGCTCTTCTTGCAGGTGTAATATTATGAGTAATACAGCAGATTTAAAAATAAACACATATTTTAAGGGAATATGATTTTTTTCAGCTTGTTTATTCAACCCAATCCAAGGCAATATGCAAAAGAAGGCTACACGTATTAGATAGGAAAAAGTATCAGAAAGATAAACCCACATATATTGGCTGCGCTAAACTGTATCAGTACTGCCTGCTAACTTTTAATTAAGGCAATTTGATGTCTCTCTCTTGGGCTTATGGAAGATAATTTTCAGAAAACAAAGATAATGCTCAAAGTGTACCTTAGCTACCACTTACCTAACATAATTTAAAAGGCTGAAATCATAGTCATCTTGACTTTAAAATAGAATGGAAAGGGATGGTCATTTAGCATGTGATGGTTGGATTTCCAGTATAAGGAACACATTTGTAAATATCTCTGTGAAATAGTTATCTGCAATCATTTTTGTAAACATCATTTATTCTGGACTGGTTCTAAGTAGAAATTGTTTTATGTCTCAGCAAAATGCCTTAGGAACACCTTTCAAAGGACTGGAATCACCTTAGGATGTATTTCAAAATGCAGGTGCATCCGTGATGAGCGTGACCTCCTAATCTCTTCAGACTTTTTGCAGGAGGTTGAGATCAGGGCATTTGTGTGATGATTTGCACCAGTGTCCTGAAGAGTCGGTACCTCTCCGAGGTGAACTAGGACCTTATATGTCGTGGACAGTGAGTGTTAGGACTAGTCAAAGGACTGCACAACTATTCAAGCATGTCTTTGTTAGGGTTTAGATAATAAGAAATGCCCTGTGTGGCCTGACAGGTGCTCCAGCCATCCCTGTACTTTATCTCTAAAAATGGTATTAAGCAAGACTGAGGAAAATATGTGAGTCTGGCCAGCATTTGCAGCCTCTGTACTTCACACTTCTCCCCGCAGTCATCATTGCTGCATTAGGCGTGTTAAAGAATGAATCTTTGTGCCATCCCTTATATTTACTATGGATTTGTCTAGTTCCTTTTTGAAGTTAGGTTGTCTGCCTACAAGCCTCCTGTTGCAGCAAAATTCAGAAGTTCCCTGCCCACTGTGTAAAAATTTTATTTTGAGTGATTTACATTGTCATTCTACTAGTTTCAATGAGTGATTCCTCATTTTAACTCTGTGGAATTTGGTAATCAGCACTTCTGTTTTCACTTTATTGATTGCTTTCATGATTTTATATACTGGTCATAGTATACTATTTTATAGATTTTATGTACTGGTCAGCCTTGTCCTCTGCAAACTGAAGATCCCAGCCCACTCAGTTGCTCCTCATAAGACTGATTCTTCAGCCCTTTAATCACTTTGCTTGATATTCTTTGTACTTTTTCCATTAGCTTTTCCATCTAATGTATGAAATAGAGACCAAAACTACACAAAATACTCAAGGTGCCAGTACAACAAGTCTTCTGTGATACTGATCTCAACTCAATTGTTGATAATGACCAATATCTATCTGGCATTTGGCTGTCACTGTAGAGTGACTCCATGATTTCAGAGACCTGTCAATGATGATCCCAAGAAGTCTTTCATAAGCTGTCATTGCCAATTCCAAGCACAACCCTTTGCAGGCAACATTTAGATTACTTTCCCCTAGAGGCTTTGCCTTACAGTGATATACACTGAAGCTCTCACCAACCCTCAGCTTTGCAAGTTTTTTTTCTGGATTTGTTCTCTATTTTATCATGCATCTCTTTCTGCTAGTCACCAGGGAATATACTTGCAGAAACACATATCTCTTCTGTTCCCTAACATGTGTGTGAATGGATTTCTTTCCCAACTCCGTTTTTGGGCCACATTATAATGTTGAACAGCGTCTAAAGGAACAAACATGCTATGTAGGTGCTGTAGCTTCTCCCTTCCTTCATCAGCCCATAGAGTGGGTGCAGCTACATTTGGTACATGGGGTTGATGAGCTATAAGCTGCAGTTAGCAGCTATATATATAGCTATATGCTATAACAGGAGCAGGGGAAACTAGGAATAGTGAGGTTCCAAAGCCCCCTTAGCTCCTGGAATATCTCCATTCCTCAGTCATTTTGTTTTTCTGTTGTGGACACTCATCTATTTTGTGTCTTCTTGTAGAATTAAAGGTGGGACCCCTGCCTGGATATTTTCAGAATGAGACACTTTAAAGGCAATGAACAACACTCCCTTGCTAAAGTGGCTTTTTTTTTTTTTTTTTTTTTTTTTTTTTTTTTTTTTTTTTTTTTTTTTTTTTTTTTTTTTTTTTTTTTTTTTTTTTTTTTTTTTTTTNTTTTTTTTTTTTTTTTTTTTTTTTTTTTTTTTTTTTTTTTTTGTCAGCCTCTCATTCCAACATCGTGGAATACAAAATAAACTCTTTCAGGCCTGTTCTTCAAGGTGGCTTGTATTCAATTATTCCTGTTTTGTCAGTTTAGGAGGTTATTTTAACTGACTATCTGGGGTAAATTACTTAATCAGAATTGGAGAACGATCCTGATATATCCCTGAAAAGCCATTCGATAAGATTTTGTTGTGAGGGAAAATGCTATTCCTTTGCATTTCCTTCACCTTTGAGTGTGATTTCCTGTTTCCTTTTAATCCTGAGCAAATGACATGCAAACTTATTTCTCAATAAATCAGTGATGGGCTGCCAGGCTTGCTGGCAGTGTGACAGAAGATTGATGGTGCAGAATAGCAAGAATAGCAGAGGAAAGAGGCAGGCACAAACACAGCCTATGCTAAGTCTGTTGAGCTGGAAAAGTTAAAAGGAAATTGTAAATGAAAAACAAGGAAATACTTACTGTGTCGAGAGAACTAGAGGAATGTCCTCATGTCTCTGGTCTGTTGGTAAGTTGTCTCTCTCCTGCTCCTGCATTTCTCGCATCCAAGCAGCCTTATTTCACAGATTCACAGAAATTTGCTGGAGCCTGATTCACCTTCCTGGTGATTTCAGAGTCAGTCCGATTTCCCGGTGCACAGAAGACCCAGATGCAATGCTGGCATTTTTAAAGTCAGATGACAAAGGATAGAGCAGGAGGAAGAGAGATGGTCAGTCTTTGGACTGAGTTTGACGTGTACTAATCAGGGGTCAGGATTAAAATTAGAGTCAAGGTTACTTTGCATGTACTACTGGGCAAGAGTTTGTACATTATAATCACTACAGGGCTCCTGGAAATCATTGAATTGCTGCCTTTTTTTTTAGTTATTTATCTGCCAAATCACTGAGACAAAAAACACCAACAGAAAAACAATGTATAACAGAAAAATTAGAATTGGGATGACTAATATATAGTGGGCATTTTATCTACATTATCCACAGATTCAGCAGAGCACACCCCAGTTTTGCAAACGTATTTTGTACATGTTTATTTATATGGTAGTTATTTTTTCCCTTTTACAAGTTCAATGATGTTTACATATGTATGAAATTATATGTAAGTGTTTGTTTTATAGAATCTATGGAATCACAAACCATGCTTTCAGACTGAACAGCTGCTATTAGATTTCTTAAAAAGCACATCTATTAGCATGTTATGGGGATATATTAAAAAAAAAAGACAAATAGAATTAGCTGTCATTGAAGGCAAAATGAATTAACGGTCATGAACAAGAGAAAAAAATTAAGATTTTCCCACAAGAAGCAAAAGTCTACGGTCCTTCCCACTTAGCTTTGCACATATAACTGGTACATTTCACATATAACTAATACACCTACATCATGAGCTTGATCACTTTAGGTTGCCTCCACAGACAAATGAGAGAACAAGGTACTTTGAAGGGTCAGTTTAGGTGTGAGGTGGGCTGAATCACTCTCTATTAAGTGACTAAGCTCCTAATTTAGGCCTAATTAATCTTGGCTTTTGCAGAGAGGAGTACTTCTGAGAGAATAAAAATCTGCTCTGAGTTCCTGAGTAGATAATAAAAATCATAATGATAATACACATTGTGCTGTCAAAGAAAAATGAGACCATAATCTAGTTAAGTGATTGACTGAAAAGAACTCTTTTCTAAAACAGATGGTGAGAAATAGGAGTATCAGAACCAAAGAAGCTGAGAAGAAATTTAGGGATGTGATGATGCTAACAGCAGCACAGAAAATTGTAAGGGATTAGGAAGTACATTTTAAATAAAAATGAGGTGCTCCATCTTGAACTGGAATGTGTCCACGAGTGACAAAAAAACTTCAAAAGGAGGAAAACTACCCATCCTCTGTCTGCATTTTATTCCCTGCATGGTCCCAAAAGGAAATTGGGACCGCACTCCTGATCTCAAGCTGAAGATCTGCTTCCTTCATGAGTGTGCAGGGAGAACACCATAGATATCTACACTAGTTCCAAGTGGGACAGCAAGAAAGCACATTATTCTATCCTAGAGCTACAGGCACAATGCAGCACTGTAATTATTCACTTGTAATTTCAATATATTTTTCTGGTTGCTCTGGGTTACTACTACTCTCTGGGAAATTTCATCTGTCAGGGAGGAGAAAGAGAGCTCCCAGCTTCAATCTTTTTAACTTTCTTTTCCTTGGGGCCTTGATTTTGTTATCCACTGGATGACCATAAACCAACTGACAGCATTTGAGCAATCAGGCTTGCAGTTCTGTGGCTTTTCAGCATCGAGAACATCGTGTATGCTGCTGCTGCCCCTGTTCCCTGCAAATGCTTGTGTGGTGCCCATGTGACCAGGCGGGTCCTGCTAATTCTGGTAATGTTGTCGCTCCCACCTTCACACAATTCCCACGCTGAACCTGAACGCTCCCTCACTTTAACCAAGGAAACACAGGCAACGCTTCTGTCAAGGCCTAGCCTTTGATGAATGATTGATAGGAACATCTCTAACCCAATCCTCTCGGAGGTTCATCAGACTCTCAGCTAACAGAGTAAAACTCAATGAAGTAAACATTAGAGAAAGTATTGTCCTGGCATATAAACTTTTGTTTGCTTCCTACTTTATCTTTTTGCTTGCCTTTTCTGCTGTTGCGTATTATTATCTTTTTCTGCCGTTTTGGCTGATTGTCTTTTTTAATTATCCATTACAGAGTTTCAGCTCACCCTCTGACACTATGAGTTGCTTCGCTGTTCCGTTTGACTTGACTGATATGCAGCTTGTTACTGTCCTGTTCATTTCCATATTTCCATACTCCATGAACCATCAGAGCATCTTTCCATAAACACTGAGCAGCTGTTCAAATGTTCATTTGGGATCGTTAGGGATCTTTCCTCTTATCACTCCCAGTCCTTTTTATTGTACAGAGAAATGATTTGGCCCATTTTGATAAGACAGCTGGGAAAGTGAACTGAAAGCAAAATGATGGGTTGTCCCCATTGAAATTGTTGTAAGGCCTGGTCTTTGGGTCTGTTTGAAGGGGAGACCCCAAACCTTTATACAAAAATAAAAAGGATGCCAGAGCCTCAACTCGTTATGTGGTGCAGCCACTGGAAGCCTGCAAGTTCCCTTTCTAACTATTCCTACACTAATACTACCAGACAGCTAGACAAGGAGCCATTAGACATCATACCTACCTCTTAGGACTTTAGTTTGCTCTGTGATTATTCTGATTATATAAATAATAGAAAAGTTAATTGATGATAGAGCTTGGCAAATTTTGCAAAAATTCCAACTTTGGGTGCATGTATCATCTTGCAATCTGCTCCTGAAGTATTGGTATTCATCAGGAAATGTATAATTACCTTTGATTCAGGCAGCATCCCAAATCTTTCCAATTAAGAGCAAAAACCAGCTATAATTTTTGGCTGCAGCTGTGAACACTTGGCCCCTTTACCTGGACAACAGCTTCCAGTAACTGAAGACTGTTTGTAAGCAGTTTTGTGCTTTAATCATTTCTCAACATCCTTTGTGTTCTCTTACAATAATTTTAAGAATTACAGCTCCCAATATGTGGAAAATGCAATAAATTAGTTTATAAAACAAATAACAAAAATCTTTATACAGACAAAGTTAATTCACTGAGCCTAAAAGAGTATGAAAGGACAGAGGCAAATCTGCAGTCTCTGAAATATGTAGTCAATTTTTGTGAACTCAAGGCTTGATTTTCTTAAACTATAACATCTTATTTTAGTTTTCAGCAAATATCAACTATAACTGTTGTCTTAATTTGGTTTTGTGGTACACAGAGAAGAAACATTGTGCTGTTTAATTGGGTGTATTTGCGTGATCTAACTGCAGTCACCTGAACCACTCCTTGCGTCTCAGTCCTTGATCACTGCTCTTTCATCCTGGAGATGGGCAGATAGGCTAAGAAGCTCCACTATTACTACAGAGACCCAGAAGTGTCAGTGTGCATGAGTAGGACAAGAGCAAATGCTGACTCCTCTAATCTCCATAGTAACAGATGAACATCCACATCTCTGTTTCCAAGTGCCATCCCTCCAGGAGCCAAGTAAAAGAAGCTCAGTGTCATCAGTAAATCCTGAGTTCTTCCAAGCAATCCAAGATGAGCTAATTGAGAAGCTAGGAACCACAATGCATGACTGAGAGGTGATGTCTGAAGAGGAAGTATCTTTATACATCAAGGGAATATGAAGAAGACTTCCACCGTAGCCTCAGCCAGTCAGTTTGTGCAAAGCAAACTGATTAAGCATCTGAGGGCAGAGACAGCTGGCAGAGAAATTAATTCATGTACTTTGGCCATTTATCTGGTTATCTCACTGGACTGGCATCAAGCGTGTGTATGATGATGGAAGATCCTTTAAAAGCATGTCTTGCGATAGCTAGTTCAACCCTACCTGCTCATTTGACATCAGGCAGAATGTCATTCCTGATATATGATTTCATTTTATTTTTTGGAACAAAGGCAAGTATTCAGTGATGTGTTATTTGGGATGTTTTCGGAGTGTCAAGTCTCAATGGCAAGCTTATTAGATAGCAACACGCTTCAGCACTGTTCTTTTGTTGGCTTCATCCCACCACAAGTCCATTTGCAATGACACTAACAGTTACAATTAGACTTGTTCTCAACAAATGTTTTTAAAACAGAAATCTTGTTAACAAATCTCTAGTGTGGACAACTTATGATACAGTGACAAATTTCAAAAGATCCAATCTGGCTATTCAATACCTATAAAACATGCTCCCATATCATCATTATTAATGACAGACTCATGCTGACAATGCAGTTGCATGCAGTTGCAGCTGCCTCAGTTTTTAATGTATATATAAATATACCTGCATTCATTCAACAACATGTTATACTTACAGTAGTATAAGATCTAGGACTTGTTATTAATATTCTCTCACAGAAAAGTTTATTTTTTAAACAAACTTGTGTGTATGAATCAAAGAGGAAAATCTTTAAACATGATTTGAAATCACTTTTTTATAGTCTTTAAGATAATTCTTAAAATAAAACACCTATAGGGGAAATAATTTTTTTTAGATAGATTGTTTATTATGCTAGTGCTGCAAAACTTGGAACTCACAAAGAATCTGATCTGATGAATTCTTTTTACATTGCAGAGGATGTTCTCTTCCCAGGGTTCTCAGCCTGGCAGAATAGTCATTGACTATGTTTGCTCTGACAAAGCAGGGCTTCTCAAATCCAGATCTGCACTGAATAGGGCACGAGGGCATGTGTTTTTTTGTTTCATTATAGTCTTGATCCTTTTAAATTATTAAATATTTGCCTGGAGGTTAACTTAACCTGGCTTTTTGTTTGTTTGTTTTGTCCTATCATCCTTATCTTTACCGTGTTCTGGATACTATAAAGGCAGTATTTTGTGATGCTTGTCTTAGGGGATTTACCCTGAATGACAAAACCCTAGAAAAAGGTATTTTTCTTACAAAGCAAACTCACAAATCATAGGATTAAATATTTTTGTGTTGTTATTACGGTCTAGGTGCTGAACTGCAGTTGTGTAAAAGGATCTCAGGGGAGCTTCACTGGTAGATGAGTGTGACCGAGCATGGACCCCTGAACCACAAAGGCACTATTGGGTACTGTGGAGACCACCTGATTGAGATTGGTTTAGGGGCTTTGGGTGTTTAGAAGGACTCCTGTGTACCTGCTGTCATAAGAAATTACTTCCCATCTCTATTATTTCATTTTCAGTCTCTGTGTTGCTTTTACTCATTCTCCCACAAAATTCCTCCTCACTATTCCTTCCTTTTCACCAATCTAATTCCCTTCCCAGATCCCTCAGTGTCCTGCTCTCTTCCCTTTCCTTCCAAGAGCCCCAAACACTTGAGCTATTACAATATTCCTCATTCTTTGACTCCATTTTTGGATGGCTCTTCTATCATATCCTATTTTACCTTTAAACTCTGGGGCAGTGATCATGCTCTGCTTGTGTTCATAAAGCACCTAGCACTGTGGGGAATTATTCTTGGATAACAGTAAACAGAGCTACAACAAATTTGACTGATAATGACATAAGGAAAGGCACAGGTTAGCTTTATTGCTAGAAGGCAAACCCCAGATCATTCACCCTCGCGCAGGTGCTATTGCTGCCACAACCTCATTCCTTCTTGCAAAATGGAGAAATAACACAAGGATCAAAATTAGATCTTCAGTTTGAAGTCCTTTATATGTCAGGGGAGCTAAAGCCTTTAGGGAAGACTTGCATCAGGGAACACTGGCCCAGAAAATAGTAATAATATTATAACAGAATAATGATGTTAATGTACTAAGCAGATTTGTGATGGAATTAAACAGTAAGTGCTGATTTTTGTTTCAGATATCTGTATGAGTCTTACTCTTGCAAATTAGATAGAACTGTGCTTCAGCATCTGAGGGCAGATTTGGGAAACTCAATTATACAAAAATTGAACAATTATGCAGCTTTTTTTCACTAGTTTCATACCGTGCTTCTTTTTGCTAAGATGGGATAACTTGACAATGCAGCAGAGAAATCAGTACCATTTTAGATTATTATTGAGCATAATGTTCTGGAAATGCAGAGAAGTTATAATTCCCTAACTAATACTGAGCAGATCTGCTGAGTTCTAAACCTATTTCTTGAGCTAAAAGGCTCGGAATAAAAGTATTCCTATCACGAGCTCCTTTTGACATACATGGAATTCAAGAGAAGTTCTTCAGTAGTTCATTATTTTCCTTGTCGATTAGCATAAGTAGACAATTGCTAGCAACTGTTAAGTTTAGTGCAAGCTATTTACTGTCACTGTCATATATAAAGTACTCATCATAAAGGGCAGGATTAGGAAGGAAAAGCACTAAGAAGTAAAACCAAATAAACCAAGCACTTGTTTAAATCACCTTTATTTTTTTTTTTTTTTTTAGCATTAGTAAAAATTCTGGCTAATTTATTTTAAAGCAAAAAGACGAGACCTTGTTTGTCACTCTACAGAGCTGCAATGCCCACAACTGTATCCCAACTCTCCCAAATGTCATTGCTGTCACTACAGTCAGGAGATTGAGATGAATTCATCTATATTGAGCAGGCATTCAGAAAGCTGTGGGTCTCAGTGTTTTAATTGCAGGTGCTCTGAAATATGTGTCTTCATTGAATATTACTTGACCTATTTTTCTTCTCCTATGTCTCTTCTTTGCATGAAATCATCAGGGGATTTTACAATGTTTTAATAATCTATTTTAAAAAAATACTTGTCGTTAAAAACAAAAGTCAGAGGAAAGAACTACAAGCTATAAATTTGGAACCTTTTTTTTTCAAGCAGCTCTTGAATGATATAGCATTTCTTTGTGTGATGAGCTGAGAGCTAGATCAGATTTCTTTCAGTTAAAATAAAGCAGTTTTGTTGCTTTCAGTGTTGTGAAATATTGTAGGAGGGAAATTAACCTCCCACCACACCTTCATCTCTTACTTTCTTAAACTTTCCAGGCTTGATTCACCGCTGCATGACTTGAGTTTCCAGGGATGTTGCATAGGGAGCAAGTGAAGCTGCAGCTGCCCTGTGCAGAATCAGACCCATCAGCTCGGGAAGGGACTAATCTGGTGCTCTGGAGCAGCAACACAACATTTTTATGCAGGAAGTACCTTTCTGCTTGGGCAGAAGTGCTGTTTCCCTGGACATATGTGCTGCGTGCATTTTCCAAGGCAGCAATACTGAGGCTTATTAAAAAAAATTAAAAAACAGGTCTCAGAACTGGGTAAATAACAGAGGTAACAAGTACACCCTTGGGGAAAAGACAGTCATTTTCTGGAGTAAACTGAAATCTGAGGATAGTGCAAACATCTTCAGTGAGCCATGACTAGGACCAGAAATGGACCGTTTTTTGAACAGTCCAAAACTGCAAAGTTTCTTCACAATTCCGCCTCATTGGTGAAGGCAACCTGAATTATTTTAGTAAGAGACTCACCTTTACTGCAGCACACGTAACCTAGCTGGCAGGGCAGGTAATCAGCATCAGAGCTGACTTTCTTTCTATGCTTTTATGAGTAAATGGGTATAGTTATTTTGACAGAACAAACTACTGTTAAGCATCTAGTAGGACTTCAGATTGAATTTGCTTACTGTTCCTACCTATCTCCAAATGTGAGTCCCAGTCTGGTTTGCTCTTAGGTTAAAGAGAAGCTCAGAGGAGGCAGATGGTGTATTATTGCCTTCTCTGTGGTGGTTTGGATTCAATCCTGGGACTTACTCAAGCATTCTCAGACTGATGAAACACAACCCATGCTTCCTGGATTAGTGTTCAGCCACTGTGCAAACTCTGTGGGCATTGACAAGAGTGGGCAACTGCTATAGCTGCTACCACCTTTTTAAAAGAGCCACCTTTGTTGAAAAATCTACTCAAGGGAGTATCAAAAACTGGTTGCCTAGCAGAGACAGTCTTTAACAAAAATGTCAAAGAAAAACATATAGAAATCTTGAATATATTTTCAGGTGGACACATAACATATGACAAAGGTTCAGTAAAATTGTGGTTGTTGAATACAGAGAAATGTTAGCCAATACTGAGCATCCCATGGATATTAGTCTCCATGGTTTTCATAAGTTTATAATGAAAAGAATAAGTAGGTTCCAGAAATTATCAGAAAAAGATTTTCTTATGGAGAATCACGCCTAAGGAGAGGTCACAAACCTGAAAACCACGCTGGGAAAATTCAGAGTATTATATTGTATTCTAGAAGCAATGATTCTGAAAGCATTAGGTAGCCCAGACTTGTGCTTCCTTTGAGGTTCTGAGGATTTGGAGTTTTTAAAAAATAAACACTAGGAAGAAACAAGAAAATGAGATTTTCTCATTAAATGTCATTAGTGAAACCACTGTAAAACACTGAGCAATTCTACAGTCCAAGGCCTGGAAGAAAAGGGAACTGCAATATTGAGATAAGGTCTGGAAGATCCGCACGCAGAGACAGCTGGAGAGGCGGCTAATCAACAGGAAAACCAGCCAAAGCAGGTCACGCAAGAAGCAAGTTAAGATATCAGTCTCAGCACAGAGATACTGCATAAATGCTGTCTAGCACGATTTGGCATACTGATCGCATATGTTGGCTGTGGATTGTGATTTATAAGAAAAATACTTAAAAATATTAATGAGAATCTGATTTCAGTTAAGTAGTCAAATACTAAACCTATAAAAACGTGAAGTGCAGTGTATTTCTTTTATGTTTAATAAACGATGAAACACTTGCTGAGAGAGATGGCAAACCTTGATGAACTGAATATTTCATATAAGTTTGAATTCCTTCACAAAAATATGTTCTATATATGCAAGATATTTATAAAGTTGTGTCTGTTGTAGGAATCGTTGGTGGAATGAGATGACCTCTTTTATGAAGAAGGTCAATTGAACGATCGTTTTGACTGCTTGACCTTAAAAAATGAGAAACCTTATGAAGTGCAGTATTTAGGACAGAAAAGATTTAAAATTCTTGTTTTACTAGTGTACTTAAATCCATTCGGTTCTCATAAGTAATTGTAATTGAAGAAGTTATTGAAACATTATTTTGCTTATTTTTCTTTCCAAATGCATTGAATGTTTCTTAACACTTCTGAAGTAGCAATAGGATTGACTGTTTATGGTTACTCTTTGCTCAGCAATCCATACCCAGACGCTCTAATTTGCCAGCTGTGACTCTAGAAAGAAGGCTTGGCTCTGTGCTGCCTAATATATGAAGCAACATATACTGTAATATTTTCCTCCAATTGTAAAGTTGATATTTATGATCTAGTAATTAAGTAATAAAGAAATTAATTTTTCCTCTTTATCTCTATTTGTAAAAACACAGTTGAGCATTTTTAAAAAAGCAGCAGCAACCTATAAAAATGGAAACTGCAAAGTCAAATGAGGTTAATATCACATTCCATGGTGTTTACCAGAGGCTTACAGCCTTAATCAATGGATGAAACAGAAAGGCTGGAATAAGCTGATTTGCCAGCTGAGTACTTCAAATAGGGATCTTGGCACTTTCTGTGGAGAAGTAGTGGAACAGAAGAGAGATTTGCTGGGCCATGTAGATTTTCCTCCTGGTATTTCTTCATTCCCTTCTGACCACTAGCATGAAAATGAAATATTATTTAAAAGGCCACTTTCTACAGCATATGTCTGTGAAAGGGATTATTTAGCACTACAAGTGTGGCAGAAGCTGTCCTGTAAAGTGATAAAAAGAGATGTTAGCTAAGGCTCTTGAGTTAATTTATTTTGATGTAAGGGTCACTGATTTTAGTGAAATTATTCCCACCTTGCAGTTACAGTCATGATTTTCCCCCTTATTCCAGATTGTGGATACATTTTAGCCTTAAGTCTACAAGATAATTCTAATTAAATATCTGCCTCAGCTGATAAACCTGAAACTTCATCAGAGATTTTTCATCCTGAAACCCACTGTATGTAATGGATTTTGTGCAGTGAATTTCACATCTGGCGAATGTGAAAGAATGTCAACTCTAATTGCATTATTATGAAAAGAATTTTAGATTTTAACCTTTTAATTAGGTCAATGTTATATTAATGATATTATTTTTCAAAGGAAATTTGAGGGAATCTCATTAATTGTTCCAAAACTAGTTATAAAAACAGCAATCATTGATGCGATATAAAAGGAAAAATTTCAACACTTTCTGCATGTGTATCATAATATATTGATGGTAACATTAAATGAAAATTCAATAATAAACCAGCAGAAATATGAAAAATAATTACACTCAGGGCAAATAATCATTGTGGCAGTTTGCTGGATATTCTCTATCCCTTGCAGCCTTTAATCAAGGGTAGGTATATCTCCATAAGAGTTCTGAATTTGGGGTTGAATTTCTGTGTCCTGTGTGACAAAGGAGATCAGAGTGGATTACTGTGCCCATCTCAGCTGTTCCAAAAATATCTTCCACTCTTTCACTTCACTTCTAAGTTACTATCAGCAATACAAATTTTAAAAATATATATATTTCATGGAATTAGGACAGTGGATACTTTTGCAAATTTACGTAATGGAGAAATATAGGAGTCTTTGTAGAAAGCTCAGGGAAATATTGAAGATGAAAGGATATTTCCCATTGTGCTTTTCCAAATCTTCAGCTCTTTTTAATAAGTTATATGTTGAATAAGCTCCAGTTCTTGAGATCAACTGAAAAAGCAGTAGAGTGAGAGATTTAAACAGGAGGAAAAGAAATCTCACCAAATCACACAAAGTGCTTGTGATTAAAAAGATGAAGGAAAGTAGAGTGAAAACTAGAACGCAAACTGAATGACACAGACTGAAACTGCAAACTGATTCTTTTTCCTCAAATGTTCACACATTTTGTGATTGTTGTTGTGACATCATGTTTCATCACGTTTCAATTATCTGAGTGTCACCATCAGTTGGGCACATACAGACAACAGACCTCCTCAGACCTCCTGCTCTGAATTTTTAGTCCTAATGTAAAAATCACCTTCAGTAGGTGAGCCAGACAACTACAGTACAAAACTCTTCTAGGTACCAGAAGAGATGATCTCAAAGAGACATTGTTTTTTCCTGGACCATTATAATACTCCCTTGCTCACTATTTTTTTCAGTGTTCTATAGATAATATATTACCTGTTTTTTTTTTTCTTTCTTTTTTCCCCTCAAAGGAAAACGAGCTCATCACCTCTGTCTTTATTCTGTAGTTACCAATAACCTTACATTTCAGATAGTTGGATTGATTAACATTATGTATTAAATTCAGAATGATTGTTCTTCAGTTTGCCCTTAACTTTGAAATTTTCAGTCCCTGTTTTAAAGTCCAAAAAAACCCAAAAAATTATGCTCTAAAACTTCTGAATTTTTTCCAACTATACTACTTGCCTTATAAAAGATACAACCTCCTTACACAGACCTAATATTTTAAATTCAATGTTACAAATTCTAAATATTAGAGTTATCTTGCAAACAGAATCCCCAGTTTTTACAAGGGAGACTGCATGATCAGACCTCACAGCTGAGATTTCACACCTGCTTCATTATTAGATGAATCATGTTTTTTTTGTTTGTTTTCTTGGATACTGAAATGACCTCAGTCACTGCAGTGACATCTATTAGAGGAAAACTCAACCACATTTTAACCACAATTGATGGCTACATCGTTCCAAGGTCTCAGACCTACAAGTGGAATCCCTCAAGAAGAGCTGAAGCTGCCAACACAGGTTATACTGGTGTTGCTGCTAGTCCTATTACAGTTAGTACTGCTGCTGTAATAGGCTGACACCAGAGTATACATGTTTGTTTTTTTAACAGAATTTATAATTCTGTGGTCTAAAAGTGTCCTTGTGAAAAACAATAAGATAAGATCATATGCTTATAAATCACATACTTGAAAAATAAAAAATAATTTCTTTCAGATATTGTATTTTCCATTTGAAGTGAAGCACTCAAAATTTAAGGACAGACCTTTTGGTTTTCTGATGACATTTTGTTCTGCATTGAAGCCGTATCATTCCCTGCTTGTTGATATGGTAGAGAATGTCAACTAGGGTAAAGTCATTGTTGAAAAAACTAGGTAGCGTGTTTGGCATTTCAATACAAAAGATCTTTTCTTTTAAAATAAGAAATAAATGAACACAATAGTTATTAATCTTCAGACAGAGTTTCTGAAATCCACCACTGTGTCATTACAGGAGTATATGCAGGTAGTATATTAATGTGAGATTGGGTGCAAGGAATACAGATTTAGCTTCAATCTCTATTAGTTCTTCATATGTAGTTCTACAATTTTGATCGAAAAGAAGACTATTTAGAGAAAAGTAGCCAATAGATGCAAGTTTAGATGGTCTTTTAAATTAATTGAGTGCCACAGAGTGTAAATATTTATGCCTACAGGAGAGGTGACAACTCTGCAAAAAAATGATTAATACTGATTACTAGACTATGAATTGTATGTATTGTGCATTTTGTACTAAGTTTTTATAACACTCTTGTCTTTTTAGATTGGTTTTCTGATGTACAACAGCTTCTTTCCACCAGTTTTTAAACTTGTAATCTCTTCTGGTTTCCAGAGCTTGCAGACCTCTTCTTTCAGACTGAAATATGTATTGTGGCAAGCTGGAGCCCACTGGGTGTTCTCTGTGTTTTATAATCCACAAACTAGTATTGTGCCCTGGGCACAAAAAGATGATTCTTAACAGAAATTACTAGCTTTGATAGTCTGGAGTGCAAGGAAAAGCCCAAGCTCTCTGTGCTGTCAGTGTAACCCCATCAATAGCAGATAGACTTTCATTTTCATAAACAAAAAAAAATTTTTTTTCCTCTTATTTACCTACAGAACAGCTGTCCTACATACTCATCCAGAACTGGACTGCTGAACAAGTGGGTGCTGCCTCTATCCCTGTCTGGTGCAAGACTGGTTGAGGCCTCAGTTTGGCTCGTGAGCTCTGTGGCTATCTAATTTACTTTGTCAAGGATTCTTGGTCGGTTAAATTGTTCTGCCAATAATATGATTGCTCTTTGAATCCTTAAAAATTTTCCCAGTAAAATGTACATGTTCTTCCTGACAATATACCTTTTACTACGTTATCTTGCATAAACTCATCTGAAGTAATTCATGTATCCTTGCTTGATGAGGGCAATGGATTGAATACGACTGGCCTAATAGTTGGAGTCTTTGACAGGGAAACAAATTACATCCACCTGGAGTTGAACAAAGAAACATGGAAAACTACAGTCCTTCCCCACCAAAATAAATTTGTCCTGTGCTGTTTTGATTTCTAGAATAGAAGTCCTCATTCAGCAAAAAAAAAATCTACTGATGTTACTGAAAATATTTTCTGAACTGAGTCTTTAGGCTGAGCTTTCAAATGCTGTATCTTTCAGGGTTATAACTGAATCATGATTCTGTTTACTGAGGGCAGAGCAGAGAGTTCAGGTCTGAGCAAAAGTTTTGTTTTGAAGTGAGTCTATTCAGTTTGATTTTTGGGTGCTGATATTTTTTCTTGTGGAACTAAATACTGGCCCTCAAAGAAATTAAAGATCGAGGGATTAACATCTGTCAGGACTGCTTCTTTTGTGAAATAAAAAACCTTATCCATCTGCAATTTTGTCTGGATGCCTTCTTGCAGAAATATTTTAATAAACAATACTTGCTGATTGTTTTGGTATCTAGGTGGTGGCCAAAGTCTAGCAATAAAAAGTAAATTGTTAGATGGAGGTACTTTCCCCTTCACTGAAAGCACGAATCCGTCACCTGGAAGGTCATAGCTTAAAAAGTTTGAAGAGCGGCATGGCAAGTGACTGTTCCTGTGCTTCGTCTCCTGAGGTAAGAAGGAGGAACATCACTTTCCATGCTGCTGGTGGAAATAGCCCGATCAGATAAAGCAGGGCTCACATTGTACTGGCTCTTGACTGCCACCACGGCACCTGATGATAAAAGATGGGGCAAGTCCAAAATGAAAGATGGTCTTGACACCTTCAACGTGTGGGTTTCTTGGTGGGATGTGGCTCTTGCCTCGCCCTGTTTAACACACAGTCTTGGCTTCACTTTTCACTAGAACACCCTGCACATTGCCACAATGGTGAAACAGCACTGATTTCTTCAAATATCATTGTTATTAAGAGACCCCCCAAAATTACACAAAGTTAACATAGAACATCATTTTCCAGTGTTGTTCTGCTATAAACTGAAGTCATCTTTTCCCCCCCAGCACTAACACTTCAGTACAGATTTCTTTCTAATATTTAAAATGCCCTTAGATTCATTTTCACATTTCATTTGGTGAAAAATATAGATGAATCATGCTATTGCATGATTAATTGCTGTTTCTTTGAATATTATCATGCACTTCCCATTAGACAGATTTCTAATAAGCACAATTGCTTTTGCTAATGCTGGGGTTTAGGATTGACAGTAGCTGGGTTCCTGCCGTCATGACCCCTTCTAAATCAACAACATGTATCAGCTAGAAACAGAGAAAATTAGCAAGCTCAGATTTGCATCTTCTGTGAATAACATCTGCCTTATTATAGGGAACACAACCCCACTCTGCTTGTCCTGACACGCTGTGCTCCTTTGTTTCCAATTCATTTCATGGTGGGTTGAATCAGCACCATTCTCTGGACCATATGATGATATTTATCAGTAAGGAAGCAAATTATTTGGGTTCAGCCACTCCAGTGGGTTAGTTCTCAAACTATGCTGATTCATGACCACTAGAATTCAAATAGAACAATAACGTTCTTCCACCTTGAAGCATTTAATCCTCAATCTAAATAATTAATTGAAATGCAGATTCCATTCTACAATTGCTGTCACCAGTCTTTATACCTTGGTATTTTTACAAAGAGTATTTTTCAGAAATGGTTTTCTTAATGGAAAGTCACTTCATACCATCAGTATACATTATGTATGAATAAACAGAGAGTGAATACCTTTTAAAAACTCTCAGGACTTTGACCAGGAACACTCTTCCTAAACAGAAGAGGAGCAACTCAGTCTACATAATGAGCTTTTACAATCTGTGTTTTCTACTAGCTAGTTTGTTCCCAATGCGGTTAAGTCCAACCTCGGCAGCTGCACGCTGGATCCAGGGATAAGGTTGCCTATCTCCATGGTCTTTTTCCACACAGCTGTCTTACACGTTACACAATCTTACACCCTACACGCAACCATTTTGCACCTTAAAATGACTTCCCTCTAGGCAGCAACATGAGCCAAGCTTGCAATATCCCAGAGGCAGCCAAGGCAGCTGCTGCTGTTGACCGGAGAGAAGTAGGGAGTGATGATGAGCAAGAAGCAGTCCTGCTAAATGCAGATGTCTGTGTAGGGGTGCCGCAGGACTGACAAGATGGGGAAGGTCTTTCCTGTGGGCTGAATCCAACCTGCCAGACATCCTCTGGATTATACTTCATGAATCTATCCTGCACCTCATAGTCTCCAAATGGAGATTATGTTTTACATAGTGGCCTAGGTTGTTTCACAGTCTCGATGCACTGAGGGGTAACATGGCCCTTGTGTCTGATGGTTGGAAAGTCTATCAAAAGTCCTCAGTCATCTTCATATTGAAAGGAATTAATCTCCACTTAAAGGCTTTGGAAAATACTATAGGCTCCCAGCTTCCTGTTGGCTTGAGCCAATACAGATGCTCTGCAGAGAACAGAGTGGGTGACTCTGACAGTTGGGCTCCAGAAGTGATACCCAGGTGGCATCTGCACTGTCTCTCTATGCCAGGCTCACCTTGCTTGTGCTCAGAGTTAACTTGCACAAGGCCAGTCAAAGACTTGCTATTGTTAGCCTGCAAATCAAACCTGGTTAAAGCAAAGCAAAACAAAATCTTAAAGTCCATCAAGGAGAAAGAGGGTGGTACAAAAAGATAATAACCCAGCTGATATAACTTGCAAGGAAATCCTTTCAAATTTAGCACTCACTTCACTGCAGCATTTACTGTATGTATTTAAGCCTTTACTGATGAGGGTGAGGTATAAAAACCAAAAAATGAAACCTCTGAGAGTCCCTACTAACAGTTTTGTATGTTCATGTATAGCAGAAGGCATAAGAGAGCATAAGAGAGAAGGCGTAAGATTTGTTAATGGTGTAGTAATCATTAATGTGTAATATAATGGTGTTAATAAGATTTGTAATAATGTAATTAACCTTGTAGCACATTCATATATCATTTGAAATGCTTGCAAACTAGGTAACAAGCAGTTTACTAGCAAGTTTTGGTACTGAGTGTCCTTGGAGCGACATCATGTTCTTTTAAGATACTTAGGAAAACTGTTGTTTGATATTTCTGTGATGGATAATACTGCAGTAGTGGAGTCACATAAATGCAGTACTAACAAGTGTTCCATATTCTGAAACAGATCTAACTTGC
Organism: Nothoprocta pentlandii; assembly: GCA_013398315.1. Taxonomy (NCBI): domain Eukaryota; kingdom Metazoa; phylum Chordata; class Aves; order Tinamiformes; family Tinamidae; genus Nothoprocta; species Nothoprocta pentlandii. The sequence continues at coordinate 1,348,151 of VZSG01000009.1, forward strand.
AATAATTCTGAAATAGTTCTAACTTGGAATAATTTCTTACAAGAGTGTATGCACATTGGATAAGTTAAGGATAGTCATATGCTTTGAGATATAACTAAGGAGCTGTCTCTACCAGATAAAATCTCTGCTCTAGATCAAGTGCTCTATTCTGGATAAGCCAGTGAGATAATATGAAAATAACATTTAGTTTTATTTTGTTAAAGGACTTGTATGATTCTAGTAACATGTAGATTTCATTATGCATCAGATTGTTTCTATGTTTACTTTTACTAAAGTATTTGCTTTCATAATTTTCATGTGGTTGTTTTGTAGGTTGAGCACTTTATCTGCACAGTCATTAATCAATAGTCATGGAGAGTTAATTCTTAGGGTGCCTAGCAGGCCAATATTTCTGGAATATGCTGAGTCCATTAAGTATCTCATATTGGACATGTGAAACTGTTCAAATCATCTTTTCTCATCACTAGAAAGTCCTTTCCCTGCATACACATATAGATGTATATTGTGTATATCTGCATAAATTGAAGTTGGTAAGGCTTCTATTTCTATTTTCATGAAAGCAAATAAGCAGTCGCTTTGTGTCATGCTGAAAGAAGTTTGCATTTCATCTTGATGAATTATGTGACAAAAAGGCAAATTTCTACAAAACAGTTCTAGTACACATGAAAAACACAGTTAATCAAAACCAGCAGTAAATTAATATAAATAAGCCTTATATAAATAAATTAGGGTGGGCCTGTTTGTACCTACTCTTTATTTTCCTGACGTTGTAATGCTAAATTATTGAACTTCTAGTTTCCATAGCAATGTGTTTATGGTGCTCACTAAAAGCAAAAACACCATCATTTCTCTCGGTAAAAAAATTTCCAATGAAAGAAGAACAGATGGAAGAAAACAGAAGCATTTTGAAACTACTTTTGTTACTTAGGGATGGATGAACTTCAGTAGTGGGGTTTGAATAAGCACCTAAATGTCTGAAGTCTCATTTGTGTCTTATTCAGATCTTCACAGTTCTCAGATGGACATATCAACCCAGGTTTCCATCTGGGCTTCCATCCTTTCTTTTCAACAGCATCCTCACAAGCATGAGTTCACTTCCCAGCTCTGTCTCCCTGCTGCAGGTCGAGGGAAATGATTATTCTTCTCCACTGACTGCTTGGGAAGCTACTTCTGAAACATATTTTGGATATTTGTCTGATTGACAGAGTGGAGCACATTCAGTAGAGGGTTGTTAAGGATTCTCAGGAGCCTGGGCACATGAGGAGACAATGACTCTGGGTTTGTCCATCTAGGAGAAGGGATGTCTGAGGTGTGTGGTGGTGGGAAGGTAGTTGCTATCTCAAGCAAATGGGAGGATACCTAATGGAAGGATATACAGGATATTCAGGATTGGTCTCTGAATATCAGCTGCAATAGTGAGATTTGGGTGGATATAAGGAAAATCAATCAACCAATGAAACAAACAAACAAATAAAAACAGTGCAAGTGGTTGAACCCTGAAATATGTGCCCAGTAAATCTGTGCAATTTTCGTCCTTGGAGGCTTTTGAAACTCAAGGGGCCAAGGCTCTGGGAAACCTGAGCCAACTTTAAAGTGAGCCCTGCTTTGAGCAGGAGCTTGGACCTGACAAAATAGCCAGAACCTTTCCTACCCAAACTCTTCTGCAACACTATGGCTTTATTCTTGACACTCACAGTTGCTCTTCAACAGATGCCTCCTCTTTTTTCAGCTTCCTGCCACAAGACGCAGTAAAGAAAACTTGCAATGGGAAAGCTGTCTAAAGACAACCCTCAATGCCAAGTTTGCCAGCGCCTGGCTTGGAAGAATTAGGTGGCATTTTTCTCTTCCCTCTTGGCTCCACCACAGATTAACAGCCCTTGCAATAGGCAATTTCTCCAGGTTATTTTCATCTCCTGCAGGAAGCAGACTGTCCCACATGATAATATGCCAAATGTTATTATCTAGCTGTGGTACTGAATCACCAGTGGCCTCCAGCTGTTAGTTAGCTCTGTTAGTTAGCTCTGAAGATGTCATTGAGAAGTCTAGGATGGCTCCTAGGCTTCAACTACTCTTTCAATCATGCCTAAATGAGAATAATCTCCTCAAGGAAGAGGCTTTTCCCTAATACTGCCCAAGCCTGGGTACAAGATTAGCATCTGCAAATGAATAGCATTAATAAGGAGGTGTGAATGCATTACTGAACTGAAATGATTAATCTCACTACAGGTGTTGGTTTACTAGGCTGTTACATCATGGCACTGAGTGTAATATGCAGGTACACATGGATTTTGCCCACAGGTGGAAAAGAAGATGTTTTGCATTTCAAAGTGCAAGAAACAGACTGCCTGCTCTATTCTGAACACTGAAAGCTGAAAGACACTTGTCTTACGGAAGGTAGAATAAAAAAAAAGGAAAGAGAAGACTTAAAATACATTTTTTGATTTTTTAGTAATGTATTTACAATATAGCTATCTTAGTTGGTAAGCTCTGTAATGACCGTAATCATGTTTTTCCCTCTAACTTGCTGAAGATTTGCTTGTTCAAGGTTTGAAATCTGATGAATATTTCAGTTCTATTATACATCATTGGCTTAAACAAAAAGAAGGATAAAAAATCAAAAGAAAAGCTGTATAATATCCATATTGTCCCAGGCTGCAAATATGCATTATTCATGGAAAACTGCAGATTTAATATAACTGAAGATTTATCCTTATTAAATGTATTGTATCTGAAAAGATGTAAATATTTGTCCATATATGCCAGCAACACTTGCTGCTGGAGACTCCACCCTTGACTGCCTGATTTATGAACAAATAAATATCCCAGATCAGGGAATCCTGGTGTCATTGTACTATAAATACTATCAAATTACACTTTTACATGGGAATCATGAAGCTCTGGCTTTCAAGTGTGGAATAAAGCAAAATGGTCTAAATTAGTTTTTCAGTTTGGGATTTCTTTATACCTGGAAGTGAAAAAGAAGCTGTGCACAGTCCGGTACAAACTTTAGAAAATGTTGGGACTTGGAACTTGTTTCACTCTTAGGATGAGAGAGAGGCCCATCAGGCTCCACAGAAAGGCAGATCACAGATAAAGAGCAGCTTTGCAAAGTGAGATCCAGCTGTTTTTCTGAAGGAGTTGAACCAGTCATATGCATTTTGTGATGACTTACACCCTTTGGTAGGGAGAGGGAGCCTGCAGAATATTAATAATGAATTGAGTGTAGGAAACAAATGAGCTGTCCAGCACAAAAATACTATGTCTAAACAAACCAAAGCATGACAGCCACATTATAAAGTGCAAATGAACTAGTAGAGTTGCTTAGATAAGGTGAATCTTCTGATACTGGGTACTCTCTTACTTCTTAAGTGGTCCCATTGGTTTCACTGGAATAGCTCTGGAAGTGAGTGCCACCATAAAACTGTCAGAGTCTGGCCCTTTTGAAGAGAAATTTGGGAATTACTCAAACTGATGGAGAAAACAGTATTGTTTACAAGTCTTTGAAAATGGATGAGAAGTGAGCAGCAACACCCCATAAGGAATCACGTCAGCAATTCTCTGCATAAACATCACAAACTTAATGTGAATAACCACAGAAACTGGTAAATATCTAAAAATTAATGCCAATATCTCAGGTTAAGTGAATGATTTTAAGAGGACTCATGTTGCTTTTCCTGAATAGAAAATGTTCTATGGAGCAAAAAGGAAACATTCACACTACAGATGGCCAAGAAAAAAAGTTCCAGGATATTCCCACCGTGTTGAGATGAAACTGTCTTGATAAATCAGGGAGTTTGCAAGGGATGATCAATAAATGGCCTCTCATGGCCTGAGGATAGGGACCCTGTTTACACATGGGATTTCCACCACTAAGAAGAATGTTTACCTTCTGCTAAGCACTGAAATAACTTGCTTTGGAGCTTGCTCTTGAGTTCTGAGGGCTTGTCTGATATCTAAGGAGTGGGGGAGGAGAACAGCAGGTACCAAGAAAGTAATAAGGAGAAAGGATGGCAAGGGCATGATGACCATGGCAGAGATGGTCACTCTGAGGTGAAGGTGCTGGCCTGGAGAAAATGTTGAAAGGTTTGGATTTAATCTGACTAGCATACCATAATTCTTCAGGGAATAAGTCACATATAGCTCATGCTATGTGCTATTACATATTACACTATTACAACTATAATATCTTGGCTTGCTGTCAGGGCATACAGCATTCTGAATCCCATGCCTTCTGAGTCTTTCTGAGGTCTTAAACTACATATGTGCTTTCCAAAGTAATATGCAGGCGGGTAGTGCACTAAAATAAAAATGTCTTTTTAAAATTAAAAAAAAGATAGCAATAGTAAAATGTTGACAGTTAAACAACTTAAAGATGTGTGTGTTTGATTTGTAATCAACTTACCATGTGTAAGGAGGAAGACCTTTTATTCCTTTCAGGGGAGTAAAATAATGCAAAAAACTAACAATACTCTTCTCAGAAAAAGTTAACCTCTTGTTTTTACATTTTTTTAAATTCTAAAACATGTCTTTAATTTCTTTTCAAAGTCTGTTAAAGTAACTGTAACAACCAAACATGTTTGTGCCAACCTGCTCCTTTCCTCTCCTCCCACCACTGCCTGACATACTCCTGAAGGCCTGTGAAGTGACGGTAGGTTTTGCCCATGGGCCCTGAACTTGCTATATGGAGCTGGATTGGTTGTTTTGACATAGTCTTTGCACAGGATTCTCTACTGAAAGCCAAAAAGTTGACTTTGAAGTCTGATTTCATGTAAAGAGGTGCAGATGAGCACAATTCTACCTTTAGAAAACAAAAGCCTGTCCACATTTTCAAATGAAGATCCTCAGTCTGAGCACCCTCCTTTGCTACACTGTTATGAGCCCTGACAGAGTGAAATACAAATTGGCTGCTGCAAATCAGAGCTGCACTAGTCAGAGTCCTCCAGAGAAGATGACTTTTCTTGACTGTATTTTCCCTTGAGTGCACGAAGGACATGGGCGCACTATTTAGACAGGTCCTTGTTGTAGTTTGGCTTTGTTTGTCCTTAGGAGTCTTCTAATTTATGTGTTTGTTTATTTTAGGAAGTTGTACTTCTCAAACACGAGTTATGGAAACACTTTTCCCACTTATTAGCTTTGTGCAACCATTTTGAAAACTGCTCGGCAAACTGTATCTGTTGCAGTGAACTACTTTCCTCAATTATTAATTTCTGCCATCAATCATACTTTATCTTTTCTGCTGCTGAAGAAATGTCTTGTCACTTCTTGTATGGCATAGTGCACCCATTAAATTTGATTTATACTCTTGTATATCATATTCAGTTAAATTTAATACAAAGGGTATAATTTTTACTCCTCCAAGCCTTAGGAATAAAGTCAGATACATTTTCATTGGTAAATGATAGGCTAAGCAAAACCTCTACAGTGTTAGGCATAAAGAAAATAAGCTCTATGTTTATTCTCATTGGTTTGTGATAGCCTAGATACTAAAGCTCGGAGACACATTTGGTAGCTCTGATGACAATTTAAGATTACTACACATTACAGTTTTGAAATGTAATGCATTTATAATTCATCACAAGGGCTATGCTGGAATAAAGTAAAACTATTTTGAATTCCACTATGGGAACACTTAACTTCTGTTAAATCTACGGCTGGACACAAGGAGGAATTGCTATGAATATCAGTCTCATGCAGTCTGCTGATGTGATTTCCGTCAGTTTCTCTGGCTCCTCAACTCCTGGAGGTGATATTGGAAAACAAAATATGATTATAAAAAGAAAAGCAAGAAAATAGCTCAATGGTATATGCTGCTGGGTGATACAATAGGAAAACAAATGGCTAAAATAGAATTTAATGAGGAATATGCAAAGGGTTGTACATCTTAGATGAGGATCATGTCAAAGCTCAAGTTCTTTTTTTTTTGTCAAAATATTGATGACTGATATAAAAGAAAAGCAGAATAGGAGCTATTGCTCTTTCTCACAGACTTCTGTGCACACTGGTTGTGTGCTTTGAGGCTGGGATGAGACAGGAGTGAGCCTGGCCCTAGGCAAATACCTTTGAGATTTGCCCCTTGCAACTATACTATCTCCAAAGCAAGAAACGGAAGTCTGAAACTCTCCTCAGATAGTACAGCAGCATATTAAAGAGGAAACACTGTTTCTTGTAGCTGTATTTTAACAGCAAGTGATGAACTTGAGGAAGAACTTAATCCTGTTGGCCATGTTAGATGTGGGCAACCTGTAAGACAGTTTCATGAACGACCCTGGCTGTGCCTTGAAGCCAAAGATGAGGCACACACTGGGTATGGCTTTTGCAAGCATCGGGTGATCAAGGTCACTGCCTGCTGGTGGACAGTCACAGAAACCCCCTCCTGGTTCCTCAGTCTGGCCCAACAGGATGAATTATAGTAGGTCCATGGAGGGATGCACCAAGTGAGGTATGTTCATAACTACTAGCAGCTCTTTACTGCTCACACAGCCCTTTGGGACTTGGTTCACAGGCGCTAGGGGGAAGGTCCTGCAGGATCTTCTCTGAAAACTAAGGTGCAACATCACCACAGTATCTAGTTACGCATTCTCATGTGTAAAGCAATTTAAGAGTTATTATTTATTCCATGAAATAAATGTATTATTCAAAGCTGTCTATTAATTACTGCAGTTTATGGTTTTGTTTTTATCTGTCATTATAGTATTTACATATGAGTAGGAAAGTCTCTGCATAATGATGCATATAGAGGAATTATTTGTAAAGTAGGAAGATTAAAGGATGAATCAATCTATTAAAGTCCAATGAAGGAAACTTGCAGGAGGTAATGGAATTAACAAGTGGTAAAAAAAAAAAAAGGAAGCATTTTTACATGGCAAAACGGGTTACAGAATATTGCCTCCTCTCTGAAACTTCCCCACTCCCTTCTCTTCCTCCAAAAAAAAAAAAAAAAAAAGAACTGAGAAGAAGAGTCTAAGGCTATAAACCAGCTGGTAGAAAATTTAATCCGTTAAGATGCTACTAGAGGAGTAAGGAAAACAGCATTACTACATGAACACTTGCTGGTACCTTTTGCAAGGAGGTCTGCTCAGGATGTAGACTCTAAGGTAGGTAAACCCAACAGAGTGATGTGTGGGGTAGACTGAAGAAGGTATCACATGGTTAAATGCTACTGTGAAATGAAGATAACACCACAACCTATTTAAAATCCAAATCCCCCAATGCAAAGATGTGATAAAATGAGTAAAAAAAAACAAGAGAGGATTTTAAACAAAAGAGTACCATGGCTAGGTTAAACAACATATGGCGTGTTTCAGGCAGCAGCTTATTGAAGCAGAGGTAAAATAGGGTGATTGATCATGTAGATATGAAAAGAATTGCAACAGTGGAAAACTACAAGTAAAATTAAATTGTGCATTGAGAGGTTTAAATGTTCCTGTTACAAACTAATTATCTCAAAATACATTTTAAACCAATTTAATATTTTTTTACTTTAATCTAACAGATGGTATGGGATAAAAATAATGTAGTCATCTCACTAACACACAATCCAGTCAGATGCGATTGGCAAAAACTACATTTTAAAATTATTTTTTCAAAGAGAAATGTCAGCTTTTATAGAGGTTCTCATGAGCATCAATAACCCCTAGGGAAAGCAGGAGTAGGGTTTTTGCTCAACGAACCTGAGAAAACAGTAGTACCAAGTTTCCATGATGTAGGAGACCAAAGACTCAGGAAGGGGAGTCTTAGACTCAGTACAAAGAGTCAAAGACTCAGGACAGGGGACATTGAACCTGAAGTGTACATCAGGTGGAACACCTAGGACGTTTGGAAGAACATCAAAATTCACTGTGACTGTGGTTAATGCGCAGGTGAACCCACAAGCAGGGGTAACCAGTAGGTGTTTCTGAGCATTCAGCTCTTGGAAATTCAAACTGGAGAGGAACAACAGTATATCCTATTAATTCCTGTCTGAGGCTTTGAATTAATTAGAAGAATTACATGGCATTTTAAAATTCAAGATTCAAGTAAAATTCAAGTAACTCAATTACTTAATACTGGAACACTGGGTATTATCTGTCAACAGATTTGGTAACTGGGAATGAACCTGACTTTCATAGGTACTTGGTTAGCAGTTTGAAAATTTTTTGCCTAAAGAATTTCATAAACTCTTTCTATAACCTTTTCAAACCTCTTGAAAAACAGGTAGTTCATTTTGGCCTTCAGACTACGCAGCTATATCGGAGAAAGGAATGTCCTTAGCCATATGTGGAGCAACATATATATGTATGGAAGCAGTTTCTTGAAACAAATAATCTCCACACATTTGAGTTTCCCACTTTTACTAAACTGCTATCATTTTTCAAGAGGTTGGAAAGGTTTTGCTTATTACTACTATGTGTGCTACTCTGTATAGTCCGCATTTACAGCAGATACATGTTTGTAGCTCTCTCTACTTCAAAGGGTTTCTTAAAAATTTCAGCTTCTCATCCTAGGAACAATGTTTAGACAACCCTTGACAGTCAGCAGTGTGTTCAGGCTGCAGATATAATTGACTGTAGAAAAATAACCTGTATACTCATCATTTTCCCTAAGCCTAGGTAAGATTGTCCATTTACAGTAACTGTAAATCTAAATTCATCCCTGGAAGCTATGATTATCCAGAGAAGAGGAAAATTCCAGTCCAGAAAATCCTCAATAAACTAGAGTGAGCCATGTCAGTCTGATGTGGTTTTATTATAGTGCACTTCCAGTGATTGAGTAACATTGCTCATCGTTAAGGTATTTCCTAAGATGTAGTCCTTCAGAGATTTTTTTCCCTAGATAGTCTTGAATTTTCATGCAATTTTTCGATTACTCATTGCTAAGTCAAATGTTATAATTCTTTCTGAGAAAATATTCCTTATTTTCCATTGTATTCCTACTTTTTTCAAGTACTTGAATGAGTGGATTAACTTCCCTGCTGTGCTTCTCCCCGGGTCCCCACAGATCCTGTGATCTCCTTCATGCCCCCACTTACCTAGTACAGGGAGTCCTATGCTAACTTTCAGGAGTCATTTTTTAAATGATGACCTCATTTTTCATTTTCTAGATCTACCATTAAAAAATAGGGAAGGCATTCTTTTTGGCAAAGCTGAAAACAGAATGGAACTGGATTGTATTCCAGGAAAAGGCAACCTGAGGATGCAAAACGCTGTCTGAGGTATTTGTTTTGTTTTCCATTGTTAATTAGAACGATCCCTTGACATCTCCTGGTGCTTATTAACACCTGAGAGGATCCAGAGGGAGAAATATCTGTCATCTCCAAAGAGATTTGTTTGAGCAGACTTTGGAAGCAAACTGAGTTAGAGTTTGTGCACACTATTCTCTGCTTCGATATCCCAAAACTTTTATCATTAATTGCAGGGTGGGCAATGAAGTACTGTCAATTAAATGAGCCCCTGACAGAAGTTGTTGTGATCTTTCGTTCTGGCTCTTGCTGGAGACGTGCTGAGGTGATTGGCTCTAGAAGATGCCCCCTGGGATGATGTTTTTTTTAAATGGAAATGCCTCACAGTTATTTTCATTTTATAATCAAATGGAGTCAACTCTGTTTATTTTCCTTCTGTTTGAATCTTTGTACTGGCTTTTGTATAATTCATTGAGAAAATATTGTAAAGAATAATTGAGTCGGTCTTCTTCAAGGTAGGCTTGTGTTTTTATTTCCTTATCAAACAAACAAGAAGATTTTTCTCTCCACTCCATATTCACACTTAATTTTTTTAAAGCTCAGGATGGGAAACATATGTGCATTAAAGGAAACTCTTCAACATAAACATAGCGGAAACACTCATAATATAGAATCTTTACGGCTGAAAAAGACCTTTAAGATCATAGAGCCTAACTGTAAATCCTTCAACACCATGCCTACTAAACCATGTCCCTGTCTCATCTACACATTTCTTGAACACTGCCAGGGATGGTGACTCCACCACTTTCCCGGGCAGCCTGTTCCAAAGCTTCACCACTCTTTCCATGCAGAAATTCTTCCTAATGTCCAACCTCCCCCAGGGCAACTTGAGGCCTTTTCCTCTTGTTTTATCTGTAGTTATTCTGGAGAAGAGATTGACCCCTGCCTTATTACAACCTCCTTTCAGGTATTTGTAGAGAGCAGTAAGGTCTCCCCCGAGTCACATCTTCTTCAGACTAAATAACCCCAGCTCCCCCCACTGCTCCTCATAAGAACTATGCTCCAGCCCCTTCACTAGCTTCATCGCCCTTCTTTGGACACCCCCCAGCACACTTCAGTGTCCTTGATGCAGTGAGGGGCCCAAACCTGAGCACAGTATTCAAGGTGCAGCCTCACCAGCACCGAGTACAGGGGAAGGATCATTTCCCTGGTCCTGCTGGTTGCACTATTTCTGATACAAGCCAGGAGGCTGTTGGCCTTCCTGGCCACCTGGGCAGCCTACTGGCTCATGTTTAGCTGACTGTTGACCACCTCTCCCAGATCATTTTAAGCTGCACAGCATTCCAGCCATTCTGCCCCAAGCCTGTAGCATTGCATGGGGTTGTTGGGACTGAAGTGCGGGACCCGATATTTGGCCTTGATGAACTTCATATGGTTGGCCTCAGCCCATCAATCCAGCCTGTCCTGATCCCTCTGTAGAGGTTTCTTACTCTCAAGCAGATTATTTTTTCCTCCCAGCTTGGTGTCATCTGCAGATTTGCTGAGGGTGCACTCAATCTCCTCATCTAGAACATCAATAAAGATATTGAAGATTCAGATTGGAGCCTTCTACAATTTAAATAATCCTTAATCAAACGATGGAATTTTTGTCCCCTTAACCATATCTCTGCTGATGATAATTGCTAGCCAAATGTTTTGAGAACTGTATTTGCTACCTTCTGAATCTTGTGTGTTTTAGGGACAACGTGGGACAATTTTTCTCTTATTATTACAATATATAAGCAATTATTAATATACTTTTTCTGCGGTAAAGGTAAGAAAGAGCTTGTTTATTCTTTGAGTTGTTGGATTAAGAATTTATAACAGCAAAATCTTACAAATCAACAGGAAGCCAAGGGCTCTTACACACTTTTCAAACACCTCGTAGAACTTTACCATAGAGCTAAAAGTGTGAATCATGGTGAAAAATTCTAATTAGGGTAGCTGCTTTCCCCAGAAAGGATAAAAGGTGTTTGAAACAAGGTCAGAACATGGAAAGAAGAGCATTTCCATATGTTGATTGAAACAGCAGATGAAAGAAGTGCATCTACCTCCTGGCTCACCGACCAGATCCAAGGCAGAAAGTTTTTGCATGACAATTCTTGATTTCCTCACACTCCTGTTTTCCTCTTTTCTTACTTTTTTTCATTCCTAAATTTCTGCTTGTCTCTCGCTCTCGCTGCCTGCCACACTTCAGCAAACCTGCCAGCTGGAAAGAAAAAATATTGACATGCTCCTGCCCCCCAGTACTACACCCGGAGCCATCTAGGAAAGAAATTAGCTCAGACTGCATTGTCCTGGCTGGCTTCGCTCACAGTGGGTGCCACCATTAAGTGCTTCAAGGCAGAGCCTTGCTGACCCTTTTCTTTAGCTTTTGGAAATGGAATAAACAGGGGGTTTGGGGTGCCACTATCTGCGAGGCTGACAGGGATATGACTGTCACTTCCCTGGAGCCCTCGTTTGGGCACAGAGAGGTGGCTTGCAGCGTGACAATCTGTCATCTTTGATCAGCTCTACACCGAGGTTGTGATGGGGCTAAAAGCAAAACCTAAGTAGAAACACACAGCAATAAAATGCTCAAACACTTTAGTGTTTGCAAAACCAGCCTGTGGTCTCCCCTGATAATCCAGCCAGGTCCTCCTTTCTGTGTCGTCTCATTACAGCATATCTGTCCTGTGAGTAGCTGTCATTATTTCACACAATTTTTTTCTTTTTTCAGGAATGCCAACTAGTAAATTGGACCCCACGCTGACACAGCATGATTTTTTTTTTTATTGCTGTGGTAGTTGATGGTGTATTTGTAGTCAGTGTTTATAAGGACAGTAGAGAAAACCACAGCCATTCTGAAGCCTTGCCTTCCCATGCTTTGGAGGTGCTGGTAAGCTCACCATGACAAAGAGATTCCTGTCCCATTTGTCACTAGTATAACTATTGACACAGAGGAATTTTGGGGAAAGAATATTGAAAACAATCTACAAAGATTTGGAAGAATTCCCACTAAAAGCTCCAGCTGACAGAGATCTATCAACCATTTTTTCCATGAAGCCAGCCCTGCACCTCAAAATCATGTTAGTTTTTAGGAAAGGAGAGAAAACTGAGCAATTGTCATAACAAAAAAATTGTTTTTATGTTTTAAACTCCCAAAATGCAAACGTTAAAGCCAGAAAAGACTGATTTAGAAAATTCAGTAGTAACTGAATAGAAAGAAGCCTTTCCAAAAGTTTCTCACAGGAGAAAAATATGGTTTAAAGGTGTTAGAAGTAGACTGCTTTGTGGGGGGAAACCTGGGGAAAATAAACGTACATAGGATACTGTCCTTCCTTTACTTCCATTCTTTTAAAAGCCCACTGCCTCAGGGCTGTGTCTGGAACTGAGCAAATTCTTCCCCTGTCAAGTTCTGATTTTGAAGACGTTATTTTGCTTTGGAGGACAGAATGTGTTTATCAAGGAAAGTTATTTCGGTACAAGGAATAAAGCCTTCATACACCACAGCTGTGAAAGGCAAGTGTGGCATTTTCTTTCCTAAGCTCCAATAAACAATGTTTCTAAAGTCATGCCAAATTAAAATATTTTTTTTTACATCATTAGGAACTACTACTAGCTGGCTTGCAGCCTGGATGCCATGACCTGGACCTACATTTGGTGAAGAATTGCTCTCGCTAATTCCCCATTAACTTGTGGTGTCTAAAATACTATGATGGTTCGAGGTGTATGTAAGAGTGTAATAGTGTGTATATTTATGCATAGACTCACAGGAATATACGTGTGCATGCATATGTACACCCATATAAAGGGAAACTTCACCATGATGCAGGAATACAACAGTGGTTTATGAGAGCCATGGAATATTGTTCATGACAATTCAAGGCATGAATCACCCTCATCTTCTACAATTTTTCCCCTCCAAAATTCTACTATATTTCTGAAGTTTCCCTGCACTGTATCCTGCTATTTACAGAAATACTTTATTACAGCTGGTATGAGAGAAGAAAAACAAAACACACAAACAAAAAAACCCAAAAGAATAAATCAAGATAAAGCATTCTTCTATTGGGATTTGCTCATTTATCCTAGCTATCGTGTCTGATTATAGATGATTTCATTTCAGCAAAGTTCAGAAGGAGGTCTTCCAAACCCACCTGGATGCCACCCTGTGCCACATGCTGTAGGTGTGCCTGCTTGAGCAGGAAGGTTGGACTAGATGATCTCTAGAGGTCCCTTCCAACCTTAAATATTCTGTGATTCTGTGATTCTGAGGTGATGCTAATGTCTGCTTATCCTTCTGGCATCCTTGCACTCACCTTCCTGTCTTGCAGAGGATGTTAGAAGTTCTGCCTGTGACCCAGAGCAGATGCCATGGCTCCCATGATCTTTTGTAGAAGAAAAGTCACCATAATCACCATAAAAGTCGCCATAAAAATTCTCTAGCACATTTCTCCTAAACTGCAAATGAATGTTGACTGTATTTTTTTTACCTGACATTTGTATTCTCTCTCTCTCTCTTTTTTTTTTTTTTTTATTTTTTTTTAATTGTTTTTTTTTTGGTGTCATTAAGATTTCTTCAATGATATTTATTACCACTTAATTCCAATTTATGTTTAGAAAAGAAAAGAATGGGGTCATTAAATCCTAGGCAAAACAAGGGATGATTGAAACAAACACTTATCAGAACAACAACAATAACAAAAAAAATTAATAAGTTGGAAGGCAAACGAAAATGGATTTCAAGTGTACAAATCCATAGGAATTTGTCACAACTATATATTCTCCAACAAAAATAATATATATTTAGAAGTGCTGCTGGCTTTATCTGAATGAGACTGATTCAGCTGAAGTACTACGCTGCATTGAAGTGTTCGATAACCATTAAAAAAATACACCTTAAGTAAAAATGAGCATAAATAAGCATTACAATACGCTACAGGAAATATTGTCCTTTCAAAGCTACTAACAAGAATAATTTCCATTTTTCAGACTCAGTGGAAATATCACACTTCTCTTCTAAGAGGAAAGAATAGGTACCTTTGAAGGATAAAATAAACATTGCTAAATGGGAGCTTTCCAAACTAAAATCCCAGGTGTTTTAGTAAACCAGAATGGGAATTTCATCACTTGTTTCAAAACAATCTGTTCAAAAATTACTAAAAATATTTCCTAATTTTAGTGTATTTTTAGACCCCTTTTTAAACAAGTTCTCCCTGAAATAAATCATTAAGCAACAATAACAGTTTCTTATTTAACAAAAGTAAAAATGATGAAAATTGAAGGCACTGAAGACTGAAGATAATCTGACAAGATCCAACCATATCACTTGTAACAATGAATTCAACCCACTTGGAAGACCTGCTAACAATGGAAGTGTAAATTTTGATGCATCTGATCTGCTTTCCTTAACTTCAACTTCAAGAACAATTAGGTAGGAACCAGCAATATTAACTAATTTACAGAATACAGAATAAAAAGGTTCTGTACTCCTGAAAACAGGAGGATTTCTGACCGTCATACCGGTTTTAATGCTGAAGAAGTCCTTTTTTCTTGGTTGAAGATTCATTTCTGGAGTAAGTTTTATCATGCCTGTCAGAGCTTTATTTCTTTAGAAGAAAAACCAACACACTTTCCTCTCGCTACATGAAGCACTGAAGGCTGAAGACAGCCTTCAATGACTGGAAATTTGAGAGAATCTTTAGTGACTATGAACAACTAACCAGAAAGGAGTTATATTCCTGTAATAACCCAGACTTCTCTGCCAATGACATCTTGTTTCAATGAAGTAGCAACCAACTGTTCAGTCTCTTTATTTTTTAAAGAATAAAATGCTTTCCCAGGATTTTATGTCCATATAAAATAAGCAGTACTCTCTCTTCTAATTTGCATTTTAGATATTCATGTATGTGGTTGCTTAAAAAATTGTCGGTTTAATTAAAAGAGAAGCTACCTCTTGGCCATGGACAAGCTAACTTTGTGAACAACCATTTGGTTTTAAACAGATGGGCAAATATGCCCCTGTCCTATTACAGAGGAGCAAGGCGACAAATATAAATCATGGCCTTCTATGCATATTTTTAAAATTTCATTACAGGTCTCCATCTGGAAAAGAAAGAATGAGATGCAGAAAGGAGGGGAAAGGGGGCAAAGGTGTGATCACCTTTATAAAGAGACCTTTATAAAAGATAGACATCTTTTTTAAATTCATAGAACTGCTTTTTACCTAAATCTTACTGCTTTCCACATCCACTGACTAGAATTTGTACTTCATTCTCCAAAGCCAGCTTGAGATGTAGTCCGTGCTCTCCTCTCCCTTTTCTATATGCTGCAGGCAGGATATTGAGCCATGCTAGGTGCTGTTGACAGACATGCATACCAATTTTTCATACCTACGAAATACTCTTTTGTTCATTTTTTCCTAACTCTGGTGATGAAATAGTCTTTATATCCCATGAAGGTGGAAACTGCTGCTAGCAGGGGACCAGAGAAGTCTAATGACAGTTGGAGCAGGTTTAAAGGCACTAAAACTCTAGTCATTTGTCTTTTGTTGCCCATCCTTTCTGCAGCAACGAATTCCTGGTGCTCCTATTTTGCAAGGCAGAGCTGGAGAGCAGAGGAGAGCACAGTCTGTCTAGAGCCTCAGTTGTTCCAACAAATATTTGGAGTCGCCTGGTATCAGTTCAGTAGAATTATGAGCTATTGTTGTAGCAGATCTGGTGACCAAAATATAAATGTTTGTCTTCATAGGGGTAAATTTAACTATACAAGTCTTGTCAGAGCTTAATGGGAGTTTAGAAACTATGTCTTTGCACTGAATACACACCTGAGAATTTGAAGAAGGTATTGCAAAGCCTACAGGTTGCAGCAAAAGGAGGATTTAATGCTGCAGGACATCTCATGGATAATAGCAGAAAGATAACAGCAAAGAAATACAAGCTAGATGATGCTGAAAGACAGTGATTATTAATGAGGACTGAAAGTGAACACAACGTTCACCTTCAGGTTCAGAAATCATTTCTTGTTTTTGACAGCTCACAGAAACTCAGATGCACATAACTCACTGGATTTTTACAAGTATTCGTAGAAACAATTGGCTGTCTTAGAAATTTCTACTCCTTTCCCTCTTTAGTCAGAATGAAATGGTGTTGGAAAAACTTCTTTTATGTTCATTTGTTTGCAAACCATCTGTCCTGCAGAAAGACTAAGATGCCAGAGGTTGAATTTAGTTCACATTTTCACGGTATGATTTTAAAATTAAAAGAACTTTAAACCTAAATGATCACACACAATTACCTGGGCCTGGTTTTATTCTCATTTTATTTATTTTTTCCCTAAAATTCCCCCCTACTGTGTACAAGAGAAGAATTTTGGGCACTTCCCTTCCTCATTTCATTATTTTTATCTTAGAAAATTTTGTGACATGAATATGACAGGTGGTTTTATGGGTCATACAAATGAAAAAAACCTTTGAATGGAAAGTCAAACAAAGATATAAAGAAGACAATATGGGGGAAATATCAAGAGACAAATATAGGAGAGAAAAATATGACAACATGCTATACAGCTCTTTCTATTGCCTGCCCTTTGGCAGCTTTTAGTAAACATTGTTCTTGGAAAATTTAAGAACCAATTTGGTAACCTGAATTAAGAGGTCAGCAGTAAAAAGGACTTAAAATCATGGTCAAGATGCAAGAAAGATGTGCTAAGAGATTTCTTTTCAAAAATCTAATCACAATTATCTGCCTATAACTAGAATATGCAGATATGAAGGATGAGATGATTCAGAAAATTAGCACCTGAAAATGCAAATTTGTCATAAAAAATGTGCAGCTAGGGACAAATCACTCACCATTTAGTAAAAAGTCCTTGTTAAATATCTTTCTTTTTCTTCCAGTAGGTTTCATCTCCTAACGTGCAAATGTACCCTGAAAAAATTATTTTCCTAGGAAATGATGGGATTTGATGCAAGTTTTTTTGTCTTAAAACCTTGCTGTAGAAATGTAAATGTTCAAGTGAAATATTTGGGAAAGATTTCTCAACTCAAGGACAAAACTTCTAGTAGGGATGAAATAAAGGTCTGTTTTTCCTTTGCAGTAGCCCCCTGGTTAATAAAACACTATGGAAGGCCTTGATGTGCTTCTGCAGAGCAAGATGGGCTTACAAAATTTTGCAAGAGTCTCCAGATTTATTCAGCACATACAAGGAGGCCAACTGCAGAAGCATGAATCAAATCAAATTAAATATGTATATACAGTATACATAAACAATATGTACACATAATTCACGTTGTGTGTGTGTCTGAACATATTTTGTTCCTGTTTGTGTTGTTTACATCAACATACAATTAACAAATATCATCAGATTTTTTTTAAGTCTTCATGTTTTGGGGAACAGAAAAGCCAGCTGGCCAATCTGTGTGTCCACATGACAGTTTTTAATCAAAACACAACCATTCCAAGAACCATCCTGTTATTGTAGGGTCTACGAACAGGAAAATTGGCAGTCCACGGAATTGTTCTTATCTGTGACATATTTCAGTGATTGAATATTTACCCTGCTACACTAAGGACATAACTCCACTGACAAATGAACACCAAGAGCAACACAGTGGTAGCTATTGAAATATTTGTATGTCTTCTGACCTGGAGATATCCTTATATTGAGAAGGTTGGCGGCTGGTGACTCTCTTGATAAATCAGAATTGTGCAGATCCCTTGGAACTGGACTCACTTATTTCCATTCAGAAATGTATATAGAGGATGAAAAGGTGACATGTCACCACTATATTTTGAGTGATTTAATCCTAGTAAAGTTTAACAACACTAATAACTGGCTGACAAGAGTATCTCCCGCATAGATAAGGGTAATAAAATCAACACTCCTGTCAATCTTGCATATAGTTTCCAGCACGGATATTTCAGAGTCTGTAAATAAAAATAAAATAAAAAGCAATCATATTTACTGCCATGCTCCGTATTAAACATCTGCCATAAAATGGCATCCTTTGCTTGCTATAGGTTTTACATGATGGTAGAGCAATTACTTAGGCATTACTCCTCTGATGAATTGCTAGCCAGCATCCTTGAGGCAAGAGCATAATTAGCATTTAGAAAAAGGATGAGAAGCTTATATGAGTAGGAAGATGCTGTCAAGTTATATATATAAGCTATACATATAAGAAATATTTAATTCCATGTTTTCAGGCATAAATCAGATGCGAGCAGCCAGAAAATGACTTCTGGGTTTGTTTATTGGTAGTTTGCATATTGGCAGGTTGGAAGTACTTCTCTGAATTTGATGCTGGATTATGCCAGAGAGAGATAATACAACCGAACTGTGATTCAGTGGGGCAACTTGTATGCTGCTATCACTGTTTTTCTTATATCACCAGAAACATGATAATTACCATTGGTGTCTCAGTGCTGGATCTGCAACATGTCAAAAGAAGGAGAGAGCATTGAAACTTTGTGTGAGTTGGAAATGAGCATTCTCCCTGGCATAAACAGAAAAACTGTTATTTTCCAGCATTCAAGGACTTTGGAAATTAGTTTTTGAATATATATGCGTTTATATTTCTTTTTAGCAGTGCCATCTGAAACAGACAAATTGGAAGGGATTTCTGGAGCAGCAAATTACACAGCCTGCGTTGGGAAGCACCTGGTAGGCAAACAGAAAACCACTTTTTTTTTTTTTTATATAAGCAGCAAAAAGCTCTTTGGATCTTCTCCTACTACATATTTTGAATCATTCACATTGCCTCTACTTAGGACAGGAAAAGTGAAATAAGTATTTGTGAGCTTCTGTCAAATTTAACACTATATGCCTCACGTGAAAGTGAGAACCAAGCTCAACAGGGATCCAGCAGCAATTTACTACAAAGATCTTTGCATGACCCCATTGAAGCTGATGAAGACTCCAAATAATTTTGCAGGGATTTAAAACTAGACACTAGAGATGGGACAGAATGAAGTCCTTCCGGCCTTGCACAGTAATCAAGGACGGCCAGAAGTGAACATGCTGTGACCGAGCTTAGTATGAGGCAGCACTTAAAAGAAACAATGTTATGATATTGCTCCTCTCACTTAAGCTTCAACAAATATGTGAATTACAAATATTACTGCTTAAAATATGTGGGATTTTTGGCATCCTAATTGAGCCTGTTTAGGGAGTGCATATTTGGGCCAATTGTGGGTTCTTACACTTTATACTAATACTCAAAATCAATTCAAAAGTGATAGAAAAGAGTCAATCTGTTCCTATGTCAATGAATGGAAGCAATTGTTATTATTGTACCAGATACAACCTGTTATCCAAGTTTATTCCATGGCTTGCAACAAAATTAATTTTGTATGTGACTTTGTTGTTGCCAAGTCTCAGAGTTTTTTGGAGCATAACTGCAATTATGTCAATGACATTCTGGAGCTATACAGATTACTAGAATATAGTGAAAAAATATTTCTTCTTTAGCTTAAAGAAGAAGCTAAACATTAGCTTTTTACAAATATTTATTTAATATATTTAATATTTGCATTATTCATTATATATATTAATATTTAATATATTTAATACTTAAATATATCTAATATTTGCAAATATTTTTACAAATATTACAAACATTTACATTAAACAGAAGCTTTTACACTAAAAAGAAAAGAAAAAGGAAAGAAAAAGTACGTGGTAGCAGTGGTATTGTTCTTCATTGAGCTCTACTGAGTGGTTAAAAGGGTAGCATATTGTAGGTCTTTCTCAGAAGAGACTATATTGGATTCACTGCAAAATACTCTCTATTTGGAGTTCGTATATGCATCTCCCAGTAGCATTATACTATTTATTCCTAGGAAGAAGATAAGATTTTTACAAGAGTAAAAAGAAAATGTGTCAGACAATGACAGTCAAGTGCAAATGCCTGCTCCCAGGCCCTTAAAGTAACTTGTTTGCATGAAAGCTATCTCCTCTATTAACATATCAAGCTTTCAGAAGTGACGAGACACTGGGGAAATGATGTGAGAGCTTGGTGTCAAATTCTGTAGACTGTAAAACTTTATTTTGCTAGGGTTGGAGCTGGCAAGAATTCAGAAGCAGAGCATAGGCTTCACGGAGATTTGTGAAGAGTTAAAATTCTTACAGCGTGGGAGACATTTTCTTTACATTTTGCATCTGAATAGCATTTGCAAGATATAGAAAAATGCTTACAAATGAGTGAATGTATGAAATAAGTGCTCTCAGATTTTAAATGAGGTTTCTACAGATAGAGCCCATTTTCAGTTTGCATTAGCAAAAATTTACATCTCTCATATGTGCATGCAGATTTGGGGCAAAACAAAGCCACAGGTAGGTATCTGTGTTTGAATTCACCCGTAGTTCTTTTTCAACTAATCAAAACGCAGAAGAAATGAGTGAGATAAGTCTGGGAAAAATCTGCAGCATCTGTTGGTTTTATCTTCTTTTTAGCAGGGTGAAATTTGGATTGCTGGATTGGGCTGGCAATGTGTTATTATTTTTTTTCCTGTAAATGGCAGCTGATCAAAATAATTACTACATTTATGGAAATGTGAGGAAAATAAAATCACTGGTGTTTTTAGATATGTCAAACTTAGGACATGGTTAAAAAGTGCTCCCAGCAATAAACAGCTTTGCTCTAATAGGAAAACTCTCATACTTCATTAGACTGCCTCAATAAATGGATAAGTAGTAACATCACTGTCCATTTGTCCTTCCCACTGACATAGCCATGAATTACAATCATAGTTAATAGAAGTGCTATGTCTTGTACTTCAAACTTAATACAATCTTCAAGTAAAGATCTTATTTACTATTTATTCTGTTTTATTGAAGAATTTTTATTCTCTTATTTCACCTTGAAAAGAGAAATCCTAATTATGTTCATCTTCAGATGTTGACAGTTTTGTATGAGAAAAGCCAAACTAATTATTACTCTTTGAGTTCCTTTCAGTAATTGTTAAGGATTTTTTAAAAAACATTTCTACTAACCTGCTTGTTTGTCATAAAGACTGTTAATGTGCTAGTACTGACTTTTTTTTTAATTGCATACCTAAAATTTGACTTCTGTTTTTTTTAAAAAAATGTGTGCAGTGTCTGTCATTTACCACAGCAGAGTCGTAGCTAGCTATTTCCCGCCAAAACTTTTGTACATCCTCTTCGGGCCTGAATTCTTGGCTCACTAGAAACACTAGGATTTTTATACTTGATATGTCCAAAAGTTAGTTTCTTTAATTTTTGGATTTCCTTGATTTTTTTTTTTTTTTTTTGTAGTTCTGCCCATATCCACAGTAACCAGGAGTAGCAGTGATCTCTCCCAGCTATGTCAATGAAGGGTGTACTTCCAAGAAGAAACTAAACCAGTGAATATGTTTTAGAATCTTAATCTCTGTATTATTTTTTCCCTCTAGACCAGTTTTTAAAATCAATCCAGTCATATTACTTATGCAATAGAAAGTTATTATTCATTAATCATAGCTATACATATTGGTAAAAAACAACTTTACCAGAAAAATTTTAAGCAGACTGAAAACTGAAGAAACTCATCAAGTTTTTGTCTTTTGTCCCTTAGATGATGTTTGAAGGCAAATCATTGGTGGCTGGACCTCTATACAGTCTTAGATAGTCATGTGGATGTTTTTCACAGTGTGCTAGTGTAAAAGAATAGGATGAAAATTTAATGCAAAGCATTTTATATTGATGCTTTTCTACTTCCTATTTAAGGTCACAGTAGAAAACGTACATAAACCCATCTTTCAGCACAGTTAAACATTAGATTTTTTTCACTCAGAACAATAAAAGCTCGAGAGATATCACGATGAGAGAAGGAATAGGAATTAACTGAACACTTCAAATCCTATAAAATATTTGGAGTTGGAATATTTTTGGATTTGGATCCAAAAAGATCCCCAGCCATCTGAGAACAATCTATTTATTTTTATATTTATTTTCTTTTTCCTCTTTCATGGGTTATTCTTCAAGTGACATCCCAGAATACAGCTTATAAAGCAACCAGAAAAGCTTTTCTGATGCAAGGGCTGGCAGAAATAAAATGAACTTTTCTGGGTTTCTGAAGGAGTGAACGATCCTAGTGACACAAGAATGATTTACATTTAAATATTTCCAATTACACATTGGAACTGACATGTAGACATTGGGGGTGGAAAAGATGAAGGGGGAGATGTTCAAAATGAAGACAGGTGAAAATATTTTTGTGATGGTGATAATAAATACATTATTAGAGGCAAAAGATCTGTAGCTAGAAAAAGCACTGTATTGAAAAAAATATGAGTTGTGCTGAGGACAAGATTGTTCATCCTTACAAAAAAATGCTACACTGGTGCTGTTGAGTCCCCTACATTTTGAAAATGGAGATACAAGATGAGCAATAAATGTATTACTTGGGTCTTTAGAACTTTGAGTCAAATAAGGTTCAAATTGACCTTAACATAGCTGAAGAGGCAGACTAAGCCATACTGCTCGTCATCAGGACCAGGGACCAGCTAATTCTTCCTTTTTTTTTTTTTTTTGGATTTGCATGGATTCCAATGAAGATATTTAGCTGGAGAGATGGCTTAACTGGTACAAGTGAAAGGAGGACATGCCTGAAAAAGAGCATTCAGAAAAGAGCATTCAGATCAGGTTAGAATGCCAAACATATAGTTACAGTTGCAATAGAAAAGTAGGTTCTAAATACTGAAAAATCACAAATCTTACAATTGCTGTTATGGTTTGCTCTCAAGGGATTTATTGTAATGCACTGCTTCTATCCATGTTGGTAGTTTGGTTTCCTGGTAACCAGTCTTGAGAAGCTATAGGTGTGAAAAATGATAAATATTTATTTTTTGGCAAAACAAATCTATTCTCTGGACCACAGTTAAAATTTCATCTTAACTATAGATCTTCATAGTTTCAGAAGTGTTTACTATACCTGTATTTTGTCACAGACCAGGAAGAAATGACATATGATTGAGAAGAGTCCAGTTTCACTAAGATAAGACAAATAACTACCATGTATCCTGAAATACTAAAAGTGTGGGCAATATCATGAATGAAGCTGCTCTCCAAAAGTAATAGCATATCTTTAGCTTGAGGCTTAAAGACATTTTAAAGACACATCCAAGATTTCGTGTGATATGCGTCTCTTTACAGTTCCATACAGGAAACTAAATAAACAATGGAAGAAACGATTTCAGAAATACAAAAACAGAAAAAAAAGTACAAGTTGAGCTGTTGTTGACTTAGTCTTTTCATTGCAGTGGAGCAGAATACTTGCACAATAAGATCTTGAGGTGAACAGAGTAACGAGAACAAAGGAAAGAACTATGTGACAAGGAGATCCTGAGGGATTTTCTGTCCTGTTAAATTTCTACTCCTGATGCTACAGTTTGGTAAAGGACATCTTCAATAAAATCTGGAAGATGCCACACTGCTACATTCCCAAGTTGTCTTAAAGTCATTGTTGACTCACCAGCAGAGACCAAGTCTGGATCACCTTCAAGGCAGATGCTGTCACACCACAGTGACCAGCACAGACCACAGTGCTTCTCTCTGTGAGAATTTCCTTGCTCATCTCACAGCTGGCTTCAAATCATGCTGGATTCTCCACCGCAGAGTCAGCCACACCAAAGTATGGAATGGGAGGACTGTGTAGAGGAACTCAGGAGAAGCTCTGGGTTCAAAACAACACAGCTGAACACCTTAAGACCTACAGAATAGCTATTTTTTATCTTTTGGTCTATGCAGAAGATCGCCGGCATCTGTTCTCCTGGAAGGTTTTCCATGCCCAGCTATCAGCAAGATGAAAATGTCTGGCTATTCCCAAGTAGAGTTTAAAACCTTTCCAGGCTTTATATTATTAGAATATTCCAATCTCAACATAGTATGGATTATCAATATACTACAATAGCTGTCAAACAAATGACACTATGAAATAATCCCATTCCGTCCCTAGGAAAGCTTTTCTTTGTTCTGTGAAGATTCTCACAGCATTGACTAACTACAGTTTTGATGTGTACTGGCCTGTGTCCAAATAATTTAAATCCTGCAGGACCAGTGTACTCTCATTTCATTTAGAAAAGCAAAAATGTTTGTATCCTTTTCAAACTCCAACGTGTAAAGCATGAGGGAAAAGCACCTGATTATGCTTTCCTTCAATGTCCAATTGTCCTGCGTACACAGGTAATGCACGTAAAATTTTACATAGAAAACTTTTAACATATGTGATTTCTGTGATTAATACTAGAATTTAGTACAGGGATTTCAGTCACTTGTTAAGTTCCTTTCACCGACTATTGTGTATGAAGATGGAAAGGATGAGATTCTAGCCTCATAATGTGTGCAGTTGATTTAATTGCTTCCTTGGCAAAGGAGAGACCTACCTAGCATTTTTTGTTATAAACTTACTAAAAGAGATAATAAAAAACACATGCTTTAGACAAGTAAGCTTGAGGTCATGGAGAGTGAGGAAAGTGTCAGAGGACTAGATGAGTGCACGGTGCGGTGGATTGAGGGCTGGCTGGATGGCAGAGCTCAGAGGGTGGTGATAAATGGGGCCGAGTCCAGTTGGAGGCCTGTGGCCAGTGGTGTCCCCCAGGGGTCAGTACTGGGCCCGGTGCTGTTCAATTTGTTCATCAATGACCTGGACGAGGGCACGGAGTGCACCCTGAGCAAGTTTGCAGACGACACCAAGCTGGGTGGAGTGGCCGACACTCCGGAGGGCTGTGCTGCCATCCAGAGGGACCTGGACAGGCTGGAGAGTTGGGCAGAGAGGAACCTCCTGAGGTTCAATAAGGACAAGTGCAGGGTCCTGCACCTGGGGAGGAATAACCCCAGGCACCAGTACAGATTAGGGGTCGACCTGCTGGAGAGCAGCTCCATGGAGAGGGACCTGGGAGTCCTGGTTGACACCAAGTTAACCATGAGTCAGCAGTGTGCCCTCGTGGCCAAGAAGGCCAATGGGATCCTGGCCTGCATCAGGAGGAGTGTTGCCAGCAGGTCAAGGGAGGTGATTCTGCCCCTCTACTCAGCTCTGGTGAGGCCGCACCTGGAGTACTGTGTGCAGTTCTGGGCTCCCCAGTATAAGAGGGATGTGGAGCTTCTCGAGAGGGTCCACAGAAGGGCAACCAGGATGATTAAGGGAATGGAACATCTCTCGTACGAAGAGAGGCTGAGTGAGCTGGGCCTGTTTTCTCTGGAGAAGAGAAGGCTCAGAGGGGATCTGATTAATATGTATAAGCTCAGGAAGGGAGAATGCAGGGAGGAAGGGGACAGGCTGTTTTCACTGGTGGCCAGCGATAGGACGAGGGGTAATGGCCACAAGCTGGAGCACAGGAAGTTCCGTCTCCAGGTGAGGAGGAACTTCTTTACTGTGAGGGTGACAGAGCATTGGAACAGGCTGCCCAGGGGGGTTGTGGAGTCTCCTTCTCTGGAGGTCTTCAAAACCCACCTGGATGCCACCCTGTGCCACATGCTGTAGGTGTGCCTGCTTGAGCAGGAAGGTTGGACTAGATGATCTCTAGAGGTCCCTTCCAACCTTAAATATTCTGTGATTCTGCGATTCTGTGACTGGAAGAAAGTCAATGTCACTCCAGGCTTCAGAAGGGGCAAGAGTGGGGAGCTGGGAAAATACAGGCCAACCAGCCTCACCTCCATCCCTGGAAAGGTGATGGAGCAGCTCATCCTAGAGACCGTCACTAAACATGTCAATGAAAAGAAGATGATGGAGAGTCATCAGTATGAATTCACCAAAGGGAAGTCATGTTTGATGAACCTGACAGCCTTCTATGATGGGATGACTGCTTGGATGGATGGTGGGATGTCTCCCCAGAACCTGTCTGCAAATTGCTATCAAGTTTTCACCAGCCAGCTCTGAGAAGTAAGGCACTGGCAACATCAAGAGTGTATCTATTTTGGATGACTTTCTTCAAGACACAAGGGCCTTTGTGTGTTAGGGCTAAACCAACATTATGTAGGAAGGGAAGCTCTTGTCTGGCTGTCCTGCTGTGCCCCAGTTG
Organism: Nothoprocta pentlandii; assembly: GCA_013398315.1. Classification (NCBI taxonomy): domain Eukaryota; kingdom Metazoa; phylum Chordata; class Aves; order Tinamiformes; family Tinamidae; genus Nothoprocta; species Nothoprocta pentlandii. The sequence goes on from VZSG01000009.1 coordinate 1,374,347, forward strand.
CATGATCTCCCTGCAGCAGGAACTTGGGAAGAGATCTTAATGACTGAAGGAGGGGTGAAGTATAAGAAAAACAGCCTCATACAGGAATGATTTAATTCCCGGGAGAATTAAAATCTCTGCTCTGCAATTGTCCTTGGTTTACTTGGGAATTTAAACTCTGCCAATGAGCTTTTGAGACTGTGCTGGTACAAGGGATTATAATATTACTAGGGCAGTTTAACATAAATTCGGCCCAGTACTCACTAAAATAGTAGGAGTAATCTTGAAGGTAGGTAACCTTCAAAGTATTCCCCTAAAGACAAGGGTCCAAAGAAGTAAAAAAGGCCCTGCTTTTGCAGAAGGAGGAATACAGGCTTTGGTGTCAGAAAAGTGTCTGACATCTGCCAGCCCTAATAACAATTTTGTACTTTTTTTCAGGTACTTTTTTACCACAGGTTGTCTATGGGGGAAAAAAAAGCTTGCTACCAAGGTACCAAACAGTAACACTATTTGCTGATAATACTGTGCAGGAAAAGAGAACAAGCAGAACAACAAATAAAGCTGTGCTGCTCTTCAAGCATAAAAGCATAAAAGCAGATATTTGATTGCTACAGCCATCTTAAAGCTGAAATACGTCCTTGCAATAGCATCTCCATAGGAACAGAAACAACAATAGAAAAATGAGACAAAAAATACACACATAATCAGTTAAGAATATAGAAAGGAAAAATGAGGGGCGAAATGTCATGGGTAATGAAATACAGTGTCCCTGTCTCAAAACTTTGTACTCAGAGATTGAAAAGATGTTTTCTTAACTGGTAACCCTCTCTGCTATGCCTGCCCCCATCCTAAAATGGCATTTTTAGGTCATCCAGTAGAGCTGGTAAAAAGTAAATGAGTAAGCACTTTGAGGAGAATTAAAGAATGTGTTGAAAGGCAAATCCTTCCAAGAATATTCAGCAGTAATATTGCTTATTGCTTTGCAGTAAATCTAAATGCAGCTACTCAGCTGTCCTCCCCAGCACACTGCTGCACTAAAGTAATTACATCACAAAATGATCATTTGAATCAAAAGTGAAAGGTTTAACTGTGGACAACAAAGAAAGTAGGAAACTTCCCTGGTGATTTTTGCACCCTGTTCTAATTCACTTGTATCAAACCCTGATTTCTTTCTTATTTAAATGCTCAGTGCAAAGTAATTAATGTCCTGGGGCAATGTTATGAGGCACCCATATGGATTCTGTTTTCTGATTTCCTCAGGACTGTCTGCCTTTCATTCAGCTCTCTGTCACAGTACTCCTGTGTATATTCATTGCTGAAAGAAATATTGCTGTTAACATATTTGGAGGGCTGTCCAAAATGACTCCAAACTCTATGTGGTAATACTGTGCCTCTATGTCCATCATTAATCTTGGAGTGCCAGATTAGCTCTCTCTTCCCTCGTGTGGGTTGCTCTCTATTTATCAACCCTGAATATCACCTACCAGTCCATTCCCCAGGCATTCAGTATTGGGAATTTGCATCTCTCTGAGCAGACAGGGAGCTTTAGACTTAAATATCCTTAACAATTTCCTATCATCTGCAAAATTTGTTGCCCCACTGCTTACCTCTTTATGATTTACAAATAGCATGACAAGTCCTGCCATATGTTATTAGAAATCTGCAGGCAATTCACTAAATTGCTCAGTTGTATTGTTATTAATATACATGATTAGAATGAGATAGAGACAAAAATTCATGCGTGTCAAAAAGCTGTTTCTTTTTTCCTTTTATCAGATAATACTATTCATAAAAGCCTACACAAACACACACACACACATATATATATATATATGTTTAAAGAAATGATTCTTTAGACACTTTTTCACTCGATTGAAAGCAGAAATTCATAAGGACAAAGCTGCAAAAATAATAAGGATTTTGTTATCATGTAAACAATTAGATCAGTTATTAGAGCAAAGCTTGCAGTTGCCCACTAAGGAGAGGAAGATTACCTGCTCAAAGTGCTTAGAAATCTGAGAATGAATTTATAGAATATTAGCTGCTTCACACTAACCCTTGTGCAGTGTAGGTTCTTCCAAAGCTGTCTCACATTTCTTTATGAGCTGAAAAAGAGAAGACCCTCTGAAATTTAGGGGGTAATAACTTCCTGAAGAGATCACTTTCTTGAAAAGAAATGGCTGCAGAAGGAAGGTGACATCAGCAGTTAACACTGAAAGGAAAAGAAGCTTTTAAACTAGTAAAAACAAAATCACAAGTGTCTGAACTTGTAAACTCATTGTCTTAGCAAGATACATTGCAGAAACAGGACATAAACATAAGATTTGTACTCAGGTTTTCTCTACAAAAATGAGAAATCAGCTTGATGAAATGCAATGGGATATTTGTTTCTTTACAATGTGTCACTTCTTTCTCTGTTGATTAGTATTGATCTTGTTTATTTTATGTTTTCTTGCTAACGATGAAGTAGTAGTGTCTGGCACATAACTTGTGAAATATTCTTTTTCATGAAACTGTGCCAGACCTTGTGAATACTTTAAGATGGTAGGCAGTTTATTGTTTGCAATGTCTAATAGCGTTGCCCCATGGTTATAACTTTTCAATTAATATCTTTATAAAAATATACCAGTCTGCAAAAAAAAAAAAAAAAAAAAAAAAAAAAAAAAAAAAAAAAAAAAAAAAAAAAAAAAAAAAGTTTGAGAGAGTTTTGGAGTTCAAATTGCTAACAAAGGAAAATAGCATATGCCTAGAGGCAAAACAAATTGCATTTATATTAGTGTTATATTTGGTCTGGTTTTGAAGTGCTGTTCTTTTTTTAAGATAGATACAAAATCTATCAGCTTTCAGAGACAAGCTAAGACCTGTTTAGATTAATCCAATCAAGCAAAATAGTCAAGCTGGCATAACAACATTCTTTTTTTTCTGCCCTCTGCTTCCTCAGTGAATTATTTCCTTTTAGCTGTCTCACAAGGACTGTAATTCCATCATTTTCCTATAAAATGATCTCATCAAATCATTGTCTTGATCCATCCAAGCTAAAGATTAGTGATCAGCCTATGCAGAGGTGCACATTCCCTGTCCATTACACAGTGCATCATTTCTTCTCCTCTGTTATAAGAGATTTCGATTATAGTTTGTCCTCTCTTCCATATTCATCTGCTTTACTTCTGTCTTCTGTTTTCTAGTAAGATTGTAAGCACCTTAGAAATCTTTTGTTCTGAGACTGCACAGTATCTAGCTCAGAGAAGAGTAAGGTCTAGGATTAGAAACACTAGTTACTACAATAATACAAAGGGTGGAAAATAATATTCTTCATAGCAAAGTTGGTTTTGGAGAACAGGTAAGAGGGTCAGCCTCCAAGGCAGACCTTGCTTACTGAGACTGGTTTATGAATTTGCAGTAAATAGTACCACACAGCCCAAGTTAGAAAGCTGCTTGGACCTGTCTGAGCTCTGAGCTAAAGAAAGAGTAATCTAAGTATTTCACTAACTTATTCAGGAATGATGGTATCTTGCTATGTTTGAGCAGACTGAGAACTGATGAACAACAAAACAAATTGAGTTATACCGTCTCTGCCTATATATGATATAGAGAAATTCTCCTTGGCAAATGGGATCTGCACGTCATTTCCTCTCAACTGTGCAGCAAAAATCAAGGTATATCATCCTGAAAATCCAAGAAATGAACCCACCATTGGTGAAAGAGAAGAAAGTATCAATGATGGGTATTCTCTTTCTAGACACCTCAGAGTTTGCATGGTGCAGAGCCCCCAGATCTCGAAGCCTTCTTGTCTTGTTTCCTCAAACATCTCAAGGGTAAGTGGGACAAACTGGACTGCAGTAACCCAGGTAGGATTGGTCCTGTTTAGCTCTGAATACTAACAGTGGAGGTGTCTACATCTAGGGTAGATTATCAAGCTTACATCACAGTCAATTAGTGCATGCAGTTAATAGAGTTAGGGTGTGATTCATATGCCCAAATGTTGGTATCTCTTTTTGGATGACATGAATTGTTTTCTGGCTGTTACTGGCGCTGTTAAGTAGATCTGCAGTAACTATAAAGGAAGTCTAAATAGATTTATATGCAGACATAGATCTGTGCAGACCTCTATGAGTGTAGATTCTCATGCTTAGCTAGGTAAATATCACTCTTTTTATAAAGTAACTTAACATGAATACAGAAAAAAAATGATCAGCAGATCAGCAAAAAAATGATCTCCAAAAGATGAAAAAGGAATAAAAACCTCCTCAATAATTATTTTGGCTAATATACTGAGATACAAATGGATATCCAGAAGTTTCTAAGCAAAATGCAGAAGCCCATTATTCATTCTAAATGTAACCAAAGGGCAATTATACACCACACAAAGCCATTAACAACCTCACAAAAGCAGAAGAAAATCTCAAGACAGAAAATTATTATGGGAATCTTCTGTAAAGGTAAAAATAGGTGTACAGAAAATAACTAAAAACGTAGTATTACACAGGAATCTGTGCATATTAAGAAATGAATCTAGCTCTACAGTTGTGTTAGTGGTGGAAGTGTTAGCGTTTTTCACTTTACTGTGCATTTCCACCTCAATATAGCCTTTCTCCAGTGCTATTATCTACCTCAATAAGTTGTTTCTATGATCTAGGTAGACTTTTTAATCACTTCTACACAGAGCTGTTGTTTGCCCTCCAAAGTCAAACTGCTGCTCAAAAGCCAATGCAAATAAAGAAGTTAAATAAGCTGCTGCTAGGTGTAGCCCAGCAGCACGATGCTCCAGAACAGTCCTCTTGGTCACTTCCTTCCTCTTTAGGCCATACAACTGCATTTGCATCATTGGAGTGCCATAGATGAAGCATGGCCACGAGCCACAAAGTTAGTCTTTAATTCATTTTAACTATAAATCATTATAACTCTAGTGTTTTCCTTTGTTTCCTGAAATAGTTTATTGGAAGGTTTCAGCAGGTGACCACACAACCCCAGCAGCCCTAAATGGCCACAGTCTTAAGAACTCTTAAGAACTGAAGAGGAAAATTGCAGATAAGCAAAACATCTAAGGTCAGTGTCTCCTTACAAAAATCAATAGAGATGTCCTCACATCTCCTGTCACACAGCAGCAGCCACTGGCAGCTTTCCTTCAGCTACAAGAAATTAGAACCTTTATGGGAAACATCCTAGCTTTGAGGCAGACCTACAGTAGGAAACTAAAGCAATGTTTTTATCTTCCTATTTACATTAAGACTGATGTTTGAAGAAAGGCATCTTTCACTCAGAGACTCTCTACTGAAAGGCATCATTTGAATGTACATCATTAAATAACAAAAGGGAAGAGAAAATCCATGTTACATGATTTAACTCTGCTCATGGTTGTTAGCCATGAATTCTAAATGTTCCATTAATTTCAAAGGGAATATCATAAAATCATTCAAAAACGTGCCTAAAAACAAAGATTGTCAGAATCTTTGGATGAAATACATTTGGAAAAGATGGATTCATCACACCCAAAATATTGGAAAAATATCCTAAAATCTCTTTGGATGCAGCTTCTATAATTAGTGCCTGAGAGAAGATGAAGAGAGAAGAGCCAGATAGGAGAAGCAGCAAGCAAGTAAGCAAACCTCACTGCAGGGTTTGCTCAAAATAAAATTGCTTATTCAAACTGTGAAATCTAAAATATATGACTGTATGGTTTACTGCTAAAGTCTATTAACAAGATTTAAAAATCTTTAGTGCATTAGGTAATCATATATGGTCTATATATTGCATGACGCTTTGCAGTTATGCATTTCTGGTATACTTGGTCTGAATAGAAACAGTTACAACAGCCAAAGTGAAACGAAATGTTGCTGTTGGACTTTTGTCCTCTTTACACTGCATGCAAAATTATGGGCAAGAGATATCCTCAATCAGAGGAGCTTCTCATTGACAGCGGATTGAGTGGTCTTTCTGAAGACAAAGAGATGAGAAGACAGCTCACCCAGGAAACAAAGGAAGACATGAGTAATTTTATCAAATGTGAAATTAATACATTAAAAAAAGAAGTGGAAAGTAATTTTGTGTAGTCATAGGACCCAAGAAAAGAAACTTTAAAATACTCAAGCAGCTAAAAGAGTAAGCAGAAATGTTACAATATGAATGAGAGATCAAAGACCTGTTGTTGCATAAGGACATCTGCTTCTTTGATCATAAATTAAGAAATACTTGCTGTCAAAAAAATGAGATTTGAGTAATAAATCCTGGGTTTCACTGTTAATCTCATTTTTGCATATGTGGAAAAAAAAAAAAAAAAAAAAAAAAAAAAAAAAAAAAAAAAAAAGGATGTTATTGCAATAGGAAACATCCAGGAAGAAAATGTTCCAGTCAGAAATGTATTTCCTTTCCTTCCCTTTCTTTTTCCTTCCCTTTCTTTTCTTGGTGAGTCCTATTTTATTTTTACAAAGCATAATGTAAAATGCCTGTTTTGTCTCAGTATAAATTAGAAACAATTTTTCAAACTATACTTTCTTTTACAAAATACAATTCCTTCTTTTCTTAACTAGTCTTAATCTCTTTCTCAGACAGAAGATTATTTTAGATGTTCACGTTATTTGTAGTTTGACAAACAAAAATTGGACCAAATGATAGATTGAATGATACTTAATGATACTAAATGATACTTAAAGCCTCTATTTTCAGTTATAGATTATATGATTGTAGGTTTCTATATGAGGCACAAAAATGAATTGTTTTGCCATTAAAAATGAAAGCAGCATCTAACTGACAGTTTTAAGCTCTGAAGTCATTCCTCACCTGGTTAGCCAGTCACCTGGCTAAGATTAGCTCCATATTTAGACTCTGGTTAGTCTATCTAGACTATCTAGTTAATTTAGATTAAATTGGGCTGTTATGTGTCAGATTCCCACCCCTATTGATCACCAAAGTCGCTTAACCAAGATGCTTTAGAAACTAAAAAGTATGCAGACCATACTCTATCCTTTGCACGATCAGATCCTTAAGGCTGCCTGTTTTCTGCACTTAATTTTCAATTCCCTACTGCATTGGAGTACCGTTGCTTCCACATAGCTTCAGTCTGACCATGACATGGAAACAAGGTCGTTGCTGTCTTCTCAAGATTAAAGTGCTTACATCTCCACAACGACACTAACTGGAGCAGTTTGCTATAACTTTTTTTTTAATTCTTTTTTCTTCTTTTTTTTTTTCCCCTCTCTCTCTCTCTCCTCCTGAGTATTCTTTTCCATATTTAAATTTGCACATTAGTGTAATAGCTTCCCAAAACACTTGGATAAAGCAGCTGCTCTTTCTTGGCTTTTGGGTGTCTTTTAATGGGACATTCCCATCTGGCATTTTCCAACTACATCTTTATAAAGGAAAATATGCTCCATAACTGTGCTTGTCCACTTTTTCACAAAACAGTGTATCTGTCTGGCATTGGTCAGTTGCTCCACTTATCTTTGTAGACAAAAATTTCAGAAGTGATTCAGAAGCCCATTCCTTCACATTAAGTACTTTTCCTTTCCAAATGAAGTATTACCAATGGCCAGATTAATGTCACATTGACATTTAATTTTGTAATTGAAGTCCAGTAGTTTTATTCTCTGGTGATAGACGATGTTTCAGGATCGTCTGTTATACAGAAAAACTCACAGAAAAGGTGATATCCAAACTGAGATGTTCAGACATTTACGGAGTTTCATGACTCAGTGGAAAGTAAGATTAAAAAAATAGTTTCTGTAGCTACTGTTAGCCACTATTTTCTGTTTTAAAGCATAAAGCTACAAGCTCTATATTTGATGCTAACACCAACCACCTTCTCAAGGGTTTTCAACAGCTTTCTGTGTCTCTGAAGTGAAACTAGGCTTGTAAATTTTCAGAGTGGCAGCTGACCAGCGTATCATCTGGTGATGCTTTTGAGCCCCCACAGGAATCAGATTTTGTAATGAATTCAGGATTAGCCCAATTAGTCACACAGCTCCTGGTATTTGGAAAGCTACTGCTGGTCTTAGCCTTACTGCAGATTCCCAGTCACTAGCTAAAAACAGAGGCCTGTTCAGTTACGGAGGATCTATTTCTCATGTGGTGTGACTGATGCTAGTTACACCAAACTTTTTCCATAAGCTGTGCAAGTGCTTATGAAAATATGTGATTTCTCTAAATCGATAACACTTCCAAACACATTTGGTAAGACAGCTTCTCCTCTTATATTCCAAATTTTGAAGAAAAATATGAGTGTTTCATGAAACAAAACTCACAGTTAACGTCATTCCATTGAAGTGAGATATTGCATTCATGAACCATTCATTTACCCTTTTGTTCCATTCCTCTCAGATATCTGCAATAGATAGAACATATGAAATAAAGGAGACTATGACAAATCATCTGGGTAAAAAAATGGTATAAGTTTTGCAGCTCTCCGCAACTATCATACATATTTCTGTAATTTACCTAATATTTGCATATTTACCAGCTTTATCCAGCCCCCTGCTGGCACTACAAATTGTGATGACTTGTAGGATCTGAAAAAAAAAAGAAAAAGGAAATTTCTAGAGCTAAACAAATAAAACAATTACTAACACTCACAAAAAGGATTTCATGAGAACCTTTTTATTTTTTTTAAAGCATTATTCCATTTTTTTATACACAGGTCCTGCAAAGGACACTGTGTAATATAGAATTAATTCATTCACTTAAAATGTCTGAGGTCTGCCAAACTATGAATTAATAATGATAGCTAGACTTTTATGTCAAATCAATCTCACTGCTTGCCCTCCCCTAGGAAAGTTCAAGACATTTTGTTATCTATTCCAAGTGAATTCACCGGCCTTCAAGTTCAAGCATGAAAGTTCAGGTTTTTCAGTTTCAAAACCGCCTGGTTGACCCTGACTTGCTGCTGCCTTGGGCCCATCACTTTCAGTCACTCCTGGAGCGTGTTTTCTGGATGAACTCAAGCACATACACCAACCTCCTTCACTGACACCACACAGCACTAGCTGCTGACTGCCTTATCCCCAAATTTCCTCTACTTTCTCCTAGAAATGACCACAGGCTTCCCCACTTGGCTGTATCCCAGTGACCGGGCTGAGGTTTCCCTCTGCTCTCGTCATACTACTCACACCTTCTCCTCACACTCACACCTGCTTCCTTGGGTGACCTGAACTTCCTCCCTTCAAAACATCCTGTCTTTGCTCCTCATCCACAAGCAACCATCTCATGACCTCAACAGAGCTGCTGTCAAGGGCCTGAGAAAAAAAGGAGGAGCTGCCCTAAGGCACAGCCCAGCAAGCAAGCGAAACAACTCAGGCACGTTTATAGCATCTTATAAAAGAACTGGAAGGACACGCTCTCTGCTTATCGGCTTGCCAAATACTTCTTGCCTGTTCCTCATTAGTGCACATTAACACAAGCTGGGGAGACAACCTGACATTAGAAAGGACACCGAGGGATTATGAACTCAGTCTGATTTGTAAAATGTAAATTTACTTTTAAGTGCAGGCAAGGGACATCAGATATAACCATTTTCCCTGCAGGGATTTTTGGGAAATTGCACAGTATCAGATCATGCAATGGAAAATGTTTTCAGGCCTGAGGTAAGGAGTCAACTGAGCAACCACAAGACAATTGAGATACAGCTCTGAATGTCTGAATGGCTCTTAGAGTCAATGTCTGGATGGCTCTCTCTCTAATAGAGAGAGGTTTTTTAAATCATACTGAGTGTTTTATTGATGGAACTTTCTTATTCATGTATGTGAAGTGAATGACCTGGTAAGCATTAGATTTATTCCGAGTTTCAGCAGTGAAAGATGAGTTATTCATTACCTAGTCCCAGTAAATTTAATCTACTCAGGTGCCTTCAAGTACCTGAAAGAGCCCTGATGGACTCACATTTTTAGTTCCAATATTACATTTTACGTGGGTTTGCAGAAATGCTCCACGAGATACATTCACATGGTGCTTTGTCCACCTGGAAGCCTGGAGCTCTCCTGGCTACCTCTCAGTATGGGGCAGTCTGTGGCAGGGCAAGACAAATGAAATGTCAAATTAGTTGTTTTTGACAGGACTGCCAGTTAGTCTGCACCGCTTGCCACTTCATGTCTACCTGTCAGTACGTCCAATGTCCATGTGTGGGGTTTGTTTTTTTTTTCTTTTTGCATTTCTTCTTTTTAAACCAACAAGAGGAAAAGCAATATGTTTTAGCTGTTTATCTGAGCTCAGGTAACATAAATCATCATCTGATGCACATAATGGCAACCGAGCATATTCTCCTGTTGGTGGAAGGTCTTTCATGAATGACAGAGCTGAGCCTGTTTCATATCAAGAAGCCTCTGAAAGTCTCCTTCTTTCTGCTTTCCTGTGCATCTGTGAAGCTTTTGGGAGATATTGCTAAGGAATTGTATGAATAGTAACAACATGTACTTCACTTTAAAATGCTGAATAATTCACACACCAATTTATAGACCCAAAGCTATAAGTTATGTCATGCTCAAATGAAAGAAGAATTTTATCATGAGAAAGTAGCTAGTGTGAGGTCCACTCATAGGGTGGGCTCTGTAAGAACTTAGGTTGAAGAGATAAATAGCATACAGTAACATTGCTGCTGGTTTTGATGGATTTCAAGATGTAACTTCCTCATAATTGGAGTGCATATATAAACTATAGTTATAGCTCTATGTTATATTGCTTTGATGTGCATAAAGTCAGATTTACACAACAGCACTTAATAAATATCAGCTTTTGGCATTGGCTCTGGAAGAATGTCAAGTCTCCATTTAATTTTACAGTTGCTAGGATGCACAGAAGCAATGTGGAGTCCATGCTTTCATACTGGAATTCATCTGATGCCCCGAGGTAAAACAAATGTCACAGGTATCAGCCAGGTCCTCCTGCTCTAAAATACTGCAACCAGCACTGGCTGCACTTAGGCATTTTGAATATTGTTTGATGTTGCAATGGTATTTCCAACAACCCAGTTTAAATTCATGGACTCAGCTTAATTCCTCAGTTGTTCTGAGATGGAGAACACACCTTTCCTCCACCAGATCATGCTGTTGCTTCCTCTGTCATTTACTAACTTTAGTTATTTGATTCTGTGCTCTTTGCTCCATTAGAAATTTTACAGAGCTTCAAATAGGAAACATTCAGAAACCTGACACTTTGCAGATACAGCAAGGAGTAAATCTTTTAGGTCCAGACTGAAGGATTAACCAGAAACCATCCATATCCTAAAGTGTTTGTTATGAGCCTCTCTCCACAATGTTGTCCTGTTAAACAAATCTATACAGAACCAAAGGGAAACTGTGGCCTGTTAAGGAGACAAGAAAATATCAAGGTAGAAAGTCTGTCTACAGCTCTATTGTTAATTTAATAAAATTTGTCTAGAGACCCACAAAGAGCTGAAAAATTGCACAGCCGGATGAGATAATCCTTTACATAGATGTCTTCTACTGCTGTTTTCTCCTCCTTTTCCCTTCCCAGATGCCTAGTTCAACTTCGCTTGCATTTCTCCTACAACTGTCTTCCTCTTGCTTATCACACAGAGGGGATTCACAGATAGAAGAGATAATGGGAGAGAGATCTCTTGGGAAGAGATAACGGGATTTCTGCCTGATCTATTTTTTGTTTCTTCCCCGGTAAGTAGAGATAGATTCCAGCTCAACAAGGAATATTGTTGCACAGCCAGGAATGCCACTGTGGTTGATACATGTTCCAGATTGCTGGGAATTTGAGGGTTCTTAGGAATAATCTCTGTATGTGAGTCTATGAATACCATCCACCTTTATGCAACATACTACATTTTAGGTTTCATTGGTATCAACAGTGACGATGTCTTGCTAGTAATATTACCATTTCCTGGTTTGCACAACACACGCTGTGTTGCAAATTACCTTTGATTTGTTTGCATCATTTATAAAAAAAAAAATTCCTCCAAAAAACAAGTCAAAATACGCACCTTACCACTACAGCTTATTTTTAATTTAATATTTTGGAAGAACTACATTTGCTTTATTTGCTGTACTTGCAGAGTAATGTCTCTCTGTCACACTATTTTTTTTGGAAAGTAAATCATGAAAAAAAAGAGTAAATTTGAAATATTGAAGGCAGGTAATCATAAACTTTGACTAGCAACCAATAAGAAGTTGATCATAAATTAGAATGGTGTGGAACCAGTTTCACATTTCCTGCTGTCATCAATGTGATTGCCTCTGTCAGGAGACACAGCAACAGAAATGAAAGTGGTACATTTACAAACTTGCTCCTCAGTTAATAACTAGTTTGTCAGCATGTGAATTCTAAAATCAGACGTCAAGTCCTATAATTAGTTCAACCAACAAAATGTAATTATTCATAACAGATAGGAATATGTCAGATACAAACCAACACTTCTGGACTAGTCAAACATGAATAGCTTCTTTCAATACACCAGATGCTTTAGCATGAAAGAAAGAAAGAAAGAAAGAAAGAAAGAAAGAAAGAAAGAAAGAAAGAAAGA
>VZSG01000009.1:1387067-1420497 GCA_013398315.1 Nothoprocta pentlandii
GAAAGAAAGAAAGAAAGAAAGAAAGAAAGAAAGAAAGAAAGAAAGAAAGAAAGAAAGAAAGAAAGAAAGAAAGAAAGAAAGAAAGAAAGAAAGAAGGAAGGAAAGATCCATAGCTCACCACTTAGAATGGAGAGGGTTAAGCTGCTAAACTGGTGTCTTGTCTAGCTGTGAAGTTCAGGAAGATCTTGAGATGGTAGGACAGGGAAATACCAGAAGGATTTCTGCAGAAGTTGTAGACATTGGAGAGGTCACTCACCCAGGGAAGAATGAAATTTTCTTTCTCTAAATTAGCAATTTCAGTGAACTGTGGATCAGAATGACTGAGTCCAGTCTGAAAATCACTGGAGTCTGGAACTCAGGAGTTAGGTAGCATTGGCACTAATGAAAAGTAAATATGATAGTATTTGAAACTTTTTACTAGGGGGCAAATGACTGCAAAAGTGGAATATGAACCTCTACTTCTTATTTTCAATTATACTTGCCGTGACATGCCTCATGACTAGCCAAACCTCTGTAGTAACTCCTCTAAATATTTGCTTTGCTTATATCTACTATAATTTTGGTACAGCATCATTTCCCTATGTGTTCAGATGCTATGTGTTTTGTTAAACAAGACTGGAATCACTGCAGAGAAGAAAAACTCTTCATGCAGAGGGAGGCAGCTTAAGTCCTACCTGACAAATTAAAGCAGAAACACGGTGTGATTACAGATGGTACCAGGAGGATAATACTAGAGAAAACACTACTGAAGTAACAGCTCCATATACATATCTCCATCTCCATGTTGGTGTAGTTTAAGAACTGCTGCAGTTTCGCCCAGTGTCCACGTTTGCATTACATGTTTGCATTACATTCCACCGCCTTAGGTGGGGGGAACTTCCGGGTACAGTACCATGTCCAGAGAGCAGGATTGCTTTGTTCAAAGAGGAGATTCATGAGTAAAGGTGTATGAAAATATTGCCTGGCTATTTTCCATGCTATAGTTGGCTTGTAATTAAACAAAGAGCTCGGATTTCCAGCTTAGTCAATTGAGTCTTGCCACAAGCAATACATTCACTTTTACATCTTTTAAGTGAAAGATGAGACTGATCCTCTCCCAGTTATGCATTTAACTCCTGTAATGGTTTCAGAAGTTGCATTCATTCCTCTTCTCTGCCTCCTCCCCCCAAAATCCAATATCGCTGCTAGAGATTGATTTTCTTCTCTTATTTTCTAATGCTCTCGGTAGTCAAAACTGAAGCACTCTTTCTGGCTTGATTCTGGCTTGATTCTCTTCTGGAATTAAATAAGGTTTTTTCACTACATAAACAGCATAGCTATTTAATAAAAAGTACACCTAAACAAAGATAAAAATGGAAAGTATAATAACAAATATGAAGGAGGAGCTTCTTTACTGTGAGGATGACAGAGCAGTGGAACGGGCTGCCCAGGGGGGTTGTGGAGTCTCCTTCTCTGGAGGTCTTCCAAAACCGCCTGGATGCCACCCTGTGCCACATGCTGTAGGTGTGCCTGCTTGAGCAGGAAGGTTGGACTAGATGATCTCTACAGGTCCCTTCCAACCTTTCAGATTCTGTGATTCTGTGATGATAGGATACAATACATCACTTGCAATTATTTAATCAGAAGAATGTGTTGTGGGATCTTGCAAAGAATGTTGATACAGAATCCTGTAGATATTTTCATTTACTCCACACAGGGAGACAGATCTCAGCTTAATAAGATTGCTCCTCGCAGAAAGAGAATAGCAAACACAATGTTTTTACTATCAGACTGGGGAAATACAGAATTGCAAGTTTTTCTTGACATAGATACAAAAACAATAGGCAAAACAATATGTTCTTTGCTTATGAGCCTCACTTCTCTGAGATCTTGGCAATTTTTCATAGATATTTGAGGTTGAAATGAGTTTAAATGATTCCTTGTGGTTTCAGAGCATGGCTTCCTTGTTTTGCACTTGAAGTTAGGCAGCAGAAGTGTCCCAGAAAGAACATCAAGACACATGGTTTTCCTCCCACCTGAGGAGAATTTTGAGGACCAGATTTGTTCTGACAGTGGTGTGCACATCATCTGGGTGAGGTGGGGAAGCTCAACTGACAATGTCCCCAGGGGCTGCTGCTTTCAGCTGCTGATGTGTGGCTGAATAACACTTCAAGGATGCATAAATGTCCGACTGGAATATGGTAGTGAATATGTTGGGATCAGTTAGGACTAGCTGAATAATATTTTTATCTCAAAAAAAACCCTCTAGGTCCTCACCTTCCAGATCTAATGAGTGGGGAGGAGCACAACTGGTGTCTGTCCCACACTTCCTCCACCACAGACACACTTTGCCAGCTGCTCCTGCTCCTTCTGCAACTGTAGAGGTTCTTCATCACCTCCATGGCCTGCACAAGGGATCCATCTACACAAAATGCTTTGCCAGCATCGAACTGTTGAGGATAAAGTGGAATGAGGTCATTTTCAAATGATGAAGAAGCAGTATAGCCTCTCTTGCACTATTTAACAAGTTTGAGCACCACCCTCTCTGCCTCTTCTGTGGAATTTTGTTTCTTTTGCTGTCCCACAAAATTCTGTCCATTTCCAAGATCTCTGTTATGTCCTTCTCTCATGGGGTCCAGGGACAAGAATGAGGGAGAAACATATGGAAAGCAGAGAAAGATTTCTTCTTGATCTGTCTGCAAAATATATTCATTGTATATATGCTATAAAGCAAAATCCTGGTTGCTATGCTAAATTATGGAAATTGTTCATTTACTCATATCAAAATGAATATATACACAGATACAGATACACACAAAAACCTTAAGTTTCTATGATAACCATACTTGTGGAATTTACTATCCTGATTTTGCATTAGGAAGATTTTGCCTTTTTTACTGACACAGAGTCCAGCCATTCTGTACACAACTTGTGGAAGCAGAATTTGCATGTGTAACACGTGGAATGCCTTTGCAGTTGTGAGGGCAACTGTATGCCATGCTGCATATGTGTTTTTTCCCAAACACACAAAAATACCCCAGGCCCACACTGTATATTTTATACACGGGTTCTAAATGCCTGTACAGAGATCAGACATGGGAAAGTGCAGCTGATGATAAGTGCAAATGATGTTGCACTCTGAGCTAATCTCTACTACAGTATTCATTATTTTAAACAAAACAAAACAAAAAGGCAAAATAGTTTGACTTTTTGGCAAAGCTGAAGATTTTACTAAACTGGTCTAGAAGCATTTGAAATGTAAAAGAGTTATTAAAATCATTATCTTTACACTTGTATGATAAACTACTCGTAATAGTAATAATGTACAATTTGATAAAGTAGTTTTGTCTTTTTTTCCTAAAGAAGACTCAGATAATCAAATTAAGTAATTTTCCTCTCATGGTTTTTAACTTGTAGTTAAAATAAGTTTAGCTGTAGTTTTCCTTGAAATTCTTCTGAAATTCAACATGTTACCGCAGGAATCATATTTTATGAACTCTAATTCCTACAAACAAGCACTTAGTGCTGTAAAGAGCTGATCTCACCAGAGAGATTGCAATTACATCTGTCAGAAAGCAATTATATCTGTCACAAAACAAACAAATTTCTTGTCCCATGAGAATTTCTGACATTTTGACATTTATTTTAATTCCATAATATGCTAGTTTTGAAATATTCAATTTATTGTGATAATCCTGAAACACTCATTTCATTAAAACTGAAATAGTTTAATGTATTATAAATACATTAATAAAATAATATTCACATTAATGTCATAAAAACTGAAAAGCAGAACTCTTGCATAAATTTTTATCAATATCAGTATTAGACATTGAGATATTGAAATTTTGAAATCACATTTTCTGAAAGGAAATTTCTCCATCAACAAAGACCATTCTTTGCTAACCATGAAAGCTTTAGACAGTTAGGCTAGAGAAGAAGAACATTTTGCATGCTTAATTCCAAAGTCTGAGTCCTCAAAATATGGATTCATTTGCTCACTAACCAGTTCAATTGCTGCTTAAACATAGAAGCATCTAGGTCAATTAAAACCTATGTTTTCTACATCAGAGTTTCACACACACCTAAAACTTGCCCTGGGCACCTGCCCTGCATTCCTTAGCATTTTGCCTGAGCCCTTTGGGATACACAAACTTGGAACATATATTGCTTGAGAGACCTGATCTATCTCCAGTAGGTGCCTTAGCACCTACTACAAACTTTGGATATTGGCTCTGTGTTTCACTTATCACTGACAGTTTATTGTCTATAACATTTTTCTGCAGTAAGAGACTGTAGTCTTACACTCTTCTGACTGAAGGGAAACAAATCTATACTTTCTACATGTGTGAGACCCCTAATTTTGAAGCTATAAATTATTTTAGGAAATAACTTCAGTCTTCCTGAACAATGAGAGGTTGACACAACTGGATTTGCTTAGCCTGAAAAACAGAAATCTTAGGGTGGGATTAAATTTCAGTCTTCCACGTACTTACAATGGATTTATGGAGAATATGTGTTCCAGAGGTCCACAGGAGAAAGACAAGAGGCAATGGTTGAACGTTGCGGCAAGGGAAATTTCAAATATGAGTAAGAAAGGAAAAAAAAATCATCTTGAGCTTAGTGAATTCTGAACAAGGGGCCAGGGAGGCTGTGGAATCTCCCTGCTTGGAGATACTCAAAAAAATGACTGAATAGAATCCAAGTAATCAGATCTAATTTTGAAGTTAACACGATTTGAGCCAGAGTTGGCCTAAATGATTTCTAGAGGTTTCGTCCTCAATCAGTCTTTGAATCTTTGATTCAGTAAGTATCTGAACAGGCAAAGCAGGCACACACAGGCAAAGTAAAGATTCATTGGGCTGAAGGGAGAACCCCAACTCTATTTACCTCTTCTGCACTTTGATAAAATCAGTAATCTGATTCCTTCCAGGACCTTAAAGTTCACTTGGTGTGCTGTATAGAGAGATGTGCAGTTCTATTTCCAGGAACATGGGTGATCTGGGAAAGACTGGTATACATTGGTATATATTGCTGCCCTGATGATACCAGAGCTTCCTAGAGGACAATCCCAGATATTCCAATTCTGTGTTTAAACTGGACACTGCTTCACACAGATGAAGGAGAATGTTTGAGAGCTCCCGAGTGAGACCCATTTTTGATTTAGACATCACAGTAATGGTTCAGTAGGTCCACTGGGCCAAATTCATCTTGAGTCTGGATTAGTTTACCATGAAAGCAGAGTCTGTGATTCTCCTGAGGACCCTCTCCTAGGAACATGATTATCTCCTGTCTCTTCCCTTAAAAAATTCCTAATTGTGCAGGAAATTGGAGCAGAGAATATGCTATGATAATCATGCTGTTGTGTCACTGCTGTGGTTATCTCCTTTTTTTCTGGACAAATGAATATTTGATTAACTGATATAAAGCTGAACAGTTTCTGGTATAGAGTACAGCAAAATCTGGACTTCATTTACAGTTTAGTGGTTCTCTCTCCTCAGCTAAAAGAAATTAACTGGCTGTGATGAGCTCTCCTATCCTTTTGCAATGTAAAGAACAGAAGCAAAAGCCTGAGCCACTAGGAATTATTGCCCTTTTGCAGAAGTCAGGATATTTGCTCTGTTCGGAAGAAGGAAAGCTCAGGGGCAGCAGGTAGAGTGCAAAGTTTCCTCATGCACAAATGACAGAGCAGTGTGGGACACAAACAGAGCAGAGTTTGCAAAGCCTAGAGGAGAATCTGAAGAGCGTGTTGTGTTAGGAATTTAAAGCTAACAAATTATGATGTCTTTCAAAAACAAGCTGTTTTTTAAGACATAGTCCAGTTGCAAAAGATGTACCCCCAAGAAAAAGAAAGATATAAGTTGTCAAATATTTCACTGCCACAGAGTCTCTTGGACGTTAAATGCTTTCTGGCCATGCTTTAAAGTTTCACTTTATCAGAGTTAATTAGCTTGATGGCCATGGTATTAAAATAATTAAGTGTTCTGAACTAGACATAAAAGAAAAACTCTGGGGAATTGGGAGGCGAATGAGTAGTTCTAGGCTCTTGGCCCATTATTTAAGCATAGTAACTCACAGCAATGAAAAGATCCTTTCTTCTAAAAGGAGGGAGTTTCCCCTTCACCTGCTTATAATGATGGAGGTTTAAAAACTCGTAGAATTAACTTTAAAACAGTACTACTGAAAGCTGAGAGTAAGAGAACCCAAATATAAAAAGATACTTCGAGCATAATTTGGGTATACTAGTCTTACCAAAGACTAGATAAATATTCTGGCTGGGTCTAAAGATAGGTGATAGGCTGTGGTTAGCTGTCAGGTTGTAGAGACTGACTTTAATTTTAGCGGCTCATTAATTTGACTTTTATAATACACTATCACAAAAACATGATTGTACAGATTGTACATCCTCTCTGTTCCGTTTCCCCAGAGAAACATACAAAGAAAGTGCATACTCCCCCTAGATGACCTACTCAACGCAACCTGAGAAATAGCGCTGGAAACGAGACACACTTTGAGCAGGTTAATGCATTATTCCTTTTGGGGATGATCTCATCACCTAGTTGAAAAGACATTTAACCTCAGTGTATCTGGAAATTGGAGCGGTCTGTGGAGGATGGTAATTTGCTACGAGGATTTAAAAAATTGCTTTCTTTAGGAATGTTTACAGAATAAAACACCAGCAGGATTCTATATACGAGCAGGACCAACAGGCATTGAAAATGCAATGCAAAGCCAGGAGTTATGTTTGTTGGTCAAAGTCAGGTTCAGACAAAGAAGTGGAAAGTGGCCATTCTGTAATAAATAACCCTGTTTTAACTTTAACTCCGCATCTGGAACTATAACCTAAAGCTTCTTGGGCAGGTGATACATGAGAGTTTCATTATATCAGTCAGAAGTGAGAAGTGAATGTTCAACTGATGTTGAACTCTAACAAAAGGCAAGGGAGTGGTAGAGTTTCCACTTTCATCTGTTTCTTTTTTGCTTTGGTTTATTTTTGAAATGAAACAAAAATTTCAGTTCAACAAAAATTTAGAAAATTTTTGTTACAAAATATTTTGTAACAGCACTATTTATGGCATATGTCATATATTTAATATCCTACAATTAAGTGACTCCTAGGAAAATAAAGGTATGTAAAATGAAGGGATGAACAGTCATTTTATATTTCTAACAGAATGAGCATGTTGCTTTCTAAGTAAATTGAGGAATAGAAGTGATTCCCCAAAAGTGCACAGATATTGAAAGATGGAGTTGTTAAACTGAATAACAACGGTGAAATACAGTTCCTGTATTCTCATTGTATTTACCAGCTACTCTCTGATCTTTACACACCTGCAGATCAAACATACAGAGTGTTAAATAAAAGGCATTCAAGTAAAGGGCAAAGAAATTGTTGAGGACTGTTCTCCCACAGACCTGTTACTTAAGTTGACTCCTCCAAACCAAGAATTACGAGGGAACATCAGGGTGATTCTTCAGTCAGCATCTAAGTATACGTGTGTGTGCATCCTATAGCAATGTGGCAATGGCTGATGGCATTCTTCACATAAAGAGGATTGCTTTTAGGACAGCTGCTTAACCTCTCCTAAGGAAGGTTAGCTGGCATATTACCTCCCACCATTACACAGGGCAATCTTTGACATAGTCTCTGCCTCCAGTGTGGCCACTCACTGCTCTTTCTGTGCTCTACACCTGGCAATGCTCGCAGTGCCCGAGCTCAGGCACATTTCTGCTCTGCACTGGCATTATTCATGCATACTAAACAGAATATTCTGGTCCCAAACGAGTAAGTCATTTTCTATTAAGATTAAGAGAGCTTTCCCCTGCCAAGCCAACAAAACTACTTGCCTGAATATCAGAGTATCATCTGGAGAGAAGACGACTCATCTCTATTTGGAACCTGCCTGCAAAGAACTAAGTTGTAATGGGGGAGTGCAGAAATGGCACATTCCCAAGTACAGATGGATAAAGTAAAAGTGTATTCTAACCACTCCTGTGTTAATCTAGTAGAGTAACTCAACTGTGAGACTATAGAAAAACCTTCAGCAATTCTAGAGTAACTGGCTAGATGTATTATGAACAAGAAAATAGTCCAGTAGACCTACAGGCTATAAAGTTGCATCTTTGGTTTAGACATTTCATGTTCAGTTTCTGTCAGCATTTTAACTTTCTTTTTTTCTTTCTTTTTCTTCTCTTTTTTCTTCTCTCTCTTTCTCTCTTTCTCTCTTTCTCTATTTTCTTTCTCTCTTTCTCTGTTTGTTTGTTTGTTTGTTTGTTTGTTTTTAACAAGCATAGGCTTTCTTAAACACTATAGCTGTAAATAAAACTTCTTCATTCATGGAACCTGGGATGTACAAATGCTAAAAAGCTCCCAGGCATGACCAAGTACTTGTAGAAATTGCAGAAGTTATTTCTGCAGAACAATATGGTTGAAAGCTGATAAAAATCCTAGGATGTACCTCTGGCCTGATGTTTGTCACAATTTTAAAGGAATTGTTTGCAAAGAGATCTCTTATTGTGCAACAGGGACATGAGTGACAGTGCACAGCAGCATTCTAAGATTGTATCATGGATGGTGACACAGACTGGAGATGACTTCAAAGAATTTCAAGTGAAGCTGAAGAAAAATATTCAGGGTCTGCATATAAGAACCAGCTTTTGCTGTCCTCTGAAGAAAATAATGTGGTGGAAGGCTGTGGTGGTGAACTTCAGGTAAGAAAAATAGGTTAAATAGAAGATTTGTGTGGAAACTGGATTTTGTGGAAAGCCAGTCTCTTTCTTTAGAGGTGAGAGTACTTTCTGAGTAACCTGAAGCTCAATGTTGAAGAGGGTGATCAGGGTGGAAAATCAGGATGGCATTCAATTCATAAAAAAAAAAAAAAAAGGGGGAACAAATATGCACTCATTTAGTATAAAACCAAAATGTCAAGAAAAAAAATAATCAAAATATGCAGGGATAAGAAAAGAGAACTTGGCTAACGTCCTTTACTACAATGCTGATGTGTGTAATAAAAGGAATTAAATGTATTTATGAGCATGAATTCGGCTTTGTGGGTATGACCAAAGCCTATTGAGGAGAGCTGTATAACTAGAATGTTAAACTGTCTTGCTGTTATCTATTTGGGAAGGGATGAGTAGAAAAAAAAGGGCGGTAAAGTAGTATTTTAGTTAGAAATGACTCTGCTTGTTTGTGATTGTTCAAATCCCTGCCAGCTCAGAAGCAAAGAATTCACAGATCCTTACTAGCTAACATCCTCCAGAGATCAAACGTATTAGACCACAGACTTGAGGACAGGCTGATGGCCTCTATAACCATCTACCTGTAGTTTGTAAGAGAAAAGATCTGTTATTGTGAGGAACTTCAGTCTGAGTGATACATGCTGGCAGTCTCATTCTGCTAGTATTAAGATATCTGCAAAATGCCTAAACTGTAGAGAAGATAACCCTTAATTCAAGAATGTTTTCTCTGTCACAAGGGAATTCTATATAAGATGTCTTCTTGACAGCTGAAGAGGAATTGCTCACAGGATTCAAGAGCTGTAGGAGTTCTGAATGCTGCTCAAGGCAGTGCTGTGTGGAGTATGGCTTGGGGTATGGAGGCAGCATGTTCACGTTACCACTGCATCCATTGGGCTGATACGAGCTACTGCTTGGTGGGCTGCATGAACACCGCTGTGTGCAGCTCTTCATTTGTGAGTGGGTGTGGGAGGTGGGAAGACTGCACTTCTATGGAGCTTCAAATCCTAGCTCCTCTTTCCAGAAAGACGCTGGAGTCACGACATTTTCCTTACCACAGAGTTAAGAGCTCAGGGAAGCTGGGAACTGCTGCATCTCCCTGAGGTCATATGCTGCTCATCAGCAGGCTGGGGGTGTCTTTGGTTTGTTGAAACAGAATCTTCAGACTCTTTCTGAGGTTCTCAGGTGAGAAAGCGTACGAGCAAACTAGATTCTTTCTGCACTGAGGACGATTTGTGATTTGAGTGTTACACTCTTGCTCTCCAGTTTGTTAATGCTCATAATTATTTGCTTATTTGTTAATACTCATAATACTCATAATAATTATTAAATGCGAAAATAGGGAAGTGTTGCAAACCTCCAATCTTACAGTATGAGCTTGTTTAAAGCAAGCTCAGATAATTTTCTTGGGCTCTGTGAGTATGAAGCTTCAAGTGATCATGACTTGATTACATGTATTCTATATCTGTGAGTTCTCTGCTTTATGAGAACAGTTTCACAGAGCTGAGAATATCTTTGACCATATCAGGTGGGAGGAAAAGTCCATACAGAATAGCAAGAATAAAATGATTGCTACTGTTCAAGGAATTTTTACAAGATGCTCTAAAAATCAAAACTATGAAGCTGTAAATGAAGAGCACCTCAGCTGAAAAGTCAAAGGGATTTAGGGGATTAAACGAGATAATGGCAATAATACAAATATTAATTAAAGTATCACATGCATTAAATGTATCCAAATGAAAAAGAAAAAGAAAAATGGATATTGAAGAATATATGTTAGGACATAAAACTGCATGAACTGGCAAAGAACATAAGGAAAACCTGAGTCACCAAAGTTAGGATACAAAGGAGTTCTTGAAAGGAAATTTTGAACAAAAATATATGTAGAGACCTGTATTATTTTTAGAAGTACGGGATGATGTCTGTGAAATTGTCTACAATATGGCACAAAAGGCAGAAGTTTCTCTCAATGTTTCTCTTTCAGATTTGGAAGAACAGCCAGTGTGCTGTGATAGCAGGGTATCTTCTAATGATGATGATGACGATGATGACAATGACGGCATAGTTTCTATTCCAACAATAACTCAAAGAAATGTTAAAATCAGCTATTGAGTTAGATATTTTAAAATCAGTAGACGGCGACAGCTTTCATCAGAGAGTTTTAAAATGCTATTTGAATGGCTGTCTGGCTCTTTAACACTGATTTTTATTTAAAAAATGGCATAGCAGCTAGTTGAAATGAAGCTGTGAAGTGATGCTGTGATAAAATGTGAAAAAGGTAGAGTGAGTAATCTGGTAGGTCTGCTGGACCTCTCATTTCAAAGAATGGTCAAAGCAAAGGTGGGTGATACAATTATGTCTTATAGCCAAGGATCCATCAACAATAAGTCATGCCAGTTAATTTGATATATTTTCTTGATGAAGTCACAAATGTAATTGAAAAAAGTAATAGGGTTGATGCAAGTAGTGAAAGTAGCAGCTTTCTGCAACTTGCTGAGGAGTCTCTCACTGGTCATTGGAAGGGCAGGCAGTGGTTGTGCTTTCTGAGTTTCACTTAGTAGTGTTGTGGCACTTGTAAGCAATATGGAAGAGCAGGGCTGTAGAGTGGCTAAGCCTGCTCTGAGTGCACATACCTGGAGGACTCTAACCACCACTTCTCCTGGGGCTGGGCCATTAAGCAGCAGGCATTAGACAGTCCTATGGTGAACAGGCAAGAAGTAGAAGAAGAAGATGGAGGTAGGGAGAGCTACTCTTCTGGTCTCTGGTCCTGAGTCCTTCTTTGCCCAGGAAGAAATCCTTCAAGGAAGAATCCATTTTTATTTTTTCCTCACAGCTGCACAGAGAAAAAATCACAGAAAGCAAATTTTAAGAAAAAATACCTTCACTCAGTTCTAAGTCATTCATACGGACAGTTTTTTTTCCATGATCTTCCTGAAGAGTGAAAGCAAATCGAAAGCTAAAAACATGAAAATATGTTGTTTCTCTGATGCATGAAAAACTCCCATTAATGTTACTGGAAATTATCCACATGCTTCACATACTGAACAGGCTCAATATTTAAATTAACTCTGTGGGAGCTCATAGGTACCAAGAAAAAAACACAGGAAGCTCCTGGAATATGCAGTGCCCTAGGCTATTGGGAGCTTGCTTTATTCTCTTAGGACCTCCATGAAGATGAGTCTAGCGAGTATAGCTTATACAGAGAGAGAGTTGTTATCATATCCCTTCCTTTTAAGGACAGAGACTTTTTTCTTTTCTTTTTTCTTTTTTTTTCTTTTTTGGTGTGTGTTTTAAAAATTTAAATATTTAGAATATATACTTAATAATTGAATAGTTAGTTATATTAATATATAGTTAATAGTTAAATAGTTAGAATATAATGCAAGCCTATCCAAAAGCAAGACAGCCTTTACAGGGAGATTCCCATGTTACTGTAGAGAAATTGTCACGTGCAGCAAAATTTGGGTCAGCTGTATGAAAAAACACAAACTGAAATGGCATATTTGAATTCTAACCAATAAATATGGTTATCTATCCAGTAAATATGGCATTCTTGATTATTGCTAAAGAAATCATTTTTAATTATAATTCACTGAAAAAAATATTGCAAAATAAATGAACTTTATTGACAGAAGTGCCAGTTGTGTGCTAAGTAGAGTGAAAAATGCATTCTAGTTAAATTTTAAGTATTAATAATGTAAATGTAAAGTGTATCAGTGCACAAACATTATATGTTGATGTATATACATATTACATAATATATAGAATATTAATGTTTATTAAAATGCATGAGTCCCTCTTTGACAATGAAAAGAGCATTCTTAGGCTCTGCACTACATGACATGTATTGGAAAAACTTATCAGGAGAGTAACAGAATTGGCTAGAAAATTCAGCCTACAAGAAAAGTTCAAAGGATTGTATAACCTGGAGAAGACTGAGCTAAAAGAAGATAATAATTTTCAGATTTGCAAAAGCCACTGCCAAGAATACTGGAAGAATCTATTTTTCAAGTTCATGATGAATAGGACAAGAGGGAGCAGACTGAAATTTTGGCAAGGAAAGTTCAGATTAAACATTAGGAAAAAGTGCCCAGTAGTAAAGTTAGTAAAACTCTGGGATAGATTGCTTAGCTATATCACTATACAAAATATTGTACATGCCAAGATATATCCATGCCAGGTATAAGTACAGGGTATATTATATCTTTTGATGGGGAATAGGTGATCTCTGAAGTTTCATATTTCACATTTATTTTCTACTATTTCTATGCTCACTTGAATTTCTTAATGAAAAGTAGAATTTGATAATTTAAGAGTGGTTAGGCTGCTGGTGTACGGAAACCAAGGTCAGCACAGTGAGTATAGATTTGATATCATTTTTTCCTATATCCATGTCTATATCCATTTGCAATCTGATGATTTACCTCAAAATTACAAACTCTCTGGGGCAAGATCTGTCCTTTTTTTTTTTTGTCTATTATTGCACAGTATCTAGAGCAATGGGTTACACTAGATTAATTCCAATTATAGTAACATATATAACTATTATACCAGTCATCATCATCATTATTACATCTGTGGAGCATATTCCAAGTCACTTTTGCTGAGATAAAGCATAATATGAGGAAAAGAACAATCCAAAGCATCCCCTGAGATCTGTGTGGTCAATTGACTTCTTTTGTGGTCATAGGCGGTCATCAGAGAGGGCAAAGACAAATTGTAAGAGAGAGTGATTTATCAAGGATTTCTCCTTAATAAACCTCCAGAACCTCCAGAACAAATAAATCTCCAGAGAAGCATATGGTATGTTGAGTCTTAATCATGGCCACATATATTTCTTGTCTTGGGAATGATATCAGAGAGAGAAGGTAGGTGAAAACATCTTCAAATTCTGAGTCACAAGAGTTGAATTGGGAAGAGGATAGAGAAGAAACAATAAACCAGTGCTTGTTGTCACAAGTGCCATAAAGACCTTGCCTTGGACCAGACAATATAATTTAAATGGAGTAGAAATTTCTTCCTCCATAAAGAGTCTGAAAAAAAGTTAGTATCTGGAAGACATGCCCCATTTTGCAATAACACCTTGGTCTAACTAGATCTTTCTGATTTTATCAGCATGAAAGAATGTCATCTTTCAGTGACATCAGTCTTTGAGGTTAGGTTATGAATAAATTATAACAATAATAGATATAAGAAATACAAACTGGAGATAGTTGGGAAAAATACATTGTTTTAACAGCAATATTCAGGTTTCCAAACTTTCTCATTATTTTGAGAGGAAGAAATATGCCTGATACATTGGGCCAGCATCAAAATAATTCATATTCTCTACCTGTAAAACGATCAAAAAAGTGTACTTAAAGACATGTCTCAGATTTTATTTTTTTCATTTGCAGATAATAGTTTTATATTATATGAGAAGGCAGTTTCTTGTTCTCTTCATGATTTCTTAAGTATCTTAATCTAGATTTAACACTGTCAGGTTGAGCTTGATCTTAATTATAACTGTTGTATAACTGACTTAGTGGAGTTAGCCTTGATATAAACTGTTTAATCATAACCTCAATAATGTATTGTTTGCATTAATATTTGTATAACAATATAAACACTTAGAGTTTAATTATTTTCTCTTAACTTCAGGCATACATAGACATCTGTAAATGAGTCACTCTAAAGTCCCTTTTTAGTCAAAGGAAAGAGATATCTGATCAAAAGTAAGTGTCTGTTTTAAGATGAGAGAAATCTTACTCTAAGACTGATTGTTTCTGCCCACGGACTGGAAAAAAGAGCCAAGGTTTACTTGAATATCCATGGACATGTACACTTAATCAGATGAATCCAAACTTTAAAGGCAATACCTAAGTCTGAGCCCTTCTCCAGATATATGGAAATATATAATGAAAACAAAGTCAGTTATTGTCTTCATTTACATTGACCATATGCATAATTTTAATAGTCAGTTCCTGTACTCAGGCAATCTGGTAGACAAATGAAGAACTTACTGTCCTTGGAGTGAAACCCTGGTGAACAAGAGAAAGCAATCCCGCAGCAGTGAAACTGTAGTCCTCTTTTCCATGTAGCTGTTGAAAATATTGGTCCCTGAAATCTTCCACAGCTTTTCTTTTGGTGGCATGCCAAGGGCTTTGGGGTCTGAGCATAATGCTCTACACTGTTTCCTGCAGCACCTTGCTTTGAGTCTTGAAATATTAAATTTCCTTTCAAGGCAGGAGTCAGCTTTACTGTAAATACTATTGCTAATGATGGCTTTGATGTCACTGTAAGTGCTGGCTCTCCTTGAATGCCAGTTTATCCACACAGCTCTGAAGAGGTGTATTTGAAATTTTTTCTGCTTAATCTAGCTATAATTGTAGGTCTAATGAAAGATGGTATTTCTCTCTAAAACCTTGTATATAAGACAGATCTTCATAGCCACAGCAATACTACTGTTACAGTTTGTCCAGAGATGTGTTGGCATTATCTTCACATACACAAAAAAAAAAAACACATATTTTTATATACGCAAGTGCTTTTTTTTTTTGTCATGGATGTGCACATGTGTTTGGAAGGCAGTTGGAAGGAGAGAAAGAAGTTACGAGGTGACTGGAACATCAAATTGGAAATTCAAATAGGCGTTTCCATTGCAGACAGCGTACGTGCTACTCTATACAACTAAAACCATTTGAATTTCCACTACAGAAAAAAAAATCTTTTTACATTTAGAAGAAATTAAAGTCAATTTCAAGTAATAAGTTTTCTAACTGATAATACAACATTTGTTATATCATCAGAGTTGAAAGGGAGCTTTCATTTTCTGCAACTGCTTTGGAGTGTATTACTGTGCATTTATAATATCCATATCATACTTAGCATTCACTTTAATGGTTCAAATATTTCCTTAATTGAAAAACAGCTTCAGTGCAGCAAGGGAAGTTGGGATTTTACTTTAAATAATATTTTAATTCATCTAAAATTAATGATGACTAGTGAGGGCTTATTTATATAGCAGGGTATAATTAAAAATGATGCAGTGATTTGGGATATTCTCTACGGCCCTGATCTTGCAAATGCACATGAGAATAACTGTATGCAGATCAGCTTTTACACCACATTGCACAGAAATATTCAAGCAAATATGCTCAGAGGAAGAAGGCTTTTTAAAATGAAGATGTATGCCATCATGTTCTAATGCTCACAATGCTACTGTGGCATTCATGTTTTTCTTTGCTTTATGTCTCAAACAAGGATAGGACACAAGATGGGGGAATGGACGGACATATTTTTGCTAATCAAGATAAATTGGTGTGTTGGGCTTTGATTTAAATGAAATGAACAGCCTGTCTTCCTGGTGCAAAATCAAAATACTGCTTCAGTGTTGTCAAGCAGATCCAGAACCTCATGAAGCCAAAAAGATTTCAGCCAGCTCTAACTCCAAATGCCTCATATGAAAAACCGTATAGTAATAAAACCAGCATTAGATATTTACAGATCTTGGGCCACATTTTCCTGTAGGTCAACTCAAATGTGCCTCTGCATGTGATGGAAGTGACAAAAATATTTGCATCAAAGCTGTCAAAGAGAATCACTCTCAAAATTTTGATCATAAACAATGAATATTAGTAATGAGTTCTTTGCTGAGGTACCTCTAGCAGTCTACCATATGAAGAACCCCTACCATATGAAGAACCACATGTTGAATCCTGACATGCGGAGCTGAAATAAGAGCTCTGTTCACGCTCTGAGCTAGCAGGTATGAACCAGTCCCAGTCTACTAAGCCTGGGATGGTCAATCAGAAGTTCTGTCTAAATGGCTTTGAGGAGGAGATTGTCTCACACTCAAGATATCAGACAGAATTACGTGAATTTCTGCATCAGGCCATACCATTTTGATATGTCTGGAGGTTCCCAATCAGCAGCCTAAATCTAAGGGACCATGTCGAAAGTTTGGGGTTTTGTAGTCTAATTCTCTCCCTGGTCTATCTGTGTGAACAGGACTGTGAGAGTGATCAATGGTAGACCTGTATATCCTGTGTTACAGGACATTAAAAAATTTAATCCGATCATAACATCTAAAATTATATTTAAAAATTCATAGTCTAAACATTAAACATAATCTGTAACTTTCCTAAATGACTTACGAAAAGAAAACAACCTGCCCAACCTATTCTTCTTCATTCACAGCGTACTTTAAATAAAGTCTAAGCAAATATGTTTCCAAAGGCCTCACTTTGGACCACTAAGCATGAATAAGCTCCATAGTGCTTTTGCTAAATGAGCAGACTAATACAACATCAGTATGGTTAACACTTCATTTTTCATAATAAAAATATGGAAAATACTTTCATTTTTCATTTTTATTTTCATTTTTCATTTAGTTTGGAACTACATACTCTCATAAGCCATACTCAGAAGGGAAATTAGGATTACTGGAGCACTTTAAGCAATCTTTTTTGGAATCTAGGTAAAATATAAGATGTATCTCTCTCATATATTATCTTTGAGGAACTGAATTCTCTGCATCTCCTTTAGAATACAACTGTTCTCCTTTATCAGCTTTATTTTGAAAATATTACAATATTTTTCCCTTTTCAAGATTTCCAAGCTTTTGATTTGAATATCAGTTCGGTCTAGAATCTCATCACTTTGTCTGTATTAACATAATTATAGCAAATAACAGCAAATTATGACTAATAGAAAATTCTCCAACACAAGCACACACACACAAAAACAATTGCTTTTTTATTGGAGATGGTCGAGATTATGGCAAGCACAAATATTAATTTGCCAGAAGACAGGAAAATGAAGTACCTCTCCAGAGAAGTCTAAGCCTACACAGTCATACCTATGATAGTGAACATCAGGAATAACAGTGGTTAAAACACAACCAGAAACTCAGTGAAATTAATTTTTTAAAAAATAGATTCTATGATCTCTGCATAAGTCTATAAGGCAACGTGGATGCAAATTAAGTGTCAGTATTTAAATAGGACCTTCTTCATTGGCCTAAAACTACTGCTGCTTCCTAAAAGTAAAGAACCTTCCCCTCTGTTTACAGCTCAAGGAGCATGAGGATGCTGAGTCCAGAGCTGTGCAGCTCCTTGCTGTGTTTCTCTCCTGCTCGCATTTCAGCATTGCTCAGCACATTTATTTGGAGCAGAAATAAAATGTTTGCACTCAACTTGAACCCAGAAGAACACACAGGGAATGAAAAGGCCAGTGGGATTTTGCTCTGAGCGGTGACTGTGCAATGCCTGAAGTTGTTTTTCTGCTATTCCTTCCCATAACTTCAATACCAAATTTATCTGATTTTAGCTTCCCATAAATTTGTGTGTGTGTTTGCAGTGTGTGAGGGGTTGAGTGTCAGTGTCTGTGTGTTGGAGGGGGCTGAAGACATCTCCGTTCACACACGCAATTCCTAGTACCTTCTCTTCAGATCATTGCTTTCCCTTCATCATGTGGTTCTCCTCTCAAATTTCACTAAGGTTTTTCTCTAATATCCCAATCAATCAGATTAGCTCTACTTCTGTTTTTAAAAACCCTAACATCCTGTTTTTCCTTCTCATCATCTTTTCCTCATTTTCACTATTTCACTATTTCAGTTGATGGATTTGGCAGAAATACTTGCTAAGTGTAATTCCTGGCTGCCTTATGGGCTCTCTTGGCTGGACATGCAACAACATACAGCAGATTCCTTGGACCTTGCAGAAAGATTTCTCTGTTTGTTTACTTGTTTCAGTTTGACCTCATCTTTCTTAGCCAAATGCTAACTCAGCAATTCATATTTTTAAGAAGCTCCTTGGCCTGGCTGGTAAATTCATGGAGAAAAACGGATGTTTTATTACTCTTCAGAAAAAATGTAAATCTTAATTTTAACCAGTTTAAGACAGAATGGAATAACATTTTAAATGATTGTATGTCATCTGACTTGCACTTGATATCTTAACTGAATATGTGTAGGAAGAAAAGAGTAGTAAAAAGAATTGAAAAGAGACAGATTGAATAAATGAAAATATTTTATGAAAGCTAGATAGTTTTAGGAGTTTAGTCTCTCACTGGAGATGGTGTATATCTGTTAGGGATTTCCTTTTCCTCAGATTAAGGCATATGCCTCAGTCAGTCCATTTGCACTTCTCTCTAGTACACCTGAAGCTGATTTAAAGTAAGAGGAAGCCAAGTTTTCTAGGGTTTGTCACCCAAGTGGAAGACTGGAAAGACCCGATCCCCTGCTACTGAAATGGAAGTTTCAGATTGACTCCACTAGTCAGACCTAAGTCAACAGGGCCCAGTGCAAATCCTTGGAAAGCTTTGGTCCAGCAGCACATCACTTTCCCTTCACGGGAAATAATAGTCAGAGAACAGAGGCTAATCCTACGACCCTGTGGAGAAAGGGATGTACAAGTCCTATGCACACCTACATCATGATTATGTGTTCTTGCCCCAGCTGGCATCATTCAGACGCAGGAGCTGGCTCCTGCAGACATGGGGATGGCATCTGGTGAGTATCGTGGCAAAAGCTGCTAAAAAAAGAGCAGAATTAAAATGTGTAGTGGTTCAGAAGAGTGAAAGAGGGCAGGAAGAATAAATCCCAGCTTGCCAATGGCAGGACTGGCTGTTCCCTCCATCTGCTTTAGTAGCTCCCTAGCTCCCGCAGATCAAATCTATCAACTTCTGCTTTTACTAGACCTCTTTGCTAGAATTACTCAAACTGCACCTTTATTGCTTGACCACTGAGAAGAATGAAAAGAGCAAGTTCACTGCCTCCTACTAGCCTCCTCGATGTGCTTTAAAAATGAATTCCTATCTTTATAGATGGAGGAACAGTAAAAGATCCAGCTCTACTTTAGGCGAGAAGAAAGCCAACATGTATGAGAAAAATAATTTAGTTTAATACATCTCACTTCTCACCAAATTATGTTAGCAACATAATTAGAGAATTTCATAAATGAAATTTATGAAAATCAACTTAGACATATTAAAAAGTTAAATATAATTTGTCTGATATATTTATTCATCTTAATGCCTTCCACATGACTAAACAAAGGTACTTTCGGAGGGGAATCTTGATGACAGTAGTACAGGGAGGTGGTACACTGGACATCTATGTCGGGACTTTTTTCTGCTTTGAGTTGATGGCCAACGGACTTTGTGCAAACATATAGTTCTTTACATTTATACTAGGCACGGCAAAAAAAGACACTTAGAAAAAAATCTACTGAGGAAATAGCAAACTTTTTGTTTTGAATTCTGTAGATTAAAAGGTGGATTTGAGTAGGTGTTACTAGAGGAATCATGATTTAAAAATCAAATATTCATCAAAAACTTACCATAATTTAGACCTATATTTATTTAACATCCCTCCATTTTAGATGCAAGGTTAAATTGTGCTATCTTCTATATTGACACCTGCAGAAATACCTATGATTTCTACCATGATGGCTATGTGTAGCTTCATTTTAAGTATCAATTTCTAAAATGTTTGTGAAAGCCTTTTTAGGTAGATTTTGGTACACTAAGTAAAGAATAAAAACCTTTTGTTTTTCAGGCACCTTTAACTTCAGTCATCAGCAAAATGCTGTCTTTTTTTTTCCATGTCTTCCTATTCATTGACTATATCTATCCTCCTCCTTCTTACAAGTGCATGTGCATTCACACATTCACATGGAATTGCACACAGCCCAGGTTTGCAGTTTTTGTTTGCAGACTGGGAATTCATTGCTGCTAAAACTTCATCTCACTGGGGGATTCCAACTTTTCTCTCCTACCTCTCTGGGAAGATAAGCCAGAACAGCTAAGGAATGGGAAGAAGGGGATTCTTGGCTCCTCTTCTGAAAGTTTTCTTTGAAGCATGAAGAAGCATGAGAGTAAAAAATAATTGGGTCAGGAAGAGGAGTAAAGAGTGACCAGATATTTCTAAGAAAGAGGGAAACTAAAGTCTGGATGCCACATGTTTGATTAAAGATCATTGCATAAAATACATAAAGAGTCCTTGAAACATGCATCAGAACCCAAAATAGCACCTTGCTTCCCAGATGACAGGCAACAAAATGGTTACCAGTCTGACATAAAATTATTTACCCCAGACAAAAGGAAAGTCAGCCAGAGAATCAGTTGCACACCTCGAAACCACTGGAAAAGCCATTTCTGCCAGTTCTAAATTATAATTTCCAGGGAAGAAGAGTCAGACAAGTATTTCTGACAGAAAACTCTTCTATCAGCCACTGCGAGTGGGAAATTCCTTAACGTTAAAATCTTTATATGACTAAACCAGGATATGTTTGAATATTTCAGATAAGATACACAAATTCTGGACTTTGGAATTATTTCATTTGCCTGAACATAGGCAACAAAGACCTAGATCAAACATGGGACATAATGTCAAATGCCTTATGGTATCCAAGAAATTCCCATGAGGTTTGCAAAGCCTCCAGGAGCAGCCCACGTGCTGTGGGATTAAGGCATCTATGTTTAGATAACTGAACCAAGTCCTTGGATAAAACCAAAAACTGGAAAATCTTATAACATCCCATGAGATCAGCAGTCAACATTTTATGCCAGCTGTACAAAATAAGAGGTTTCCAACAGCAAGGCTGAGAGCAATAATATGATAAGATTCCAAATTAATCAGAACCATATTCTTTGAGCAAGGTCCTTGGATGGTAAGGATTGGATTAAACACATATGTTCACAGCAGGAAATTCTTCTGTCAAATATTCTATAAAGACATCACATGATTGTATCTGGACATACTTATCCTGGCCATAGCATTTCTTTTTTTTAGCCCAAGAAGTAAACAGTTCTGATTATTTTAAAGGAATCTTTCTTCTGATGACTCCAAATTTAAGTCATCTTTTCTAGTAAATGCAGTCATTAAAGGGATTTACTATGGTTTGCAAGGGACATTGAGATACCAGTTAATTAAACATCAAAGGAATAGAAATTTTAAACAAAAATGGTTCAGAGGACTAGCTCATTTCTCTCTTCAATGTATTTTAGGCCAATTTCATAACAAATTTGCGGAGATGTTTGTTTTCTTTTTAATTTTTAAGATGAATGAAAAAGATTCATAAGATGGTAATTTTTTTTACTGCAAGAAATATAAAGTGTTCCAGGAACATCTTATTCATGTTTATTTATGTCTATTGCCAACTTTGAGGGGTTTTTTTTGTCATAACTCATAATTTCAAGGAAAGATTGATGGACAGACAGTTCCTCAACAACAGTAAGTGGATTTATTCAGATTAAAAATATATTCCTATCTTCATACATCAATATTCATTCTCATGATTCTTCAGATTGTTTTTACTTTATGAATTCTGCAAATATCACGGAGGTCTTCAATATAGGAGTACTGCAAACTCCTAAAACAAATGTTCTCTTTATTTTTCGTTATCAGGATCAACTACTGAAGATATTTCAGTATTATC
This sequence comes from Nothoprocta pentlandii, assembly GCA_013398315.1. Taxonomy (NCBI): domain Eukaryota; kingdom Metazoa; phylum Chordata; class Aves; order Tinamiformes; family Tinamidae; genus Nothoprocta; species Nothoprocta pentlandii. Next base: position 1,409,204 of record VZSG01000009.1, read on the forward strand.
CTATTCCCTTCCAGGTATTGAAATCATAAAGTAAAGTATAGCCTCTTGACATTCTCTCTGTTTTGTTCATTCAGTGCCCTCCATGTGACTTTCAAAGTAAGTCAAAGTGGGAGACATGCAACTAAAATCCACTGTCAGCTTCCTGAAACATGAACCCTAATACACTTTATTGGCTTATTATGGTTCTCTTCCTATAGGTACTGGGTATAGATCTTTAAACATCAATCATCAGTGAGAAGAAGCTGAGATCACTGCTTTAAGATAGCATGCCAAGAAGACAGCAGAACAATCTGCATTAACAAAATTGATTAGAAACGTAAGATGATGCCACTACAACAGTAGCAATCTGATTCATACAAGGAAACAGCAAAACAGTAAAAAACTCATAAGTGTTGTTCATGGCAGCAATGAATTCATACATACACAATATCATGAATCATTTAAAAGCAACATTGCCTCTTTGCAAGAATCTTAAGTACATTGAATAATGATTTTAATTTTTCAAGTTTTTTTAATATTTTTTCTGTGTGTTCTTTCAAAATAAATTAAAATGATTTCTTAATTTAAAGTAAAATAGTCCTAATATTGCCATTCAAAAGATTTTCCATAAAATCACACTCCTTGATACAAAATCTGATAGTTTAGACTAGTTTTGAAATACTCTTTCTTCAAGTCACACAGCGATCACAGAAAGTAGCAACCACGTATATTGTTTAAAAGTAACCAAGTGTTCATAAGCCTTTTTTAATCAGGCAATCTACAAGAAGTCACAGAAGAGGTCACTTCTTTCATATACATACAACCTTTATTTTTAAAATATTCTTTGCAGTTATTCATACTGTACCTGGAAATCCTACATTAAAAATGTCTTCTATAATAACCTACAATCTTTAAAGGACAGGCTCCAATACTAGACAAGTCATTCCAGCCTCCTACTTTCCTCCAGGTAATAGAGTTATAAACAAAGTGCACCCTGCCAACATTTCTGTTTTTCTTTCTGTTCAGTGTTTTCCTTGTATCTTTTAAGGCAGAAATGTCTCACCTTCTACTGAAGTTCAACCGTATTTCCTGAGTCACCACGGGCAAAATTACTGAGCACTCTGTTACCAGCTGGAAGCACATGAAGGGCTTTCCTTTATCACTTGATGTGGCATAGACCAAGGTAAATTCTGTGGAATATAGTCGATTTAGACTGATATTAACATGGATTTAAAGTCTAGCCTCTTTATGTACCCTAAGAGATGAGGCTTTGCTGTTGTTGTAATTACATTTTTTTAAGACGTGAGTTGCATAAATCTCATAATCATTTCCTCTCCCTGTAATGGCTGTAAGCTGCAGTTCAAGAAGATTCCTAATTAATATTAATTCCCACTCTGCACACAGTGTGTTTTGGCAAGTAATTAGGTCTGAAGGGATGGCAAAACACACAGATCTTCATATTTTGAACAATTTAATTACAGGGTTGCTTTCTGTGTAGCGCTGCATCTGCTATGAGTTTAGTAGGGAGCATCACTGTGGTCTCGTTACTGAGGCAGTCTCTTGAGCGAACAGCCGAGTGTGCTCTGCAAAAGGAAGGGCAGACCTCCTACAAGCATTTGCTTTAAATGGAAGTCAAACTATCCACTTATGTGTCGGATTGTTCACCTGGAGGCAGCTCATCAGGCTGCTGAGTTTGGGGTAAATGCCTTCCTGAGAAATGCTGGCAATAACACAATAACATCTGTGATCAGTCACAGGACCTGTGTAATATTTTGAAAACAGAAAATACCTACCACAAAAAAAAAAAAAAAAAAACCTTTAAAAGACATCATCAAAGAATCCATCTTTGACATAGATTTATTTATTTATTTATTTGCATGAATCTGCCCCTGGAGTCTTTGGCTCCAGGTTATGGCACCTTGGCCAGCAGAGGAAACTCTGATCCTTCTGCCTTTTAACATATGTAATGGAATACTGAAAATTGCCATCAGTAAAACAGCTGTCATAGATCTCACTCCATTTTTTAGAGCCAGAAGAGACTCAAAATTTTTTCCTCCCAACCAGAGGCATTAAAACAAAGTGATGAAACTACCAGGAGGAACAGGGTTCCTAACTTGCCAATGACAAGACAGAGCACAATAACATGCCAGATAGTCAAATGTGTAATGGGAAGCAGCAAAAGTTATATAAGTCTTTAAGCTTCAGAAATGCTTTGTTTGTAAACTCTTTACTTGTAACCTAACCAACTGTTGTGGATATGAGCCAACCTTTGCACCTGCTGGATTGATTAAGTATAAATAGCATGAACAAGAATATCTGAGTGAGATGCTCATGTTTAAAGATCAAGGGAGACAGCAAATCTATGATGCATCCGTATTTCCTTGCAGGATGCTCCCAGTACAGTCTAGTCAGCTTGTCTAAATTGCTGTGTAATCATATCCTTACTCACCTAAATAATTCAACTCTTTTAAGAATTTCTGTTCTTAAACAGATACAATAAGAACATGTATCTGCCTGATCCACACTGACATCTGGAGTCTTTAGACTTGACCCTGTTAATGATGTTGCTGTAACATCATTACTTATGGCTGTAAATTTTCTTGAGACCCTATGAACACTCCCATGGAAAAGCTAGCTCAAGAAAGGGCAAAGCTGAGAAAGAGTTATTTATCACATGTCCTTCTGCAATGGACACCAAAATTTGTCTGAAGTATCAGAAATGCTCTTTGGATCTGTTGAAGAGGAGGAACAGGAGATAAATGCTGCCAGTATTTAGATCGTTTATACTAGGGCATGTGTGTTAGTGCTTACTGTTCATGCTGCTGTGCAGTGCATATGTGAACATTCACTGTGAGATAGGATCTTTTTACTGTGCTGAGCTGTAAAATAACAATTAATGATTCTTAAATATCACGCATTCAAATTAAATTTCACAAGAAATTTTGATTCCGCACAATAGTATTTAATACCTGTTCGGTAGGATTATTTTAGTTTTATGACCTTTAGTTCACTTGTACGTCTTTTGTGTTTTCATTTTTAAGACTAAAAGATTATTGGAGATAGCTGAATATTATACAGCTATGAGATGCAAGTGGAATACAAATATAAGGAAATGTTAAATACTGTGTTAGCCTGTCTCCCATTTCCAATAGCTGCAGTAATTCAACAGATCAAGAACTGGTAAGAGATGCTGGAAGTTTCTGATTATGGTCTTCCAGTCACCGTCGATAAACTCAAGGACTTAGGTCTTTTTGATCTTCTGAACTTTCAGTGAACTTACGTCAACATTCCCTTTGCATGACAAATAATGGCAGGCTGCAGTACTTGCTGCTACTCCTGCTGTGCATCATTTGTGAGCTGAACTATACGTTTGGGAAAAGCCTCTCTTCACCACATTTAGCAGATAAGCTGTTCCTAAAGGTAATTTTTGACATGTTTCACCTAATATTCTTGATGATTGCCATTAGGAAGATATAGACCTAGAGCATAAATTATTGCCTACTGCAGAGTTTGAAAAAAAAAAACCATACTCATCTAGATAAGATCAGAAAAAAAAAAACACATCGTTTGAGCCAATACTCTTGAGATACTTTATTTAACAAAAAGCATATGAAATAGGGGTTTCTCTTGTCCATCTATCTTTCCCTCCTTCCGTCTGTTCCTCCCTCCTTTTCTTCATCTTTCTTACTGGCAAATAGTGAGAATGAATTAAATGTACTCAGAAGTAATTCTATGACATCTTTTCTGCTTTGTAAGATGCTTCTAATTAGCTACTTCACTTAAAGTCTTTGCTGACGCTGAACATATTTACTGATAACTTACAAATTTTGTATTTCTAAAAACCAATTCATCAAAACAGAGAAGGACAAGCGTAACTTCAATTACAGGCTTGAGTCCAAATCCAAGTATTGACAGTAAAATGTCAAACGCACCTCTTTGATCTGTAGACAGTTCTCAAGTGGACAACCAAAAGGGCACCAGAGAGACACTGTAAGGTAGGGAGACAAGGCCTGCTAGGAGTTGGGATTCCAAACTCATTCCAAACTTTGTGCTCCTTTCTGGACTACATAATTTGTAACATAGGCTGGAAATAGTCTGAAATCATGAAAGAAGTGCACTGTCATAACACAGAAAGATTATTAGAATTCTTGGCAGGATTTTACGTGCACATTTGAAAATGACCACTATCTAACACAAAGCTGGAACAGCTAAGTGTGAGGAAGAAAAGGGCAATATTTTTAATAGTTCTTTTACTGGTCCTTACTTGTGAAGTCAAGGGTGACAACAACGATATGTTGACTTGACAGATGCAGTGTATAAACACAGACAAGGCTCACTTCACAGTGAAAAGTGGCTTCTTGATTGAATCGTCATTTTAGTGGCTGGATGCTATTTCCTCACAATGATATATGTGAAGAAATGTTGGCTGTCCTCTGATAGAACTACTAAAAATCATGTAGATCTCTTCTGTATATGATGAAATTCATAGACACTAGTGGCGTATGAACATCAATTATACATAGCCATCATGAAAAAGAAGAAATTATAAGAAAAAAAAAAAGATTCCAAGAAAGATTAATAGCTCTAAAATGAAGGATGAATACATACAGTATAATTTTTCATTTTACCATTCAAATAGGCTTTCAGATATGGCAGAAACTATACTTGGCATTATAGAAAAAGAGTAAGAAGTCACTTGTAAATTTTCTATTAACACAGCAGAGATTGTTCTTTATTAAAACTGGGAAAGTAGAGTGGTTTAGCAATGTCACATGAGATGCTATTATAGAAAGAAGGCAAGATAAGTTAAATCTATTCAATGCATAATGGCCAGAGCTGAGTAAACAGAGTAAAAAAGGAATATAGGGATAAAGATAAAGCAGGAAAAAGATCAGCCTTAAAAAGGATAAAAGAGTCTATTGTGATAGACATACTCTGAAAGCAGAAATGGCAGCAATTATGGGAGATGAGACCATTTTATCAAACTGTTAAAAGATTGCTGGAGATTTTAAACCATAGCAAGTCCTGTGGGCAACTGGAGGAACAACTGAAAAAATAAAATTTCATGCTATTTTAGAGGAGCAAAGCAACAAAAAGTCAGAACACTTCTAAGGCACTGCAGGAAAAAAAAAAAAAAAGAAAAAAAACAAAAGACCATAAAGACCATAGTCGGGCAATGAGAGGCAGAACTGGACATATGCCTTGAAGAAATCAAATCTGCCTGAGCTTAAAGTAGCCTCTGAATGACAGAAGAATGATAAATTAACAAATACAAATCAAATCACTTGTAGCATAGACATAAGGAAGTGAAAAGAACAAAAATATTTGTATGTCCATGCGGTTTGATGCAAAAGAATAAATAAAGAATCTGTTCCTGTTCCTGTGTAAAGTCTTAGGGTTAGTCATATATATTGCTTTGGAGTTGCCATTCATAACAGGCTCAGGAGACTTGGCAGCATTTGCTCTATTTGATCTTGCACAGACAAGACATTCCTCCTACAAAGCATCATAGAACGATGTACAAGGCGATAGGTGCCTCTTGTACTGAATTGCATGGGATTTGATTTGATAACGAACTGTCAGGCAAATAGCGTCAGTCTTTGAAGTCCCTCACAAAACAATTCAAAATATCAAGTAAGATATCAGAAGTATGCCAGGCAATAGATGCAACTGGGAGGGAATGGATCTTGGTGACAGACAAGATTGCATCTTGCCCACCCACCATCACTGAAATCCATTGGAATGGATTCTTCTACAAGATGATTACTGTGGAAAAATATATTTCAATAGAAAAAAAAAAATGAAGAGTGTGAAGATGTATGGGTTTATAGCCAAGATCTGTCTCATAACTAAATCGGCTGAAAATATGTCATTAAAAAAGACTGGCTTAAACTTACGCCTAACAAACAGGCCCTGCAATTAATAAATTAGAAATAAACAATATCACAAATAAGTTATCTATGTGTCTTATTTTTTTTTGTCTGCTGAGGTGAAGCTTTTACAAATTTGGGTGATATCATTCAAAAAGTGCACTTGAAAGACGTTGAGTACAATAAACTAAGGGCTGCACTTCCCATTCACCTTACTATGCAGAAGCCTAGTTTGGTTAAAAGAACACCAAAATCATGCTGAAGAGTTCTCAAACACAGTGCTGAGTCCTAAAAAAATACACTCAGCCTGTGCAAATGCACATCTATCAGTACAGGTGTCTGTGAAAGCTATTCAAAGTACTGACTAAGTAAATAAGAAATGAAGAAAGCTTAGAATGAATACAGATAAGAGAAATTGTGCAGAGAGAGGGAGAGAGGGGAAATGGACCTATTTCTATGACTACTTACTAATAGGGAGAATCAAACAAATACTTCTGTGGTTCCCCCAGGTTTCATTTCAAATGCCTGAATCAATGGCCATCTCTCTCTGAAGCACAGTAATGGTTGAGGTGCCCTTATTACAGTAACAAAAAAGACCTACAGAAATGAATCGACCAAGTTAGGTCTAACTAACACTATTAGACTTGTTTTATCATTTTATAATTTTAAATTATTATTGTTTATTAAGAGCACAAAAGAGTGTTAAAAACAGGTGAGAGAAGAAAAATTACTTTAGGGAGCCAAACCAACACATTCCTCTGTTCAGTTTCTGCTCAAGTGTAACACTAATTTTAAATGGTGCCTGAGTTCTAGTTCGACATCAAGAAAAAAAAAAAGCAGCTAAACTGATCTTGATTTGGTCTTGACCCCTGAAATGTCATGAAATATACTTTCATAAAGAAAAATGGGTTGCAACTAGACTAAGTTAAATCAAAGTTTTCTGCTTCTCCTAAAAAAAAAAAAAAAGAAAAAAAATGTTTAACTCAAAAAGCTGGGTTCTTTTAGAAAGATTTTTTCTTTTTTGCTTCTAGAAAAATGGTTGGCTTTTCACTTTTCTGCTGCAATATTTAATATGTTGATTTATAAAAAACAAAGAAAGTCTTTAGTATTATTCCGCTAAAACATGAATTCCCATTTTATACTGGATTTCAAAAAATCTTTAAGATTTAAATTAGCCTTAAATACATTTTGGGGCAGTTAATTAATGAAAACCATAATTGTACCAAACCACGTTTTCAAACAAAGAGTCAGCTGTTGCCTAGATTTACAAAAGAGTTCTCTTTTCTTTTATATACTACCTACATTTTCAAAGAAAAAAATAACAAAAGGTCTTACAAGCATCACCACACAAGTGGGCTGGCGCCAAGTTCTTTTGAAAATGTGGTTCCATCTGTGGGTACTGAAAGTTTACTCTGAGTTCATTTAAGAGTTTACACCTCGAGGTCTATTTAATGCCATAGAATTTCACAGTCTTTCCCCAGAAACAAGCTTAACCCAGAATCTCTTCCAAAGGAACTGCATATTTCTTTGTATTTAGGTTTCTTTTTTTCAATATTCAGGACAGGCTACTTCTCCCCATCTTACCCTATTTTGCTATCACATGGCTTGTACTGCAGCTTATCTCTTTTAACTACTTAGAGAGATTCCAACTAACACATTCTATTTGATCATGGCATCCTAAGCAGATTTATAATACCAATTATGTCTCAAAAAGTATATAGATGTTCAGAGTGTTTTGTCAGCAGACAGATTTTGTACAGCTAGTAGGACTGAATAATTTTCACTATTGAGGAAAAGCTTAGCTTGAGAGATTAAAGAGCATTAGCAGATGTTTAGTAAATCAGACTGCTCTATAGACCTTTTTGTTTCTTTGTTTATCTAAAAGGCATTTTCAAAATTGCATAGGGGAAATAAGAAACTGAGTTCCTGCTAAAAATCAAGTATCAAACACCTTTATGAAGGAAGGGGACATATGTCCTTTAGAAATGCTAACTTTGTGTTTCTGTGAAGGGAGAGATTTATTTTTAATCATTTAATAAAGCTCTGACAAACACTTTTAATAGCATGATTGCAACTATGATGACCTAAAGTCATTGTATATGAAGAGATAGGTTTGTAGAAAGAGGTATTTTTTTAACTAGATGGCTGATACAGTTGCAAATGAAAAACAGACAGGCTTTTGGGCACACAAATCTTAGACTTTAAGTGGAAGTGACAAAATAATGTCTGAAATTGCAAACAAGCCAGAACACTTTTTTCTGCTAAATCTATGTGTGTGCAAAAATAGGATACACTTCTAAGTGACAAATTACACTATTCAAAGCAAATGTTCTTATACAACCTAAGAGAAGCAGAAAGGTGTGGGTGTCAAAAGGAGTCTTGCCATTGACTTCAGTGACTCTGCTAATGTCACTTTTCATAACTGTGCCTAAGTTTGACTTGAGTTCTTCAGGCCAATACTGGCCACACACCATTCCCTTTGTGACAGCTTTTTGATCTCCCCAGATTTAAACTCAAGTGGATATGATAGATTTCTTTGGTCAACACAGTCTTCTGGTAGACCAAACTAAAGGCCAGTCCAGCTGGATAATCCAATTAAAAAAAAATACTGGCTTCTCTAGAACTGGCTTTAAATAACCTTAGCTTGGTCCAGGCACTGTTGCTAGAGGGGCATTATGCTGCTTTGAAGCCCCATTTTTTTCAGTATAACCTCTTAATGTCTCCCAAACATCAGCTCAAATACAGTGTCTTTCATATGAGCTGCTAACTATTCAGAGGCTGGTTTTGAGAATGAGCTTGATCTGGCAAGGTGAAATACATTTGAAAACTGTGCAGGAGCACTCTCTGGGAAGGACGAGGAACAGCAGGTAGCCTAGTTTTCCTGAAAAGTTTCCATAAACTTTAGCCCTTTTTTTTTTTTTTTTAATAGCAAACCGCTGATTTCCAGAAGCATGAGGACATTTACCTTATCCACTGCTGTTATCTGTTCCCCTCTCCTCCCTGAAAGCAGAGTTTCATGAGGGTAGATCATACTGCTGTCTATGCAGTCTATCTCTGTCTATCTCTGTAGGTGTGAACTGTGGCACTATACTGCCATGCCATATACTGCTAGTTGGGAATACCGGACCCAAACTGGGTCTAATGGAGGGGAATCCAAAGTTACCTCACGGGAGTTGTACGGAGACGTGTGCCTAGGACTCACTGTGTCAGCATATCCTACTGACTGAATTATTCCAGTACTGCAATACGGCTTTGGTTGATTCTACAACTTCAATTCACTGTATTTTTAACCTAGATGGAATCACTTTGACTCTAAATTCTAGATTCTAGCTTTCTGCCTTATGCCAGTCACATTAAAGGTTGGACCTTAAATTCCTGCACTTTGTCCTCTGAGTTCATAGATATCATTACAGAGATTCAAAATATGAAAAAGTGACACAGACATTAGGAAGCAGTTTCAGCAGCTATTTAGTTTTCATGTTAAAAAATGTGCAGTTTACTTCCTGTTTGAACTTTAATAACCTCAGCTTCCATCCATGTAACTGAGGCTTTGAAGGATTTTTTAAAGAGTCCTCCTTATCAGATTGCCTTTCTATTTAGGGGGATTTGAGGAGGCAGCAGATTTCTATTTCATTTTGTTCTATATGTCATGCCTTGGTCTTATTTGAGTTTGTTACCTGGCAAACTTTAGTTTCAAAATTGCACCCTGTTGCTTTGAGATGCAGTCACAACAATGCTTGTTGATTAGTTTTCAAATGAATAAAAAAGAGGATTCAGAGCAAATTGTTATCAAAGAAGCATTAGATCATAAACTCGAGAGGATTTTTCTTACCTATCAGAGTGAAGCATATTCATTCCCAACATTTCAAAATCCAGTCATATGCTCTTTCTTGCAAACTGATGGATAGTTACACCAAAAATGAATTAAACAAGTATCTCTTATTACTATGCAAAGCTCCAATCTATTCCATTTAAATGAGTAGACCAGTATAATATCAAGTATTTTATTGATTAGTGTCAGACATCAAAAGACAAGTTCCCTTGAATATTACATGCTCATTCACTTCCCAGCTATTTGTACTATGAAGAGCATCATCCTGGCAGCAGTAAGCAGCACGGATCTACCAGTCTGTGTTCCTCACTGCACCTAGGGACATTGCAGTTCTGTGTCCAGATGGGGTTTATGCATGAGACACCTGCTCAAACTGGGAATATCCACACACAAAACACCAAGTCCTTTTGGAAGGCCACAGGGAGATGATGAATTTGTTTAGGCAGCTCTGAGCTCACCCATAACTTTCAGTATGATTACATCCTGCAAGACCTGCTGTAGCTATCTACATCTTTTACTGGATCTGGCTGTGTTATGATGGGACCAAGTGTCCACCCCATACAGGCTGGTAGCACTTCCATGCAGCATAAGAGCCAGACATTATCCTGAACTGAAAACAGCCACTGGCTGTGGATGATTTCATGCACTGGCTCACCTTAAATGAACAGAGCTAATCCTGCGGGTAGGGTTACACTGCTGTTATTATTATACAAGCACAGGCTCTTTCCAGCACTGCACAAGAAAGGTGGGCATAAAAGCAAGATCAGCACAGTCCCTGCTTCAAAGAACATGTGATCCAAAACCTGGGCACCAAGAAGGGCTCCCCAGGAAAGACGTCTATTACTGTTGTCTTCATACTGTTATAACCTGGCTTATGGTGTTGCAAACAAACAAAAAAAAATGGCCCTGCAGAGTAGAGGGGAGGCTTGGCTGGAGAAAGTGTCTTGAGAAGGGAGAAGGTATTTTCCAGCACTGAGGTCCTCAGGATCATGCAGACTAATCACAGACTAGGGCTATGGTAGACTAGGTCCTTCCACCCTCCCCTGTTCAGATACAATTAATAATAATAATTATTAAAGTGTCCTTGATTTCTGTTTTACTGTCATTTCTCAATTTTCTTCACAACTGAAGGTAACGTCAGTCACAGGGCTGTCTGCAGGGCATCCCAAGACGTGTCCCGCAGTGAAGACCCGCACGCTGCTGTGGCCGTGGCCCCTCCTGGCTCCCTGGCATGCTCACTAAAACACTCGCTATGACCCCGTCAAGGGACGTTTCTCCACACAAAAATCCAAACCAACAAAAGAAGCACATTCAACTCAACTCAACAATGCTTTTTCGCATTCTCCCCTTTTTTCTGCTCTCAGCATTCAAGCCAGGGATCCTCCGCGTTCTGACACCGGCTCCCATCGGACGCCGTGAACTTCAGTTTTGGGCGACCCCCTTCCCCGCAGCCCGTCACGGAGGCAGGTGCAGGGCAACACAGCGGGCTCCCGTGCCTCGGAACAGCTGGGAAAACACACGGACTGCGGTGGTGCTTAAACGCATCACTGTGTACGCACACGGGTGGGTCTCGGCAGGGGCCGGGGCACCGGCTGCGCGCTCCCCTCGGGCGC
>VZSG01000009.1:1421267-1447516 GCA_013398315.1 Nothoprocta pentlandii
GCGGGGCTCTCTAGGACGGCGGCGCCGCGCAGCGCGGCCATGGATCTGCTGGTGCTGCTGAACGCGAGCCGGGGCGCCGCCAACGGCTCCCTGGCGCTGCCCCCCGCCTCGCCGCCCGCCTCGGCCCTCCTGCAGCCGCCCTCGCCCTACTCGCCGGCGGCCGTGGCCAGCCTGGCCGCCCTCGTGGGTTTCCTCATCGTCTTCACCATCGTGGGCAACGTGCTGGTGGTGATCGCCGTGCTCACCAGCCGGGCGCTCCGGGCGCCCCAGAACCTCTTCCTGGTGTCGCTGGCCAGCGCGGACATCCTGGTGGCGACGCTGGTCATGCCTTTCTCCTTGGCCAACGAGCTCATGAACTACTGGTACTTCGGCAAGGCGTGGTGTAACATCTACCAGGCGCTGGACGTGCTCTTCTGCACCTCGTCCATCGTCCACCTGTGCGCCATCAGCCTCGACAGGTACTGGTCTGTCACGCAGGCGGTGGAGTACAACCTGAAACGGACCCCGCGGCGGATCAAGGCCATCATCCTCACTGTCTGGCTCATCTCGGCCGTCATCTCTTTCCCGCCATTGATCTCCATGTACCAGGACCCTGAGGGAGATGTCTTTCCCCAGTGCAAGCTCAACGACGAGACATGGTACATCCTTTCTTCTTGCATTGGCTCTTTCTTTGCCCCCTGCCTCATCATGGTGTTGGTCTATATCCGCATCTACCGGGTGGCCAAACTGAGGACCAGGACCCTCTCTGAGAAGCGTACCATGCCAGAAGGGTCCTCCCAGACTGAGAATGGCTTGAGCCGGGCTGCTCGGGGCTGCACTTCCCTGAGGACGCAGCTGGGAGAGAACGGACATTACTCAGTGCACCAGTGGCGTAAAGCCTCTGAGCTGGAGGACATTGAGCTGGAGGAGAGCAGCACCTCAGAGAGCAGGCGGAGGCGGAGTCGGGAGGAGCATCCCCGCAAGAGCAGCAAGAGCCAGTCCTTCTCCTACTCGTACTCCTCCAAGCACTCGAGCAGCCGCCTGTCCCGCTCTAGCAGTCGCTCCATGCAGTTCTTCTCGTACCGCCGGCGCCGGAAGCATAGCAGCATCTGCCGTAAGAAAGTCACCCAGGCCCGGGAGAAACGCTTCACTTTTGTGCTGGCTGTGGTCATGGGGGTCTTTGTAGTTTGCTGGTTCCCTTTCTTCTTCTGTTACAGCCTCTATGGTATTTGCCGGGAGGCATGTGAGATCCCCGAGACTCTCTTCAAGTTCTTCTTCTGGATTGGGTATTGCAATAGCTCCCTCAACCCAGTCATCTACACTATCTTCAACCAGGACTTTCGCAGGTCCTTTAAACACATACTTTTCAAGAAGAAGAAGAAGAACTTCCGGCATTGAGCCGGGGGGGATAGGAGGAAGGATTTGCCTTGAACATGAGTGGAGTTAAAAGAAAGGGAAAGGGCTCTATGCTGAAAAGGAAGGGAGGGAAGGGTTTGTGCTGAGATGGAAAGAAGCTGCCTCAGAGATGCTGAGTGGCCGTGTGGGGCACGAGGATTGAAGAGGTCAGGGAGGCTGAGGACGTTCCCTGTGGTGCGGAATGGCAGCCGGGTGCCAGGGGGGCCATTCTGGAGCCTGGATGGGTAAATGGGGAAGGAGGCGATTTCCTTGGAACCCTGAGGGAGAACCTGGGCAAACATCAGAGGAAGGTGGGGTAACGCACTGGGAGGCAGCAGCCTCTTATGGGCTCTGGAATTCTGTGTGAAAAAGCAAAAACATGAAAGGATTTAGTGGTACTGGTGGTGGAATAGCAGATTTGAGTTTGGATACAGAGAGCAGCTAGGGCCTCGGATGGGCTTGGCCCAGTGAGAAATTGGCTTTTACTGGTTACGTAGGTAAAGGTATCAAGCACTGACAGTCTTTTGAATTATGGAAGGTTTAAATGTTTGCCAAAAAAAGAAAAAAAAACTAAAGAACAATCCAAACTCTTTTCTAAATAAACCTTTGTACTGTTAAAACCTTCTGAATGGTGATTTTACGCAGGTCTTAAGTCAAGCATGAAGCACTGGCTTTTCTTTTTCTTTGGAGAAGTCTTAGTATTTAGAGCTGGATGGGGAAATGTTTTTCCCGTCTTCCCAGGATTTTCCAGTCATTGGGACACCTGGGAATTTTGCAAATACATGCAGGGAAGAGCACATGCAGCCCCTGACCCCGTCTGCTCCTTCCTCCTGCTGGACTGCCAGGCAGCAAATTCCTGCTCCATCCCTCTCAGATCAGTGACCTCAGCATCCTGCTGCTTGGGAGCAGGTAGCTTGCCTGGATGCAAGGCGGGGGGGGGGGGGAACAGTGCTTTCTTAAACCAACTTGCATTCAAACAAAACCATTTTGGTGAAATGAACTAATATTTTCTGAGAGGAAAAACATTTCCAACCAGCTCAGCTTGCAGGTACCCTGGGAAGCTTTTTCCTCTGCTCCTTTTAGGTCCCCCCTCTGAAGGGCTCATCTCAGGGGCTGGCTGGGTGCTGCTGTCATTCTCAGGCAGGAGGTAGTCTGCTGTGCAGATGTTCAGAGTAAGGGCAGTCACCACACAACTGAAGTCTTTAAATCCTTCATACTTACAGTCTCAGAGCAACTAAATCCTTTGTATTTATTTTTTTAATGAGAAACATACATTGTCAGTGGCATGTGTGAACAAATCTCAAATGAAAGTGCAGCTTTTTCAAGCCTTTAGTATTAATGCTACTTCCTTTTCCCTGTTTGTATTTCTAGTTTGTGACTTCAGATTATTTTTTCGTGGCAGGGAGGAGGGAAAGGGAGGGGAAAAAGTTTGAATGATTATTAAAGGAAACTCTGTTCCTGCAGATTTACAATATGTCATAAACTGATGGGTAGAATGGGAGAAAGGCGGTGTCTGTACATTCGTCACTGAATGCATACTGTGTGTAGGGTTCAGCTGAACATTGACATGCCCTCTCCAGCTGCACTGCTACGGGGTGCGTATTCTGTTAACAGGCTAAAACACTGCTCCTTTTTATTATGCATCTCACTCCTTCCATAGGCAGTAGGATTTGGCATCTGCCTCAGATTAACCTTTCCATAGTAAACAGCTCTTTGAAATGCAGTGAAATCCAACTTAATACAGCAGGCTTCTTGAAACAACTAGATCGAATCTATACTTGAGACTCATTAGACATCCTCTTCTTTGCACTCTCTGTTCTGTCCGAAAGGTGTCTGTGATCTCTCTTCAGATTTCTGTGGCATAAGGAGAAATGATAGACAAGGAACTTTGGTCGTTGCTTCTGTTTTTCATTATAAACACTCAGTTCACTTAACTGTGGAAAAGCAGGTTGTTAGGGGTTATGATTCTGGTGTTAATTCAACACATAATTGAACTTTAGGGCCAATTCTGTGGGTGCTCTGCCTAAGGAAGGATTAGGTGATTGAAAGATGATTGAACTGAAGGTGTTAGAAGTTTGCTTGATTTCACTAAAGAAACATGAGATATTTTCAGAGTCGAATTCCATAACTTACTGGATCATTTCACAAAAAAAAAAAAAAGAAAGACTTGGAGTCATGAAAAGATTGGAGCTGTGTTTAAATATTTGCACTTGGACATTATGAGTTGTTTTTAAGGGCATCCCTTTGTAAATGACAAATGGTTTGGTAGAGATATGTACTGGAGACAGACAAATACTAGAAAAAAATAGTGACGAAAGGGAGGAAATTACAAGCCATTTTCTCTTTTTGCAAAATGGAGAATTCATTTTAAAATGACTTCAAGAAGAGTTGAGACAAGCTCAGATTGTTTGTAGGTAGCAACGTAGCAAAAACAAAAGTTCAGGTTTGTTTAATCTGAATAAACTAGACAATTGCCAGAGCAACCAAAGCAACACATGGTTCATAGCTACTACCTCTGAGCTCCTGGACAGCTTCATTAGAGATGCTGGTTCCTACTGAGATAAAGGTCTGTTCTTGTCACCCAATGCTCCTCAGAGCAGTTTCCCAGCCTGCAGACACACAGCAGTTTCCCTCTTGCACTGCTTTTGGAATGACATTTCCTGCCTGTAAACCCAATCCTTCCCCTTTCCTTTTTTTCCTCATAAAATTCAAGGAATCTGTGGAAATGAAATGTAATCAACAGTTGGATTTTAATGGCAGTGAAGGCTCTGTAGAGTGGCTGATGTGCCTTAAAAGTAACTTCTTTGCTATGAAATCATTCTGTGATCATTATGGAAGAAATAACATTTCTGTTCTATTTCTGTTTTGCATTTCAAACTGTCTAAAAAGGATCGATGCAGATCCTGAACATCTATGTGCAGCAGTGTACTTAAGAACAGGGCATTTTCTCTGAGTTTAATTTGTTTCTCGGCACAATTACTCATCCGATTCAATGCCTCAAGAGGATCTTTTTTTCTTCTGAGTTCGGTAAATAGTAATATTCACTGTAGCAGATTTAAAGATGTGCAGTAGAAAGTCCTTTTAAGTGCATTTCCCTCTAAATTATTGAGTACAGAGGATTTTATAAAAATTGTTTTTAAGGTAACAACTGAATATGCTTCAAGTAAGTAAAATGGGGCTAAGTTATCTTTTTTGTTTTAATTTCAGTGTTCTATTATTACTCGTAATAGTTGAAGACTGGAATCTGTTTGTAACATGTTCTGTGTTGTTAATATTTCATAAAAAGTTATAAGCTCTGCTACTCGTGCTGTGGTTGTGCTTCCACTACTAATTTGCCACTAGCATTTACAGGAAAAATAGCCAATGAATGTTTTTCTTAGGAAAAAGGTGCAAGATTTTTTTTTATGTTTCGATTGTGTCTCAATGTACCTTTGATCATATTTGATGAGGTGGTTGAACCACTCACTCTGTTCCACTATTATTCTGGAAGAAGGAAATATTACTATAAAGCCATATTGATTTTTAACAACAAGAACCTGATCATTTGCTTATTTCAGCATGAAGAAAAAATCCCTGTCAGTCCAAAATAAGAAGCTGATAAGTCGTTTTTAAAGCCCGTTTTCTGAGCAGTACCACTGTTGGTTGGATATTGAGTGTCAGGCAATACAGCTTAGCTGGGGTGCTCACGCAGCCCCACTGTGCTTCAGCTCTCTTTTGTGGGAGTTTTGCATGAGTAAGAACGGCCCAATCTGCTTTAAATCATCTAAAAATAAGAATCTGGCCCTCGTTGTTCTGGGTGATCTCGGTTTAGAGAGTCGTGTTGCTCCAGGAGCACTGGCAGGTTCTCAGATGTGAAACAGAAAGATGGAAGGCAACGTGCTAACAGTTTTGCTCACATTGGGCTGTATCCCTCTTCGTGAGTAACCTTCAGTGGAATTTGCTTCCGAATGAGGGGAATACTCTGTGTGGGCAAGGCTGTGGGAGCTTTCTGGACATTGCCTCTTCTTCAGTAGATATGTCAGGGGAATATTTGTGTGTGAATGTGTGGGAATTGATAGAAAGCAACCCTCTCTGCTCGACTTTATGACTCCTATTCAAACCCTAGAAAGCAGGGTAGAGTGTTTTTTAATCACATAACCTGAGCCACAAACCCTATTGCATTTTCTTCATTATATGCTGTATAAAGAACATTATTTGATCATTTTCATTTTTAAGAGAAGAAAACTGCTGTTCTGTTTCTTGCCCTGTAGAAGCTGGCACTGGTTAAAGCAGCATCTGAACAACATAGTTGTTTTGTAGCTAATATCAGTAATCACTGTGGAATTTATTTCAGAAGAATGTTTTTGTACCGAGTATCTAGTGCTTTTCCACTTTTATTGAGCTTAAGCAATGGCTACAATCAAGAAGGAGGGAACATCTAATAGTTGTGTATAGTGAAACCAGGTGCTATCTGTGAGCTTATTCCCATAGGTGTTCCTGTTGGTGAGCAGAAGGCAGCTGGGTATTTCAGATAAAGTACTCTAAATCTTGGGATGGAGAGGCTGGATGAGGTGAATACCCACAGTTCTGTAAGAATTACTATTTATTTACCCTTTCTGCACTATAGACTAGCACGTTGGAGGCAGGGTAGTGATGCTCCGTTCATTTCTCTTTCTCCCTGAATATTAGCACATGTCAAATCCAGCTGGCAGATGTGTGGGTCAAGTAGGCCATATGAAAGATGACACAGGAAGAAGTAGGGATAGGGAATGCCTCACTTTAGGGCTTAACAGCTTGAATCAACTACAGTTTGGTACTTGGATCTAGAAGCCTGTGTATTCAGGCCTGAATATATTCTACTTTTAGGAAAAACTTCATTGGTTCTTATTATATACCCTGCATATTGCTACTTTGGGACAGAAACAGTAGGTTCAGCCACACAGGGCAGTCCTGTCAGTAAAAGGGCAAGGTGGGGGGTCACACTGCAGTTAGGAAGCTCATGGTGTGATACAAAACTTCCCTAGATCACATTCTGCTTACTGTGGTGGTTTTAATTTTGCGTCTTCTCAATCACTGTACTCTTAAGAAAGACCTATGGAGATACATGTGCTTGAAACCATGAGAAATGCTGCTATGTGAGGAAGGAACAAATTGCAAGCTGCTCAGGGAGTCGTGGTTTATATATATGGTTATGCTGCTCCTGAAGGGGTCAGCAATTCCGCTACTGTTTGCAGTGGGAAAAGCTGGGCTGTCATGGACTGGCAATGACTATCATGCTTTATAGGTGATATCTACGGCTGGTCTATTGCCTTTGGTTGAAGTGGTAGGCAGCAGTGCACCCAAAAGACATTTTCAGTAGCTTCTCTCTCTTCTGGCACGTGCCCTTCACTATACCAAACTTTTTTTTGGAGTTGCATGACAGCAGATAACGTAGAGAAAGCCTTGGAACTCTCATCTTCTAGTCCTAGCCTAACATCTTATCACAATGCTTATCTTCCTTAGGAAAAAAAAAAAAAAAGAGGAAGTTTCTTTTTAACAGACTATGCTGATGCTACTGTTTACACTAAAATAAACAGCTTTTCTGTCAATAAGTGGCATTCTGCTGTAAAGCAATTTTCGCTATTATACTTCTCTGAAAAATCTAATGAAAAGTAAAATAGCACTTAATTCAATTCGTCTATATGTAACTCTTAACAAAAGTGCTTTATTAAAGATCCCAAGTGCAAAGTACACAAATCAGATATAGCTGCTTGCTTCATCAAAATCAGTTAGCTGTAAGCGTTTCAGCATTTTTGTGAACAACAGTAATTTGTTTTCTATGATTCTCTTTCCTGATAGCTCTCTGCTGACAGAGAAATCTGTGCACCCAGATGACAACAAAAAATGAGGCTTCACATTCCTCTCAGCTCTGTTAAATTTCCTCATATAAATTAAAAAGCAGGACACTAGGAGTAGTTCTTTGGTGTGATGGTAGCAAGAGACATAAGTCACAGTAATAAAAGTCTGACTGAGATGTATGGCACATTTAACACAAATGCTAACCTCAGGGCTGCAGGAACGTGTTTCTCTTGCTTTTGTTATCTATGCCTTTGCCTCAAAATCTCAAATAAGTTCCTCTTTAGTGGAACAGCGTCAGCACTGCATCCCTTTCAACTTTGTCTGTTGGAGTAAGAAATTAATGCTGAGGTCTCCTACTTCCTCACTGAGTGCCTTTACTAATAGCCTATTTATAAGGGTGATGCAGCTAAAATGCCTTTCCTTTAGGCACATAAATGTTTTATTTGATCTTTTTGTCTCTCGATAGACTAACACTCATTTGGCAAGGACATTCTCTATTTGGAAAGCAAATGCATGTCAAATACCAGGAAGAGAACGAGAAATCCTGAAGAATTTTGATCAGTCCAGCTAAACTGTAAAGAAAAGGCTATAGCTGGATTAAGGAAAAAGGCTTGATCTTGTCAATGGTGAGGATGCCTTGTCTGAAAATACCTCCTCAGTCTAGTCCCTCATCAGATTTTTGTTGTGGTTCGGGCTGGGGCCCATGTGGACAAGCTGAGAAGAGCAATCCCAAGCGCCCAGCAAAGAGTAGGGTTTCAGAATCGGTTCCTGCAGGATTACTGCACATTATGGCAGGAGATACCTCTCACTTTGTCTTTCTGTTCCCAGTTTACAGCCTGAGTACGCTCCACAGCACGTACTTGCTGTGCCTTTCCTCCATACGCCAAAGTGTCTGATCCAGAAAGGACAACCAGCACGTCCCTTTCTCCAGCCTGTTGTGGGAGATCTCCCACCTGGGAGGTGCTAGGATACTGTGATATGTGGTATATAAATAAGTACCCCTAGTGGAGTAAGAGGAACGATGCTAAATGTTTTTAACTCACTCCAAGCCATGCTGTATTGCTTTTGAAGCCTTTTATCACCAATAAATGCTTGTGTGCAGAGTGTTAAAGTGTCTATAAATGTGCATTCACCGAGGCTGGCGTGGCTCTGTTAACATTAGCAGATTGTCCCTGATTAAAGTCAGTCCCTGATTAGTCAGTCATCTGGGCTGTGCTGGCTTGGCACACAGGAGCACGATGTGTTGTTTTAGCAACGCATTTACGGGCAGCGCTGATTAAAGATTCTTGGATGGCATGTTTTGCTGTGAAAAAATGCCGCTTTGACAAAATCTGATCTTTTCATGAAGAAAGCATTTGTTTTGCCCAGGTTTCGGTGGAAACCAGGAGATGTTCAACAGGGACTGCGGGACGAGGTGCCGGAGAGCCGAGACTCGGTGGCTCCTGGCACCTGGGCAGCCCAGGCTCCAAGGGCTTCTGTGCACTCAGCTCCATTATCGCTGTATCTAAACACTTCATAAATTTTGATATGCTTAGTCTGTCAATGTCTCTGTGCATTAAGAAGGGACTAGCTTCTCCCTTCTACAGATGAGATGCCAAATGATTAATGGCATTTAGGTATCTCTGTCTTAACAAGCTTCTACTTTATGTGAATCCTCCCTGTGAATCCACTCTGGTCCTCAGACTCTGCCAGGCTCCGGTATTTACAAGGTTCTGCCTGTGCTTTAAAGTTCTCTTCTGGCTCTGGGAATATTAGAAGTCTACAAAATTTGCACATAAATACTACCAGGATAAACAAATTAGATGTGCCTCTGCAGTGTTTGCCTCCACAAGCAAACTTGAGGAGTTTTACACAAGGGTTTTACTCAATAAGAAAAAAAGACACTGGCAATGCAATCAGTCTTTTAGGGAGTTTATTTGTATTCTTCCTTAATCACCAGTGCTAGATTCTCACTTCCATTTTGAGACATCTATTCCTCCCATGTATTGAACAACTACATTAAGGGCATAACTCAGACCTACAATTTATACCACAAAGGGATGAACTTTTAAAACAGAAATTGGAAATATTATTAAAAAATATCTGACCCAAGATACTCATAAGTTAGGCACTGAAATAACTAACTCCATTCTTGGATCAGGGCTTAAATTCAAGCAGAAAATCAAATTTAGGCCCAAGAAGCTCTTGCTTCTCTCCAGGTCTACAAACTTTCCCAGGCTGTAATATGGGGCACTAGAGCATTCTT
Source organism: Nothoprocta pentlandii (assembly GCA_013398315.1). NCBI lineage: Eukaryota > Metazoa > Chordata > Aves > Tinamiformes > Tinamidae > Nothoprocta > Nothoprocta pentlandii. The sequence continues at coordinate 1,430,704 of VZSG01000009.1, forward strand.
TGCTCACACTTGAAGGATACACCTCCCTTGAAGTTACTGAGCCCATATATTCAGAATCTCAGATTTTTTCTGGAAATTTCATCATGAAACATAGATGTTACAGAACTAAGAAATAACATGCTCGAGACTAATTTTGGACAGGGTGCACCATCTAACTGCCGCTGTTGGGCACTGACATTTAGGGCTATTGAACAACTGCATTTTCCAGATGAAGAAGAGATGTCCATAGAGGGAACTCATCACATCTCGAATGCCAGGTGAACATTTTGTACAGAAAAGCCCCGCTGACAGTAGTTACCACCCTCAGATGTGCCCAGTCAGCTTCCATCAAACTCAATGGGAGGTATGTTGTAACTGAGGGCAGGGACAGTCCCCAAATATGCTGTTAAAGGAGAAAAAGGTAGGTAGAAGTCAGGCATGGAGAACGTGGAAAGAAAAGAAACCTGTCAGTTCGCAAAGAAAGGGTTCAAAAGCAGTTCACTGTTACGTAATGCTGCCATCTCCAGCTCAGGATAAGCGACAGTCATATAGGGCAAAGCTGCCCTAGGGCTACAGTGTTTGCAAAAAGGGCCAAAACTTTGCATGTATTAGCCAGCTTTTTGTTGTGGCAGTAGTTACTGGTAATTCATGACAAATACCACTTTTTTTTCCCCCCGCTTTTTCAGAGGAGAAACAAATACAAGCTATTTCACATGGTTCCAAAAATAACTGTTCTTTTTTTCTGTTTTAATAATGTGAAAATGAACATTAGGAATAAACATTAAAAATAGTCATTAGGACTTCTGGATGCAAATTAACCAATTAATTCTCTGACTAATCAAGCACAACTCAATTAGCTCAATGCACTTACATACCCAGGGGATTTTATGTGTCATATAATAATATGTTTTGGTTGCCCAGAGAAGCTATGCAGTCTGTATCCTTGGAGCCTTTCAAGACCAAAGTGGATAAAGCCCTAAATGACCTTCTTTGACCTCACAATTTACTTTGGTTTGAACAAGAAGTTGGACCAGAAAATTCCCAATCTGTCTTAATAATAAATAAAAGGAAACTCCTTATGATTGTATACCATAAAATAATAGTCTAGAAAAAGATGAAGAGTGATTATAGGTGGAAAAACTTTGCTCGTCTCTTCCCTAGGCTGTCTGGACCACTAGATCTCTAAATCCTATCTGTCATCCTATTTCTACCTAACACAGCTTTGCAAGGGCATACACCTATTCTTACCTTGTTAGAATGCATCCAGCATATATATGTAAATATTAAACATTGCAGAGGGTTCCATTCCTCCCCCCACAAAAATCAGGTGTCTATATGAGGCACATATAACTACCAATCTATTTCATAGGCATTTTTTTTATAACTGAAGACAGAAAAGTTGTTTTTGTATTTTCCAAGTGAAAGACACTATATTTATGTCCATTAAGTATGTCTTCATGATCTACTAGCACTGAAGTGGTGAGGAATATAGATTGAAAAGGACTAAATTGGGATTTATACAACAACTGTCTACAGTTGTCTTAGGTGGCATAAGAATAATGAGGAAATCGGTATGTTTCCATACATAGATAAAGACTTTCACTAAAGGCTGAACAATGTGAATCTCTGACTGTGATTCATGTAGCTTTATTCCCCATGCATTTTGCATGGAAGGTGTCTGACTGTTCTGTAGAAATAAGTGGCATTTCAGGGGATCATATGCTAGCTCTTGGAGTTCATAAATATGTTTTGTATCTGGAATTGCAAATCCTTTTCTTCCTTTCAAAATGTCATTAATGTTTCCCTACATTTTTGATTAAAATGCTTTTGCAGGATGTGGCAATATGATCATGTATTTCAAGGGAGTTACCAGGTTAATTATCTGATTGCCACTAAATATCTTGAAAAGCTAGAAAACAGTCTTAAATGGTTATGATCCTTGATATAGTTTGTAGGAGTGCCACTTACTATCTATTTTCTCTGTGTGTATGGAGAAGCAAGATTTCCAGGGCCAAGTCTGCAGCAAGGCGTGAAGAGCTGATCTCCTTGTGGTCTCGGTCTGCAGATGCCTCTAAGGCACCTCCATCTATCTAGGTGAGGGAGCAGTGAACCAGCAGAATCAGGATTTGTTCCTCACTAGACCTTTCCCATTGACTTATTCATGGGATTGACAGAGTTCAGGTCCTATCACTACTGATGATGAATATACTATTCTATTACATTGTCAAAACAGAACTTTTCTTCCCGTCTCCGAAGTTTTTACCGAGTTCTAGAGGTGCTGGGTACTGTTCACATTCCCACCCAACTTCAGAAGCTTTTGAAAATTCTGCAAGTCCCTCCTCTGTGTTTGTGAGGACTTCAAAAACATTTTAGAACAACAGTAGTTATATTTAGTCCTTGGTACTATTCAGATGAATAAGGGTGGCAGTTTGGGGCCCAAAACTTTTAAAATTCTCTTTTACAAAATGTTAGCACACAAATAGCATACACAATGTTATTCAAGCCTGAATAAGGATTCATGACCTGTTTCATTTCTGCACCTTAGCCTAGTGTGCTATGTGCCTTCAACTGGTCACTTCAATATTCTGCCTCTTTGTCTCTTTATAGAATATGCACAATGTAACTTCCTCCATAAATATTTTTGAGAGCTACAGGCAAAACAAAAGTGCTACAGAAATCACAGATCATTGTTATAAGGAAAATATGTAATAAAAGACTTGAGAGTCATCACTGATGTACGACTGGTTAAGGAGTTCTCCTGTCCTCTGGATTTGCTTTAAATGACCTGCAAATATTGCAAATGTTGTAATTGTATAGTCAGTGTCTACTTTCATATCTAACCCTGTAGTTTTCCCAAGCTCCTGAACACTGAAGTAGCTGTAAAAGTTTGTTTGTGGTTATTTTATATCTATGTGGAATGTACTAGAAACCTAAGGATTTATTACCACAAAAGGGCAAAAAGGTTTTTAGAAGAGAAGTTTTTCTTTGAAAAGAATGAAAAGTCTTTCATTTTCCTGCTTAGCTATAATTCCGTGTTGTAAATGTTCAGTCAGAACTTCTTGGTACAACACTAGGATGCATCACTCTTTCTGGGGGCTGTGATCCTGGGAACAGTGCTCAAGTTCAGACTTTGATGTTTCTCAGGCAGCTCCTGCTCTGGGGTCTACTGTGTGCAAGTACAGTGCCTGAAACAATTAAATCGTGACCCCTGCTCAGGGTACAAATAATAATGACAAACTGACTGGATGTGGAAAAACTCTGGAATTATAAATGTCAACATTTTGCCTGTATACTCAGAAAACTGCACTCATGAGGCCTTTAAATCAGTAGACTGCGTGCTCTGTTTGTGTTCTCTGAAGTTATTTTTATAACTATATCCTAGCAATTGCACAAGCTGCAGTGAGAACTACATATGTCCCAAGATTAAAATATCAGAAATAAGCCATTTTTAAACTATCAAAGCTCAGAACAAAAGATGAGCATTTTCTTTATATGCATAGCTGAAAATCAGCTCAAGTATTTAAAATAAATAATTGGATAACTGGAGAACACTGTACACCAGAATAGCTATATTTATATTCAGTATTGCTAAAACTGTATATTATACCCTTAGGCTGATTTAATGTACACATAAATTTCTCACATGCTTTTATAAGTGTGTTTTTGCTGTGAAGTTCCACTGTTACTGTTTTTTAAGGAGCAATGACACACGGACACATTCAGGTAAATAGTTCCAAGAATAGCCTCAGGGTTCCTTGGCAAGAATGTAATTGTGTGTGCACTGGCTCTGTAACTGAATTGCCTTCCCTAATAATTGAATATTGGTTTTATAGGCCCCTGACTTTGCTCCTCTTTAATACCCATTAATTACTACTTTTTCTTGTTTTTAATGTTCCTTTCCCTTCCTTCCTTCCTTCATGCTCTTTATGTTTCTTCCCTGCTCCCCAATGCCTCTGCAACAGCACAGCAACTGGAAGAAAATAAAGGAACAAAATGACCGTAAGCTGGCAATTACAGACTCCTCTTCATTTCAAAAGAAGATTCCTGCATTGCAATTAAGTGGTACTGAAGCTCAGAAATACACACAAGCTCAATCCTGTCAGTCACAATGGCACCTCCCAGAAGTAAGATATTGCTGTTGCTTTCTTGTAAGCTTTTACATCCAGAACCCTGTGATACAGAGAGGTAATACTTTCCTTGGGTGGGCATGTCTGGAAATAAATTTTAGTAATACTTAAGCAAGAATACATAGAATGCCAATTCTGCAATGTACACCAGCTACAGATGGCTACTCATCTATAAACTTGTGCTTCTAAATAGGGCCTGGGAGAAAGTGGCCCATGAAATGAGCATCAGTGACGATCTGTTCTGCTGCAGCCTGCCTGGGTTTTCCTGACGGTTTTTAGAAGAGGATCTGTGCTATAAATCAGTATGTGACATTTGAAGTCCAAAAATACTTCAGGGAATTAGAAAGAGACGCTGGAAAATTAGTGCTCAGAACAACCGTGTTATTACAGCCAGAACTATGGCATTGCTAGAGTGATGGTTGCAATATATAATGTCCGGTAAAAATAAGTAGGTTTGGAGGATGTGACTGCAAAGTGCACTTCTTAGATTACTGGATCTTCTAAAATCAGAGAAATGTGAAGAATTTATAGCTCTGGCCTTGTGGTATTGATTAGTAAATCCTACAAACAGAGGATGGCAGAGGTGAAAGTACCACTCACTCAGGAAACAGAAGCATGCTGCCACAGAGCAGTTATTTTGCATAGGCTATTAATATATCTACTTATAATTCATCTAGAAGTGAACTATCCTTATATTTGGACTTGGATTCTGGCTCTCAGAGGGGAAAGGGAAGGAGCTCTTATCTTAAGAGAGACTTTATTATAAGAGAGATTTTAAGGATAAAGAGATGCTTTATTTTTAAACACCCACAGTGCACTCAGCTGCCTTAATCGCTGATGCCTCCTCTGCATGAGAGCTGTATGACAGAACAGAGAGGGAAATTACTGGAAGAGGGAGCAGAGGCTTTTTTAAGAGTTGGTAGCACATCTCAAGAACTTGGAAAGCCGGTGCAAAGGACGGGTGCTGAACTGCATGGATCCATACAGTGAATGCCAGAATCAAATGAAACCACTGAGCCAAGTTAGGTAGTGATGTTGATGGGCAGGACCAAGCAAGAAACCCCATCAGGGTGGGGGACAGACAAAGACATCTGGATCCTGTGAGCAAGCTTGAGAAGAAGGTGAGGGTTTTATTAGCAGAACAATCTGATCAGTGCATGCAAAGGGAAGACACAAGCAGCATCTGGAGTCTTTGGGGAGGGGATTCTGGTTTTGCATATGGATTCTTTTGCTGTATCTTCTCCAAGCCCATGATGTTTACTCCATAGGAATTACTTTTTTACATCCATCAATAGCGCCAACAAATCAGGAAGATTTTCCTTTAAGCCACATCACAAGGTAGAATCAGTTCTCAAAGATATTTTAATGAAAAGACCTAATTCTGAAAAAAATACACCGTACTTGTACTGTGAGAAAGTGAAAGCTAGTTGTAAAATGATTTTATCATTTTGTCAACATTTTTTACAAAGAGTTTTAATATATTCTGATTTTTCAAAAGGAAAAACACCAGTTTGGGGGAGGGAGGAAGGAATCTTTCCAAACTATACAACTGAAAATTCCTCTTTTCTATATGTTTATTCTTATAGACCTGCCTCCAGGTCTATAAGAATTTCATTTTTTTATTATTATTTATAAGTATTTTAAATTCAAATATAGGAAAGAAACAGTTGGAATTGAAAACTCTGATGATTTAGTAGACTAATAAGTCACTTGTAGAGATTTTTAATCAAGATATCATCAGAGTTTTTTCCATTTGACCTTACAGGTCATAATGTGAATATGCAATAGGCATGTTTCTGTCTTTGGTTTTATTTTCAACTAAGAGTAAATTCAGTAATGCTTTTGTTTGGAGCTAGGTTTGACAAATATTAACTCGCTAAACCACAATGCTTCTAGGGGAAAACTACTCGAGCACATAAATAGAATTTAGCAGTTCCAGGCTCAGACTCTGCGCTCTCCATGTTCTCAGAGAAAGCTGCTCAAATAGCGTGGTGAACAACTCAAGTTTGCAACTGAAGTATCTTCAGTCTGGGGAGCAGTCTTCGGTAGGGGAACAACTGCTTTTAAAAATCTTGGTTCCTTGCATGCAATCCTAGTAGGGGATACTGCTTTTAAAAATCTTGGTTCCTTGCATGGAATCCTAAGCAAAGAGCATTGTGTTAAATCTCTGCTTAGATTAAAACTAGTTTCCTTTCTTATACTTTAGTAGGTTTTGAAAATCATTTCAGGGCATCTTTCGTTATCATCAAACAAGCTTTCTACTTCAGTCTCCCATCCTTTTTTTTTTTTTTTTTTTTTTTTTTTGCTTTACTTNTTTTTTTTTTTTTTTTTTTTTTTTTTTGCTTTACTTAGCACACTCTACCAATAACACATTTACTAACATTCAATCAGTGTAAACCTTGTTCAGGCTCGTTTACCGTACATTTCTTGATGAAATATTTGTGCCGGTTCTAAAGCTTAGCAAGCTGATTTTTTAATTATATGCATAGGTGAAAGTGTTCTACTAAAAAAGGAGATATGAAAAAAAGTAGATCATTATTACTGAGGCAGAGATTGCTTTATACTTTTATATTTTAAAAATCAATTGGGAAAATCATAATTAAGGAGAGAATGTCACTTTTCAAAAGAATTTGGAGCAGTAACAGCTAGGCAAGCTTTTTATTATTAGCTTCAAGAGAAAATACCTGCTACCTAGTATTACAGCAATAGTTTCAGGTCACAAGATGTAGAACAAGATGATGAGGAACAAACATTCAACAGTGCACAGACTCAGAAGTCCAGTTTAGGACTTCCTATAGAAGTGACATTATAGATTTCCTGTATCCTGTACATTCAAGAATAATGAATACTATTGCTCGGATGATACAGTAAGTATATGTTTATTATAGGATGCCAGATACTTCAGTCTTGCTCTGATAGGCAGAGAAGCAGATTCCCAGAATACAGAAATAAGATTTCAAGTTATAATAGCAAACTGTATTTTTAGGAGAAGCCCAAAAGCCCCCAAGCAGTTTTATTCTTAGGTTAGGATGTGCAGAACCGTCTTCATTCCAGCATTGAGGGGGAAAAGTTAAACTTAATTTGCTATAGTGAATGCATGTTTCAAGCTAAGTTTAATTGAATTTCATCTACTTGTCCTCCAGTAATCACGACACTTTTATTTCTTTTTGTTTCATCTTCTCCCCAGTAGGCTTCACTTACTGGCACTGATGTATTCTTATATCAAAGGCAATTTCCAGGTGGCTTTAGGACAGTTATTATTTAATTATTCCCTTTAACAGTCTTTTCTCTGTCACCAGAAGCTTCTGAAAACTCATGTATTAAAAAAGGCTGGGAGACACGTTTCCTGCTGGGATAATTCTATGGAATTATACTAGTAACAAATTTCACCTAGTAAATTCTGTCTCAATGTGGTATTTTACATTTCTGCTCTGCTTTCTGCAATAGTCTGTAAAAGCTGTATAAAAATAACAGTCATCGATACCCCAGGCAAACCCTCTCCAAACTACACTAGCCCTACATGGTCGCAGCATCTCTCGCTTCCTCTCCAAACTGAGGTGAGTTACTGAAAAAGGACTCCAAGCAAGGGGTCTAAAGGCAAAGCCCTATATGATACCCCTGGAGACCTTGGAGTTGGCTCTGCCCACATTAATCCTGAGTCCAGAAACCGAGTGCAGAGCCTGTTGCAGTGATACTGTGCAAATCTTGCAGGCTACAGACTGGGTCTGCCACATTTAGCCACCACTGCAACCATGAGAACACGCTGAGAGACTGTCAAGGGGATTTACCTGCCCCCAACAGTGGTACCTCTGGAATCTCCATATGCTGTTTTGCAGCATGGTGTAAACTTGGCCAGAATTATAATCCAGAGTCTGAACTGCTTTAGAGATATTGCTTATGTCACTTATTTGGGACATATCATGCTTATGCTGGTAAAACCAGGTTTAGTGTCATCTTATGTCATTGTATTAAATACTGTTTGTGTCCCTGGGAGCAATGAAAGAAAGGATAGTCTGTAATCCCACTTGATTTCCTACTTGGAGACATTCTGGAAATTCATTGGTGACCTTGCAGCATTTGAGAATTACTACAGTCCTATATATAGAAGAAAAACTGACTTCCTACCCAGCTAGTGGTTTGAAATGCACTTCAGGGTTGAGAGGGCACAAAGAGGGTTCAGAGTAGGTTTAGATATATCCTTTAGAATATGACTACAACATTTCTTTGTGCATCACAGTTATTAAAGAACTCTTGATTGATAGATGAGAGGTGTATGCATTTGTACTTCAGAGCACTACAATGTTGAGGAGTAAATTGAAATATTCAGGTTGCATTCAGCTATGGGGATAATTGGTCTTCACTCAGAAGGAAATGAAAATGAGAACAGGAGAGATAATTGGGGGATATTACAGTAATAAAAGGAAAAGAAAGTGCAGATTTAGGTCATTTCTCTGAATATTTTTCTCACAGTTGCTCTCTAACAACCTAAACTTGACAAGTTATCAGAAATGCCACAGACAAAAGACCTTTGCATTTCTAAACAGAATAAATGCTGAGCAACTAAATTCCTCTTCCCTGTAAGATCATGAGACCTTTCTAAACAAAGACAATGCCAAAAGCTGCCTGTAGGAAATACCCCTATTAAGAACTTGATACCGAATCCTTCCGCATCAGAGCTTTACATGTCATGTGCTCTTGCATGCATGCTTCCTGCCAACTCAGAAATGCATAATCAGTCCTGCATAAGCTGTATTCCCAGGCCACTAAGGAAAATTCAACTAAGGGTGAAATTCTGGTGTGCTTAAAATGGTCCTGAAGTAAGATTTATTTTTATGCCGTCAGATATGTCATTTTACCATATACTTCATTCATTCCCATTCACAGTCTAGACATAAGGCTCTAAGCAAAATATTGCTATGTGCATATGAATATAAATTTTAAAACCGCAAACTTTTATACTGATGCAGTAGTAACACCAGTAGATATAGTCATTTGGCATCATTGATTAACAGCTACCTCTATAAAGGAACTCCGGCATTAAAAAGTTCAAATTCATGCCCTGCAGTGAATATCTAGCATAATTTATAAGCACTTTAAGTTATTTTCTCCCTTCTATGTTCTATGAAGGAAGAGAGCACTTATTGTAAGACTAGGAGAGCAAGAACGACTGCAAAACAGTCAGGCTGACCAGAGTGTTGCTGAAAAGATGCTGGGGACGAGAGAGGCACACATTTTCTCAGCACATCAGACAAATAATAGGGCTTCAGGAAAGTACCTCTCTTTCCTTGGTATTTACGGGAAAGGTCAATTTTCTATCATAAAGTATAATGGGAGTAGAAATTGTGCTTTCTGTCCCTGTTACTGAAGTTCCCTGCAGAAGAAATTTGACTCTTGTTTCTCACGACTGTGCTCTAACCACTGCTCTGAAGGACAGTGTGACAGGAGAGAGTCGCTCTCATTCTCACTCTTCCTCCATGCAGAGGATAATGAAATATCTATTTGTCCAGAGGAGAGAGTCACAGTAAACCCAGAAACTTAAGGGTTAATGAATTCATTAAAAAAAAAGGAGAGACCAGAGCTTCAACCTTGCACTCTCTAATGCTTAGTCTGAAGTTGAGGGGGGAATCACACTTTCTGTGGCCCAACAAATTCACAATTATGTTCAATCAAGTGAACAGTTTCACAAAGAGTGAGACGAGGCACGCAAGCACACACACACACACAGAGCTCTGGGCAAGGCTGCACCCAGTGAACAGACTTCAGAGGAGGAAAACAAATCTTAGTCGTGAAGAGAGGGAGGGAGAAAGGAGATATGAATATATTTCCATGTGTAAGTAATGGCTTTGACTCCAAGACAATTTGACTATAGAGGAGAAGTTGAGGACAACCCACTCTGCAAACCTCTGCAAATGGCCCATGCAGCGCTGTCAAGGTTGTGGCCAAGAATAAGCAGAAACACAGCTGCTCGGGAACTTGAATATGAAAGTCTGGCAAAAGGATAAGCAAAAAAATCTCACATTGCCTTAAATCCCACGTATAGCAGGTAAGATCATACAGGGCCGTATTTGCTGAGAGGTCTCAGCTTAAACACTGTTTTCAGGTCTTATGGACACGCTGCAGGTAACCTGCCATCCACACAGACTTAGGGCAGAGTCTTCACACGCAAAGCTTGTTAGTCCAGACTGTGCCCACATAACATATCAACCACAGTCCAATAGCTGCTCCAAGAGGCCTTTTCTGAAGGATTTGTCCTGCTCAAATAAACAATTTAACTGTATCACAGGGAATATCAAGCTCTAATACCAGCTCCATCCTCGTGTCTTACTTCCTCTGTTTTCCCTTTGTTCTCCACTTCCAGAGCAGGATTAGCTGTGTACGATGAGAGAAATCTTATTAAAAAAGAATAGAACATTCATCCTTTATAGCCCTACTGTTACTGTTCCTATCTATCCAGTGAGGTAACGAACTAATGAAATGAAATGTTCTTTGGTTTTGAGATTGCTAGTGAAATTATGCAGACGGATCATTTTCCAATCTTAAATCTAAATAATTCAGTTGCCATAGGTCAAAGTATGTGTTACACTGCCCTCAGTTTCCACACATGGATTCATCCTTATTTCCCTTAGCACATTTTCACTTTGATTTGATAATGCTCATAAAAGCAGTTGGCAGGGAATATGGTCAGCATCCAGATTGCTCATTATCACGGTTATTGTTCTAAGCCTTATGTTCTCCTCCTCCTCCTCTTGTAACCATTTATACTGGAGAAGTGAAACCTTACCTTGCGTGTACATCTGTGTAACCGTTCAGGAGGAAGTCTCATCTGTCACTTTCGTTCTGTAGCCTACAGAAGCAAATATTGCAAAATGGCTTAATCTGTGTTGTTCTGACCCCAAACCATGCAGTAAAATACAGTAACATCAGAACCAAAATCAGTCAACTGTGGTGTTTGTACCCAGCTTCCTCTCATACATCAGGAAAAGGGGAACACAGCTGTATCTTGATTTAAAACAAACAAACAAAAAAAAAACAGACTTTGGCTTGGTCTTGGTCTATGGCCACCTGAAGCCAACACAAACCTTAACACTCTTGATTCATTACAGACAGATTCTCAAAGGTGTCTGAGAACCAATGCAGGAACTTAAGCACCTCATACACCGAGAAGATACAAGCCAAGGACCCTCCATTCACCACCGCGACTCTCTCAGAGCATCACTCCCCCGAGACCCGCAGAGCTGCCACGTGTTGAGAGGAGGCTGTGAGTCAGACCCAAGCGCTGTTTTGTTCCCCGGTAATTTGCAAGCAGAGGAGAAAGAGTTCCTCATTTCATCCTTTATTCTCTTAAAGACAGTTTCACATGGAAGGACACACTTAGATGCCTGATACGTTGTTTTAATAATGTATTCCAAAAGCTTCTTTAAGCCAGAGCCCTTCAGTTCTCTGTGTAATCACTTCACTCTATTCTTATATGTGTAAATATATATATTTTTAAATCTCTCCTTTACCTCTTTTCCTTAGTCAAGAATTATTTTCCATTTCTATCATGCCTAACACAACGACATCTCAATTATACTGAAGCCTTCTATCACATGAAAGATGAATAGCAATAAAAATGCAGTCTTTCCTATGACTAGTTCACCCAGGTCAAATCATAATGTGCTTGGACAAATGTTTTCTTGTTTATAAGAGGGTTTTAACATCTTACATGTGACACTTTTTGCAATGTTTTGCCTTACCTGTAGCTATTTAACTACGATAAAGTTGTAACATTCACTGCATAGAGTGCTCCATGGCATTGTATTATATTTGCCTGGTTTTAGTAAAATCTTTGAAAACATTAGCTCTGAATACAGTTTTGAAATTGCAACTCTACTAGTTTTATTATCTTCTTCTCTAAAAACGTAATTTCTACTTCTTATGCAACACATCCAGTTATTGTTGCAAAGCATTTAACACTTTTTTTGAATATATTAAAAGTTCCCATATTAAGCTTATAATAATTTAGCATGAAGTACTGCTTTTAAATTAGAGTTGTTGTTTTATTTTTGACATTGAAAAGCTTTTAGAAAATGCAAATATTTTCAGCTAACATAAAGCAGAGGTTAAGGCTATTGCAACTGTATGAATTTTTGCTGCTAGCCACAGAACTTCTGAGAAGATCACTTGTTATACAGGAAGAAATCTATCTGATATTGTTTTGTGCAGAAGTTTGCAATTCTCTGATTCAGCTCATCTGAAGATATGCTTGAAATTCTTTTGGAGTAAAGGGAAGCATGAATACAGTGGAGATCTTTTTTATCAGAACAAAATAAAAGTCTTTATCTAATGTTACAACTCTATTTTTAGCTCCCACACATGGTTTTGTTTGATTAACAAACTTGTCTTGAAAATTGCCAGACCTACTTGGAAGAAAGTCTAAGGTTTCCTGGATTTTCCACATCAGTTTACTTTGCCATTCAGTGATCTTATCTTACCTGTTTTATCAATTGATCAGAAAAGACTGTAGTATGGAGTCATCTGAAAGGAAAGTCCTGTTACAGAGAAATCTGAGGGACTTGGACACATTCCTGGAATTCCCACAACAAATGCAACCAGATGCCAGTTCTGAGCATTGCAACACTGCAATTCAAACACCTAAGAAAAACACAGAAATGCAGTTGGAATGCCTGGAAAATAGGGATTTCATTGAAGGAGCAAAAAAGGAAAGAGAAACTCACAGCTCTATCTCAAAACTCCTCTGAGCTCTTAGGAGAGGGACCATCACACATACTCCTGGGTAACCACCATCACCTGCAGCCACTGACAGCCTGTAGACTATTTCTCTACTTAGGCCCACTTCAAAGATAACACTTTGCAGCTCAAAAGTTGTGTAGCCCATCCAGGGGATATAACATACAAGGCTGAAGAGCTTTTTAAACCCAGTACTATCCTTTGGCTGAACAGGATTTTTTTGTGGGGAGGGTTGTTTGTTTTCTTCTAAAAGAGTTAATTGAATTTGCACTGGGAAAAGACATCCTTGCTGTGTACATTAAGATTAAGCACTACCTGGTTATGGTTTGCACAGTGTAAACAGTAAAATCAAAGAGAAATTCTTCAGAAGAACTCTTAAGGTCACATCTCTGGACTGATACAGAATAGCTGCCCCTGCATCAATCTCCTCAGACACTTACCTAGGCTCTTCTTGAAGGCTCTCAGTGACACACTGTCCTAAATTGCACTCTTGCTTCCCTATCAGTTACAAAGTTTTTCCTAATATCCAGGCAGGTTCTTCTCTGTTCCAATTTCTCTTTATTCTTCCCAGTGGGTGTTAAAAACAATTGCTCTCTGTCCTCTTTCTGCTCAAGCAACCAAGACTGCTCAACATTTCACATAAACACACTAATCTGAGAAATCTCTCTGGCTTGTTTTTTTCTCTTTTGAATGGGAGGCTGGCACATTGATGATTACAGACTTTGCAAGAGCTTCAATCTAGTCCAATTTGTAAATAACATTTCAAAGTTTTTTTTTTTCCCCAAAAAAAATTAAGGAAAAAAACAAGAAAGAAAAATAAATAAAATCACACTACATTACAGCCATTTCACCAAAGAAAGTGCCCCAGATTGTACATTTTCTATGCAAACCCTGTGCAACACAACCTTGCATCTCCCTACAAATCCCTCTTTAACCCCACATGTATTAGGGATGCAGGTCAGCATGTGTTAAGGATGAAGGTTAATGCCACGTGTGAAAGCAAAAGAGCAAAAGAACTGAGCTGGAATACCATGGCTGGTTCAAGGCCCTGCACAGAGAAATTAAACATTATTTGGAGGTGGACACATTTTGCTGTGCCTTTGAAAATGTGCACTGAGGCAAATGATCAGTGAGTTAAAAGTGAATCACACCAAAACAGGATTTGATTTAAAAAAATCCAGCCATCAGAAGGAGATTCTGCTATGCTTTGCACTGTAATTCTCATGATGTAACCTTCTGTTTTGACCAATTAATTGTTTCTTTTAGAATGGCTAGGTTTTGAAACTATCTAATCACTTTATACACCAGAGCACAGAGGCCTGACCTACACAAGAGGAGTCAGGAATCTTGGTGTTTTCATGCAAATCATTCCATGGCCTAAGTCTGCTCTTTTATCTGAGCCTACTGATGCCACGCAGCATCCAACTCCGTAGGTGATGGAAAACAGCCAGGGAATGACATTGCCAAGGAAAAGCACACACATCCTGTTCAAGATGCTCCAGGAGGCATGATGGCTGGAGATGAGATAGTAACTGATTCTTTCCATTTTTGGACTCAATCACCATATACATAGCTCAAGAGTAATTCCTCATTGCCTGACTAGAACTCATGCAGTTATTTATAAAGCAGCTACAATCCTGTGGAGAATTTCATTTTTACAAATGTTATATCACTTCTGAATCTAAAGGCATTTCGTAGTTGAAAGTGAGACACCACTCTTCTGCTGTCTAGAAGATTATTTTTCTTTTTGAGCATATTAGAGTTCCCAACATGTTGGATTATAAATGCCTGGTTTCAGTTGCTTAAAGCATGGCTAAACTTCAACATTTTGGGATGTGCAATTTCTGTGTTGTACATATACTGAAACCTTTGTGTTGTACATATACTGAAACCTTTCTAGAAAATATCAATCAATGTATATCAGCTATTTCTGAAAATGAAAGCAAAGAAAAAAAGTTTTATCTTTCTCAAAAAATTGAATTATTCAGAAGCAAGAGTCCTGAAAGTGGTTAGCTAAGGATTGGTGGCAGTAGTCCTTGCAGTCCTGCTTTGGCACCACCTCTGTTTCTGGTCCTTGTTACCACTAGATCTGAACCCGTCCATTTCTGCTTTATCAGGGGATGTGTTCATTTCCAAATCTCTTATCTAATTTTTAGGGGAGGTAATAATTTTTATTGATTGAATGTTAACCAGGAACACTCTGTCCATTTCTTGGCACTGCATCAGAACAATTATCCTTTTAAATGACAACTATATCTCCATTCCCTATATTTATTTTATAATAGCTATTTCCTTTCCCCCGTCTTTTATCTGACTTGACAATTACAGAGGGATCAGGGCTGAAACACGACCTGTGTGTTTGTTCCACTAGGAAGGTGGAGAACTTCAATTGAGAACTTCCACTGTTGCTATAGAAGTATAATTCAGAAAACTGAACAAAGCCTTAAAATTAGGTCATTAATCTTGGTGTTTTGAGGGGTTAAGTGTTTGCTTAAGTGTTAAACCTCCACAAATAAACAGAAAAAAACGATAAATTTGTGAATCTATAACAGTTCAGTAAAAATGTCAGCATACTATAAGTCTTGATAGAGGAAGAGAGTAGTATGAAAGGAGGCACACTAACAGTTATCATAGTTGCATCAGACCACGCATGAAGGTGATATGGCACAGTAATTATCACTAGGATATGAATCTTTAATCTTGCAATATAACACTAGAACATCTGATATGGAGGAACATCCTTTATCTCTTATCATGTCATTATGCCAAAACCAGCGCAATCAGATCTGACTTTGAGGTCTCCACAATCCAATATGATGAACCTGACACCTTTCAAATGGCCATTGCTCAAAGGAAGATTAACAGTGGTGAGGTAACATCTTATATTCTAGGTAATCTTTAGGGTGTTGCAACTCTAAGGAAGACTCAAGATGAAACTAGGGCTTTTAACACAATGTCTTAAATTATCAAATAAATGAGAAACATTGTATATAGCACATTTATAGACAGTGAAAAAATCTAATGTTGGTCCATAAAATGTTCAAAAATATTTCATGCAATATCTTGATTTATGTGAGACTGCAGAACAAGCACAATTATGGTTAGTTTCATCACAATCTTCATCTATTCTGCTATCAGCTGGTTCCTTTGGGTGAGTATGGTGATTGCTTTGGTTTTTTTCTTTTGTTTTTTGAACGGTGATGTCAAATGAGACCACTATTTGGAAATGGACTGCTAGCCTAGGGTCATCAGTTTAGAGAAAGGTACTGGCAAACTGAAAATAGTATTTCAGGAGTCATCTTAAGCCTGAGAAATGAGCTTTATGATGAGCGTATAATGAAATACAGTCTATTCAAGTCTGTTCAGAAGAAGGTTAAAAGACAAATATCCAATCGAGCAGCACTCATTTGTGCAGGAATTATGGCTCTTTAATGCAGAACAGTGACAGTCAAAGTTTGGAGGCCGAAGCTTGGCATACTTGGATAGAAGCAAGCCATACACATAGTGAAGATAGCTGGCTGCTGGAAAAAGCTATTAGGGATGTGATATTTCTTCCAATCAAGTTAGAATGCTTTTTAAAAAAGAGTTTATAGCTTAGTGTTACAGTCCTGATAGAGAAATAATCTGGGAAGTTCTTTGATATGTGTTAGTCAGTGGAGTCAGACTAGATTATAATAATGGTCTTTATTGCCTGTAAAAATCTATACATACAAGATTTCATCATGGTTAATGTCATCTGCAGGTGATATAAAAAAAATTTCTGCCTTACAGGCTTTAAGTCAGAAATCTTTCCCTGCATTCTCCCATACCTTGCATGGGAGCAGTAAAAATGATAGTTTCACAAGGCAGGAATCACAGAATCACAGAATATTCAAGGTTGGAAGGGACCTCTAGAGATCATCTAGTCCAACCTTCCTGCTCAAGCAGGCACACCTACAGCATGTGGCACAGGGTGGCATCCAGGCGGGTTTTGAAGA
>VZSG01000009.1:1448191-1464681 GCA_013398315.1 Nothoprocta pentlandii
AAACAAATAAATAAATAAATATAAAGGCAATGGAAATGGAACTTAAAAAAAAAAAAGGCAATCAAAAAACTTCTCTTCCTCCAAGAAGAACTTGAAACACTTCATAGAAAAAAAATTAAGAATATAAAAACTGAAGCTGTATAAACTGGTTAGAAAGCAATACTAAGTGCATAATCAACCAGATAGTCTATTCTTATCAAGGTTTCAGTATGTTACTAGATCCCATTTCAGCTATAATTTCATAGAATTCACCTGAAAAAGCAACGTTTAAAGCCTCTAAAGGTAAAACTGGAAGGGACCTTAAATAACTTACCTCCTCCATTCCTCAGCCCTAAGGCAGGATCACCCATGCATAAGCCATGCCTAATTAAAACTCTGATCCAAATGCTTTTACTGAGTGAGATTCCTTGGCTCAAACTGTTGCAATGTTCAAATCCAGAACAGTTTTCCTAAACTACATTTTCTTTGTTTCAGATTTTTTTTCTGAGTATCTGATAAACCAAATGGTGCTTCCAATACAGATTACACTAAATCCATTTAAAATATCCATGAAGCTAAGATAAGAGTACACCCAAATAAAAAAGACTGAGGCAATGAATAAATATTGTTAAGAATTTTTGTTTTGATCCCCTGTGGAGATTTGTAAAGGTTGACCCAAGGGATATCTGATGATCTAATTTATGAAATTCAGCTTCTAATTTCTCTATCCTCTTTATTAGATTGGAAAATATATTATATAGCTGTTAATGACACTGAAATGGGAAAAAAAAACAAACCATAAACTAGATTTAGAGGTTCAGTTAAGTAAGGAGGTCCCAATACCAGGGGACTTTCTTGAACAGCTGTCAAAATTTCATGAAATTCAACCATTTTTTTTCTTTATTATTATTTTTTTCCTGTTCTTTGCAACCTACAAGGCTTCTGATTTGAAGCTAGCTACTGAACTGAAAACCTTCACAGCTAACTGGAAGAGACCTGGGATCAGTAGGGAAGCTGAGCAAAGAGCCTGATAAAAAGGCGGATTAAGAAATATATCTGATTTGGGGATGAGCAGCTTACATCAATAAAGCTTTCCAAAGGGGTGAAATGGTTGCTCTTTCTGAGTAGGATGATACAAGGGTACTGAGCTATGTATGTAAAAGATGACTTGAGCTTACAAAAGTGTTAGAAATTCACTCAGTGGCTTTTACAGACAAGGATATAAATGCTTTGTATCATATGCTTTTTGTGACCTTTTATGTCAAATACACAACTGCAGGGCCCTGCTAGGAGCTATTTTCACTTAAACTTTCATAGTTGGTAATCAAAATGACAGCTTGAATGAAACACAATGTATTGTCAGATAGACAAGCAGTGGCTTCTGCATGTCAGACAGCATTAAGTGCTTTCTATTAAGGATATAAAAACATGTACAAAGAGAAGAAATCCAAACATGTAGTGTTGATATAAAAAGAGTGAAAGGGACAGTGCATGAAGAGCATCGTCTCTCCACTTCAAAAATCATCATAAAGAAGCAAGACAAAATTGCACCAAAGGCAACAAAGAAGTCTGCTCTTGGTCATAACTGAGCAAGGATGAAAGGGAGTATTGATTTGACTATAACACACCCAGTGAATATCCTTTCATATTTTCTCATCATACTTCTTCTGAAATTCCTTCATTTAATAGGGAGTATTTGAATTAAAACACTAGGTGAAAGTCTCTGATGCTAACCAGACTGGTGCTCTTTTAGCAAGAGTATAGTTGAAAATTATATTTTTATTTCTACCATTTTATGGATTTCCTTTACTATCTCATTCCTTTTGTGCTATGGTTCTGGAAATGCATAACAGTGTGATGATTTTAGTTAGGATCCTACTTCTAATCTTCAAATAATTCAAAACATTTGGTCTATTTGGGGAAGTCTGAAAGATATGGAGCTTGTTACTTCCTGCTGTTCTAGCCATTTTTAATGTCACCTTTAAAATGTAAGTGCCAGATGAGATGATACAGTTGGATCATTTGACTTCAGGCAGTAGAAGATATTCTTAAGGGAACCTTAGTTTAAGCAGTACTTCTCTGTATTGTGAAACATAAAAAGGCCCTAAAAGCATCCCTAGAAGGGATAATACTGCCTATATTTATGTCCTAATGGAATCAAGAGAAGCTTTCAGGCCTCATTGAAGGATGTTGTCTTTGCTTTCAAAGAATTTAGGGGCTGTAATTTGTGATTACTTCCACCAACTTTGTAACATACTTAGCCAAACTCTAAGAAATTGTACTGTTATATTGATTGTGACTTTTTTTTGTGTGAAGTCAGATGGGCTTTAGAGAAACATCTTGATGGAAGTGGTTAATTCAATCTTTAAGTTGCAGTGCCGCATTCAGAGAAAGCTTTTAGTCCTTAGGTAAGTTGACAAATTAAATTTAGGGTTTCTGGTTCAGGGACATGTTTTTGTGATTTCTGCTATTAGTTTTGTATTATGCTTTCAAGTACCCAGGATCCTGCATGGAAACTATGAGTTGAAAAGATTTTATTATTTTACATCCAGGTTTTGTAAGTTGAGTGAATTAATGTAGCCAGAGAAGAGATCAGCAAAGGGAACGCTGCCACATACTTAGTACACTCAATGACCAAACCAAGAATTGTTCAGTGACAACCCAAGACTTTGGGCCTGACTCTTCTCCTACGAAGAGCAGTTCAAATTTGCATGAAATCTTCTGAAGGCCAAAATGGAGAGAGAGATTTGTGTGACATCATGAACTAAATAGCAGTTCTTAATGAGTTATCTGCCATTTACTCTAGTGGCAGGGTTCGAGATATTGTTCTAGGCAGATCTCTGTTCCAAAAGCCATTTAGTGTGAAGCTACAAACTGTGGTGCTGGGCAAAATCTTTTTATTTCCAGATATCATCCCAACTGAGCATTTTTATATCGCCTATAATAAGGGTTTCCTACATATGCATATGTGATGTACAGGTAATCTAGGAGATTTCTGTCTTACCATTGCTCATCTCTATACTATATGCATAGTCATTAACAAATAACCCCCATGAAATCAAATAAACAAGGTCCACCTCTCTTTTAGAGGAAAATAGAACCTGAGAAACAATAAAAGCAATAAAGAAAGCTCTGTGACAAGACAAAACTATGGTGGGCAAAAAAAAAAGAACCCCTCAAACCTTCTCATCTTCCTCTGAAGAAGTTTCGAAAATTAGAAAAGCAATTTAGAAAAGACGTTCTTCAAAACTTTCTCATTTTCCACCAGCTCTCACTACAATCTTCACTATAATATTCACTGATACACCAACCTCAAAGCAAACTGATCAAACCTAAGACTAACCAGAAAGAATAATGATTCATTTTGAAGTTGTTCTTCAGGTGAACTCTTCCTGATCATAGAATCATAGAATCATAGAATACTTAAGATTGATGATGCCCGACTCTTTCCAAGTAACGTTTCTCTGTTCAGATCTTGCATATATAATTAAAACTTTTATCTTAGTATTAGCTACCACTGATATAACAGGGCATTGAACTCAAAGGTCAGATTTTAGCTGCTTACAAGGGTTTGCACTTGCAAATTGATCCATTTAATTGATGTTTGCAGCGTAACACAAATCAAGACAAACTTCTGTCTCTTCATTGACTTCTACTCTTCTTTAATATCAGTGCAAAACCTACCACGAGCTTCACTGCTACAAGGCTGGATTCATGGGACTATATATCATGATAATTTCATATCCGTGTCTTAATATTATATGAAAGATGCAACACATTTCCCACGTACAATCTATCAACAAATCTACTGAAGACAGAATGTTGTCTGCTCTGTTATAAACTTGCTTGAGAAACTGATTTAGATCTTCAAAATATTTAATTTTTGTAGCTCTTTAGCCTCAAGCCTGTAATAATGGCATGAAACTCTCACTGAAGACACTGAAGGTGTCTAAAATATAAAGCAACCCAGTCAGCCTAGCATCGAGGATTAACAGTCTTGTTAATCCTCGATGCAGTTTGGTGTGTTGGGATTCTTGGATACACAGATCTCTTCTGTGATCTGAGAAGCACTTGGAGGATGGGCAAATTTACTGAAGTCACTGAAATGTGGCTGGGTAACTGGGACTACTTGCAGCTGTAAAGGCAGAAGCCCGTAATAATTACTCTGTTGCTCAGCTCATTCAGCTGGAAAACAGGGGCTCTGATATTTGCCTGCTTCAAAGAGGTCATGAAGCTTAATTAATCCATCTGTAAAGTGTTTGGGGATCTTTGCTTGAGGGTATTTTGCGTACAAAATGTTTTTCTTTTTAGCCCTCTGAAATTATTAATTGTGCTATAAAAGCATCAAAGGGCATAAGCAAGGGTTGAGCTCTGCTGCAAAGTCATCTGAATAGTGCACACACTAAAGCCTGTCTGCAGAGTAATTTCACAGAGAGAGAAAAGGGAAATGCTCACAGGAAGAAGAAAAACACTAATAGAATCACAGATTTCCATAGGACTAGAGCAGAGCTAGCTAGTTTTAAGCTGTTTCAATTGCTTTGGGTATGTAATTTTCCCTATAAATTGGTAAATTTGGTGGTTACTTTTCTGCCTTTCAAGACCTCCTGCATCTAAAGCATTCCTCTACATTTTTTTCCAAGCCACTGCAGGCTTACTTTTAATTCAGACCTCTTCAGAACTGAATAATCTGAGTCAACTTGATGAACAAATCTACAAACACATTTACTTTTTTGGTCATTTTGTTAAACCTGAGGTGTTAGTAACCTAGATTGAATTTCCATTTGTTGGTCTCCTGTCACTGAAGCTATGGCTGCAATATCTCCAGAACAGTGTGCTGTATTTAGTACTTGTTTGTAAACGTGGCCTTAGTTTCTCATCTTGACATGCTGATGAAAAATACAAAGCTCCTCCCTCACTCCTGAATGAGTATGAAGTCCCAAAGATCACAAACAACACCAAAATATTATTTCTCTTATGACTATGATTAAGATTTATGGTCCAAATACCAGATTTTTGACTTAGGCTTATTACAGGGTTTTTAATCTATTACTGCATGCCTATGATCAGACCAAATGAAGATTCTCATTTTCACGATTAGAAGACTCCTAGCATGTGTTTCTTTTGTTGCCTTTATGCAATTTTATTCTGTTAGAACTGAATATTGCTTACTAAATTTATATATTTTTCATTCAAAAAAGGTGCTTTGCATTTCACCACTTTTGATTGAGTGTTGCAGGATAAAAAAACAAGCATAGAAGATACCAATGAAAAGTAGTTATCAATGTTATGGTGTGTAGCATTTTGAAAAGGCAACAGAGAAAAGCACACCTGATGTCCTCAGGTTTCAATGTACCATTCAGGGGCCTGCACAAGCACCAAGAACTTTTTTGGCTATTTACAGTCCCCAGAACATTGAAGACCAATGACAGGGACAGAGATTTTTTTCCAGGAATAACAGGAAGGAATCTGTAGCAAAGCTGAATCATCCACTTTGCAACCCAGACCTGCATGTTTTCTAGTGAAAGCATTGTATTTGTCTTCTAACTGATGAAAATCCAAGGTGCCTGGAATTAATGTACCAATTTTAAGGCTATTTGCAAAGCTGACAATTAAGCAGGTGACAAACCCCAAATACCCATTATATTTCATATGAGAGTTTTAGAAAGCTATGAAATCTAGCCCTATGAATAAAAGAGTCATGGAGAAGATGTCTACTTTTCATTTTCCTCACAATGGGATGAGAACATTGGTCTGTTAAGTAGAAACATAAGAGATATCTAAGCTCACAGACTTACAAGAAACTCAAAGGATGAAAGTGCCATGGGTGCCTTCCCAACAGCAGGTAACAATCCCCTGGGCTCACACAAATTCAGATATATTTCCCAACCACGCACATACATACACACACACACACACACACAAAAAAAAAAAAAAAGCCTTTCTCTGAAGTCACTCTGTTTCTACCAGACTCAAAACTGAGAAGATTCACAAAGAAAGGAAGCCAGGAAAAGGACACATAAAGGGATCAGTCACTTCCTTTAGCATAGAGGTTGAAGCTGGGTAAATTCAATGGCCTTACCCTTATATCTGCTTCATACTGAAGAGAATCAGGTACAAAAAGACTAGAAAGGTGAAGAACGAACCTTGTGTTCTGCTTCCTACTGCAGGTGTGGGAGTTAAGGGCTTTACCTTTGACTGATGCTATGGTTTCTTCCAGAAGCTGCTAGCCTTTGATACCCTACCAGAGTCCTCAATCCTATGACAAGCTGTATTTTATCTCAGTTCAAACTCTGAGATGGTGAGTAGAGAAACAGATAAAAGATTTAAAAGAAAATACACCTAAAGAGAAGTACAAGGAAATATTTGGTTGAAGATACCAGGTTGAAAGTTATATTGACGGAGGTTGTAGTGCTGGTCTCTTCTGTGCCAGGCAACTCCTGCTAATAAACTAGAAAAATGGACATTTTATGCATGCACTTTTGCATTTGGGTTTTGTTCCTTTTGTCCTCTCATACACATTTTGGAGCCCAGTGTCTTACCTAGAAAGCTGAAAAAATAAGAAGGTGACTAATTTCCATCCTTCCAAATAAATAATTGCATACTATGATTCTTAGGATGAGAGATGATTATTATTCTTTCGTAAGGGAAAATATGATATGACTCATTATTTTGGGGACTTAAAGAGTCTGCACAATATGAAAAACACAATATGGAGTTTAAGAAATAGCTACAGCATTTAAAAGTTAAACCGCACAGATGAATGAGTACATAAAATATTTTTGAAGCAAGATTTTGCTAAAAACTCTAATGACATTCAGGGCCTAGACCTGGTCTGAAAAGCTGAACAGCCAATTTATTTTTTTGGTGTTCTGTGTGATAAAGCAAGCAATTTTCAGGATAAATAAGGGCCAAAATATATTGGCCCAAATATTTTAAAACAGGTATATTTTTTTCTTAAATTATTACAAATTATGACTATTTGTGACTGAATTCTGTAATATGAACTGTTATATTTCTTACACCTGATAGAGTTCATTGTTATGATTTTTTTTTGAAATCTATGCTAAAACATTTAATAAGGAAACATTTGAAACAAATTTAGGTATACCAAATATTTTTTCACTTTAGGGCTAACCTTAACTACCTCCTGCTGAACTGAATAATAACACCCTTCTGCGAACTATCTGGTGCACAAGTTTTGTAAAGGATTTCAAAAACATGTCAAAGCTCTTTTATGTTTTCTATTATACACTGCCATTCATTCATGCTTACTCTACTGGAGTGAATTTCACCTAACTGCATTTGTACTGAAGAATTAACAACCCAAATAAAAAGAGAGATAATACAAATGCCATTACTTTCTCTATGAAGCAATACAAGCAATGCAGAGAGTTAGCAATGACCGTTACTTAATACATCTGCACTAAAAATGCTTGGGCCCACATGTACATTCTGTCTTCCTTACAATTTCATGAAAGGATGGAACTTGGAAACTTTCTTCTTCTCTGTTGTTATTTTCTATTCTCCATAAGGAAGACAGTCATGTATATTGGCCAGAAAGGACCAGTGGCATCTTCAGTATGTCTCTGAATCAGGAGATTGAGGGGACCCTTAGATTATGCATAGCCAACTCTGTCTGTAACAAACCCGGAGAATGAGTTTTGGCCTTATGAATTCGTGCCTGTATCTTATCTATCAGAACATATTTTTGTTGTCATTCTAATAAATAATGCTGCTACGTTTGTAGCTCTGCAGGTAGACGACAAAAAATGTTGTTTGTACTTGCTTCAGTTGGCTGGGTGAACAAGTGGGAGCCCTTGATTCAAATTCATTTTCTGTCTGTTTTAAGAAAAAGTTAGAAATAGATGTTTCCCAGATTAGTGCCCTATATCTTGGGCTGTGGAGTCACTCCTATTGTCTTTTTCCCCAGCCCATTGAATGTGTCATAATTTTCATGCAAAACAGAGAATTAAAGATCCCTACTGCAGAACAACTGATGGACTTCTGGTTAAAGTATTCCCATTGTGGGGTGTGAGTTCACTTTGTGAGTTCACTTCCTTGAGGCAGAGGAAGAAACTGAGAGAAGACTTCATTGCAGCTAAAATTATTCAGAGAATTCCACCCACATTTGCAAATATAGGATTCAACAATATCATTTCACTCCTTCCTGCTCCATTACCACAAGGTGCTATGAGAATATCTTTACAAACTTCCCAGCATCCCACACCAGATACAAGATGTTGAGCAATGCCATCTCTAGATGACTGTCATACAAGCAGAACGCCTCTCTTTTTATGCTGATGTTACCTCTAGTAATAAGATATCACTCAAATAGTATGATGGCTTGCTGCAGTATAGGGGCCTATAAAAGATCATTCCTAGGCAGTGATTTGTCCGCATTAAGCACCAAGAGACCATCTCTGAGTAACTAATAAAGTGGTTAATTCTGGCATTAGGAAATGCTGGATTATATTACAGCCATGCCTTCTTCTTTTTTTTTTTTTTTTTAATAGAAAAACAGACATAATAGAAATATGTAATTTAATTCAGTCAGTACTTTTACAAATTTGTCACTCTTAAGGTTATACAAAATAAACTTTTAGTTGCAGCTTCATAGTTTACTTTAACCTATTCCATTCCCTCTTTTAACAGCAATTTTTCTTTGTCGAGACAAGTAGTACTGATAGGAAGTTTCCACATCTGACATATTAGTGTAAATAGGATGTTAAGAGGCGATTTTATGTTGACTAATATTTACTTGATAGGTTTTAGCATCACATTCATGTTTGCATTGTGTTCTTCATAGGACTATTCTCAAACATGTCAGGATTAATATAATACATTCCTCCATCTGGCATAATAAAGATTTAATTATACTTTACTAAGCCTGTTTAATTACTTTTAGCAAATAATACAAGGGTAATAGAAAGATTACAGTCACAAAAAAATTGTCTTTTTATTCTGTATTCAGATTCAGGATGTAGTGGTTAATAGATGGGCACATTGCAACACAGTACATCATAGTATCTCCACTCCTAAAAATTGAAATATTTAGCTGATAAAATGCGACTACTTCTAACACAAATTTGTCTCAGTTATTTTAGGTAGATAATATTACTTAGTTAGAATTGAAATTACAAGGATTTACAGTCCCTTCTCAAGTTAAATGCTTCTTCTATTTATCTATGGAGATATCTAAGAGATTTATCAGTCGACTGATTATCTATTGATCTCCAATCAATATGGAGATTTATCAAGATAAAATGAGGCAGAAAGTTACAACTCTAAGAAATAAGTAAATCAGGGTAAGAAAGTTAGTACCAGATCATTCTTTCTGTGTTCATCAAATACAACACATCTTTTCAAAAACAGTAAATCTTTTATCCCAAATCATCTCTACCAACTTAGGGACATCCATACAGAGATCATTGTTTAATGCTCAAGCCAAGCTTGACTGTATCTCTGCATACAATAATCCAGCTAGTTGTCACTATCTTGAAGTCAGTCTTGACCATGGTGACATTGAGCAGCCTCAGTTAATTCTGACTTCAAACTATCTCCCCTAAGTGGGAAACGCATAAGGTCTCTCACCCACTTAGGGAAAAGTAGGTGACAGGCTTTTAAAATCATATTAACAATTATATCCCAGACCGTTTATGTTGCACTAATTTTGCTTTAATTGAAAGTGAAAACATTTGAAAACTAGGAAGTCACAGTGATCTATATTGCATCAATTCTTTTGCTATTGTGTGCTTGTTTTGTGTGCCCGATGGGTTCAAGGTGGCATGGAGAAAATATCATTCAATCCAATATCACAGAATAACCACAGATGGGGGAAGAATTCAAACAACATGTGTAGGTTTTATGCTTGCTATTTTAATATAAATTCTTAGGTTTTATTGTAAAGGAAAAAAAAATAAGAAAAGTGATTTTTTGGGCAACTGTGACATCTTCCTTTTATGACTCAGTAACATGTCAGCATAGAGAGCTGTCATTTAAGCCAGACAATCAACTGCGTTAAGGAGGCTCTCAACTGCTCTCTTCAGTCGGGAGAAATGGAAGAAATGGCCTCAGGGTAAAGACAGACTTTACTCATTGTCCCTTACCAGGTCGAGTTAAATTTTGTGAAGAAAAAACTTGGAGAAGTCTGGTAGTTAAGAAAAAATAGTAGGTTGGTCTTTTTGTTTGTTTGTTTGTTTTGACTTAGAGACTTTTAGGGATCTATCTTGCTCATATAGGATCTAAGAAAGGACTGTGGATCACTGAGTCAAATAAAATTTGATATTGTAGCAAAAGCTGAGTGGTTGTAATCTTATCATATTCTAGAAAATAATTTTGTTAAAAGAATACTTAATATTCCTCATTGACCCAACACAGGCTGGTAGCATCTTCTCTTTAATAAAAATTAGTGAATATGGCTATCGTGGTATCTCTTCCAGATTATTATCCAGGAATCCTCAGAGTGACTTCATGTTCTGTGGTTGCAAACAGTTTGATAGTCAAACTGAGTCATTACACTTAATACACATAATACAAAGTAGTTCTGAATCTATATACTGAGTAGCCATTGTCTCTGAGATAAAAGGGAAAACTCAACACAAAATAAAACCATCATTTACTGCAGATCAAATCCAATACATTTAAAATAAAGCTCGGTAAAACCTTTCCTTGGTCAGGCAACAAACTGAAATTACTTAAATATGTAAATTGCCCATGAAAGGTAACACAGAAAAAGTAGAAATAAAATAAGGGTAAGATAAAAACTTGATTATCCAGGTGCAATGCAAGGCACTATAATGGTAGATTTAAATCCTGCCAATATGTAAAGTAAGTAAGATCAACTGTATAGCAACACTAAGAATAAGATGTGAGACCTGCTGCTTTTTGCGACCATGACAGATGCAGTGTCTTCATCCATAGATTCCTCCTCCCTGGTCTGCAGCACTTCACACTCTGACCACTGGCCTTCTGGAGACTCCTGCTCTATGAGTGGATGAACTTCAGTGTCGAGGAAAGTCTTGCATGTTTAGAAAGTTCAATGTTCCTGATGAGCTCTTCCTGTGAGAAGACACACACTATCTGAACAAAAGGCACTAATAGTAGAGAGATGTTCCCACGTGCAAAATACCACAAGTCAAAGTCTATTCTACAGTGAAGAAATTACAAATTGTCTTTACCACGTAGACAAAGGCAAATTGTAATGGCTCTACAGAGACAAAATACATATGAAAAATTAAAGTCATATTTTATTGTAAAGGAACTTGACACACTTTGAAGGAGTTTTTGAGGACTTTGAAAAGATTTAGACTTTGTCACTCAGCGCTGAATGAATTAAGCTGGAGAAGGAGTAAAGTCAATGCAAAAGAGTAAGGAAATTGAACAGGTCTTGGTCTCAGTCAAGAATATGTAAATAACAGTGAAATGATTTCATTTTTCAAGTTTTTATATTCTACTAAAGCCAAATAGGACAGTATTTGGCTCTGGTGTTAGAGCTACTTGAATTTAAATGTGGGAACAATACTGCTCTGAAACATTTTTCTACGCTTTTATTTGGTGGAGAGAGAGAAAAACAAAAAAAGAGGAAAGAAAGAAAAAAGGGTTTTCTGTCAACATAGCTAGACAGAAAACAGATGAAATACTTCATATAAATATTTTCATACTAATTCCACTCTAACTTAATGTTTAGAAATTCTTGTGTTTCCTCCACCAGTCAGATGCTAATGTAAACTTTTCTTTTTCTTTAATGGGTCTGAATGCATAACAAGTATTAGACAAAAATGCTCAACATTCCTCCTGAGGACACCAGATAATTGTCCCCAAAATTCTCTCCAAGTTTAGCTATTAAGTGGCTAAACTTTACCCAATAACTGCAACCTGTCTCTTTCCTGACTTATTATTTCTGAAGTTTGTATTTTTCTCAAAAACCTAAATTAAGCATAACTGGTATATTTAGGCTGAGTACCAAAAGCAAAATCTATCCTCTGTATAAATAGGCTGGCTCAATTTTATTGCCTGAAATACAGTAACAAATAAAGGAAATATTTTTCCATCATAAAAAATGAGCTTTAAGATTACTGTGTAATTCTGTCAATAAGCTGCCAAGGACTGCGCAAGTCAGTAAAATTAGTTGCATGTCAACATTTCAGCTTTTAACTTAAACGTTAAAAAAATGGATATAGTCATTTCATCTAAAATATGAAATTATTTCCTCCAAGGTTTTGACAACAGTAAATGCAAATTATGGCCAACTGCAATATGTACTTGTTTGATGATTTACGATTTAACAAGGTGTTTGTGTTGAATAGAAACTCAATCAACAGTTTAAAATAGAACACTGTACATGCCTTATAATGAGCTTTAACGCCTTCTGTGTGCTTACCAACACCAAGGACTCACCAAACTCTCTTGCATCTGTTAATCACCAGTAAATCCATACTTTCATGTAAGCAGAAACAGGTCACTCAGCCTGCTCTGTACATGCAGAGTTAATCAGCAGACTTTGCAAAAACAGTGTCTTCCGTACAAAGCTGGTTCAGGCATTAAAATTGTGAATATCCCATCCCAAGATCAGTCTCACCAAACCTAGGCAACTTGTTAAAGAGCTAATAGCTCTTGTAATCTGCTAGTAATAGCTGATCAATCTTCAGTTTGGAAGCCTCGATAGTGCAGTTTTTATAGAAACATATAAATGTTTTTTGACAATTTCTTTGTGCTATGCGTGTGGGTAATGTTCTTTGATCCGAAACTCCCTTCCATAGAAGTAATAGAGGAAGAGATTAATCAAGCATCTTAAAACCGTTTGCTAGCAACACTATAGAGGTTTTAGTATCAGTTTGGGCTCAGATCTGATTAGCTCCCACTAGCTGGCACAGTCACTTTGGATAATGGTGTTTAAAAACATGCTATACTAGAGCAATTTTTGAGGGCTGGTCTTGAACACTGAAGTGTTTATTACAATATACTGCTCAGAGACGTCTGAGGTGATCTTGATGGATGCTCACAGGAGAATGAGAAAATTACTGGAAAGAGTCCAGCTGAATTAAATAAATATTCTTTAAATGTGTAGCTCCAAATTCAGTTCAAAGACCGAGAAGTCTTTGAAACACGTGCGCACACCCACTCACTCTTAAAGCAACATTAATAAGCACCTCTATCCCAGCTGACAGCAGCCAAACATTCTCAATTGCAAACCACCCCCAATTACATTAACAGAAACATGAGTAATCCATACCACGGAATGCATGTGAGTCAGTAATGATGTTAAATTATATAGCGCATCCCTAAAATACTGACCTTTAGCTCATGAACTATGTGAAATTTGCCTTATCCATTATAACTTTGTTTTAAATCTGCAGTCCCCTTGTTAAAGATTAACCTTGTTAGCTAGGATTGTACACGACTATGTCAGAGCTACAAAAGCTTAAACCTGGAGTACTCTATTTTTGACTAGAGTACTGAATCTTACATAAGATAAAATGTTTTATATTACTTTGGAATTGTAGATTAAAGTAGATGATCATAAAGAGCAAAATCCAACACATTCTCTTCTGGAATTCTCACGCAGATTAAATAATTTTGCTATCTCCAAGCAGATCAGGAGTGCTTACATGTATAAACACCAATTACCATAACCGAGGCCGAAGAAAAGCAAGGTGGGGGGTATCTAACAAACAACTACGTATTGTGAGGAAACTCCGTGGTCATTGTCTACAATATGCCCTGCTATAGCCAGAATCCTAACACCCA
This sequence comes from Nothoprocta pentlandii, assembly GCA_013398315.1. NCBI lineage: Eukaryota > Metazoa > Chordata > Aves > Tinamiformes > Tinamidae > Nothoprocta > Nothoprocta pentlandii. The sequence continues at coordinate 1,461,917 of VZSG01000009.1, forward strand.
ATCACTTGTTTTAAAATATCCCAGCTTTTGGCTTCCAAAATCTGTAGTTGCCTAGTTCTTTCCATGCCAAATTTTGATTCTGTCCCAAAAAGAAGTAGCAGGTTTTTAACATCTGCAGAGATACCCAATTAAGAGAAATTACAAGGAGTATTGAGACTAGAGAAATACAACAACCAAGATTTATTCAGTTCCCAAGCAAACGTCTTGGGACGTTTGAACAGACAGATTACAATACTAGGAGTAGAATCACTCTGAAGGTCTGATTATTGAAATATCACCACGGAAGCTGTTGAGGTCTCCTATCAATCTCTACCAATCCACCGTTATTCCAAGCGTCTACAGGCAGACAAACAAAAGGATAAAAATCTCTGCACATAATTTATGTATGGGATGACTCAGTTCTCTGTATTTCATAAATCATTTAATCAATATTCATCATAAATCACTGATAGACTTGGTTCTGCAGAACACTTGAGCCAGAAACTGACTTAAAAGCAGGCACTTTTTAGCCCTGAATAGTGTGTCCTTTAAAATAGTTAGGTTTCATCCTACAGTCTGGACTTGCACTGCCACAAGTGAGCAGAAAAAGCAGCAAGTGGTGACACAGCAGTTGTTACAAAATGATTAACAGAGATCCCAGCCCTTGTAGACTCATGTAGAGTAGTTTCAAAAATAGCCTGCCATATTAAGAGATGTTTTACTGGACTATTTCTGAATTAATTCACACTTTCCATTTTACAGTTTCAGCTCCAGCATCTCAAACTCTGCCTCAAATTGGAAGCAAAGCAAATACTCCTATACTCATTCAGGTTTTTTGTATTCTGCAGATGGAAAGTTAAAAATCTACTTTTAAAAATTCATCTCATTTCCTCAAGCAATGATTCTATTAAATCTCTTTATAGATTTTGTACCTCCATAGCTTTAGTTCTAATAATTTTACTATTCCTCTTAATAAAAAATCATTATTTTATTACAACAATGTCCAGTGTAAGAATATGGGATCATTTTATTCTAAAAATCTGACACAGTTCACGTATTTACTCAGTGAAAGTAAATTCCCAGTTTCTTCTGTCAGATTAACATACCATTTTGTGTTAACTGAAATAAAATGTTCCACTTTATTTTGCATTAAATAGCCAACAGGATTAAATATCAACACAATAACTTCTCCCTTGAAAAAATTGCAAATTACAACCTTGGTACTGTGAAGTTTTGCTGATTTTGAACATTTTTATTAGGGTTACTTAGCTCTGTGAAAGATTATGACTACAGAGCTTTTTCAGATTTAGAAACACACATAGACATCTTTGCTGAATGCTTAGAGGAGGCAAATAACTGAATAATTTTCCGTTCAGGGGAATCATGTGCTTGAATTAGCCACGAGCTTAACCTGGGCTTAAATGCCTTGGCAAGTTCAAGTCAACTGGCTTCCAGAATGAAGAATTAGACTTTTGCTAGACAGAAAGTGTAGGTGAAGCCTATACTGATACGTGACATGGGGAAAAGTGTAGGACTGTGTAATAGTAAAACAAGTTTAGGATTTATATAATAAACAGTAAACTCTGCTCACCATCATTGTCACTTGATAAGCATATGTTTTGTAAATACACCCAACTTCTCTAACTATTAACACATTCTGACCGAACACCCAAGAATTTTAAGATGCAATTTCTCAGCTTTACTTTGCTGAAGAGTTATAAATAGGAGTATAAATGTCCAGAAAGCGAACAGTGGAAAAAAAATCAAAAAGAGAAAGAGCATGACAACGTCAGTACAGGCAAAAAATAAAGCCACACCATAGTTTTATTGCAGCTTTATGTCAAACTGCATTTTGAAAATGGAAATCTGATTTGAGAGGAATCTTGAGTATCTAAATATGTCCAGCCTTGAACCAGATGTCTTGCTCATTGCCCAGTGCATCCTGAGTAGGACTGAATGCCTGCTCTTATTACGTGCAATGTGAGCTGTATGTGCCCTGCTCTTTTCAGCATCAGACACTCAGTGGACTGTGCTAGTCATCAGATGCTTAAAAAGAGCACAGTTTATTTAGGTTGAAAGTTAACCAAGCTAGCATCATTTGGTCCCCAGGAGAGGACATCATGGGAAAATGTAGTTTCTTAGGAAAAGAACAAATAGAAAAAAAAAAACCCAGACATTTCTTGAAATATTGAGCATCTCCAAGAGGCACAGAAATCTGACTTTTACTCATTTTCAGAGTAGATTTTACTTTCCAAATTGGATGCCAGCAAACTATTTTATCAGGCAATATACTTCTTGCTCATGTTGACTACTTCCTTCAGGAGCACATCATAAAGTTTCACAAATTACAAAGAGATCCTGTATTTCTGATGACTGTATTCTTGACCAGAATCAGTTTCCTTGCCTGTTTCTGGTCTCCACCCCACTCTCTGAGCACAGAGGAATTCTGGGTTCCTTACAGATACATGGTTTCCCCTTTAGTTCTAATCTTCAGAGGAATGAAAGAGGAAAGAAAAGCTATGTCCACCTCCTTAGATGCTTCCTCTGTTTTTAGGTGCTTCTTCTGCTCTGTTTCTCTTTTGGGCAGTCACTGAGCAATGAAAGAGTTAGCTATAAAAGCAAACTCTTCTCATGAAACATCTCTACATGCACTGCTTGAAATGGCTGTGATTCATTATAACCTTTCTTCATTGAGCTTATATACCCATCCCTGGCTACTTCAAACAAATTTTAATGGGAGGGAAGCTAAGATCCCAAAGCCATTTAGAATCATAGAATCATAGAAT
>VZSG01000009.1:1478866-1526253 GCA_013398315.1 Nothoprocta pentlandii
TGTGTGTATGCATTTATGTGTGTGTATATGCATTATATAAAATACAAATGACTGCAACAATGGCTAATTACTAAATAGTGCTACTTATTCTAAATGGTAGGTACAAGTGGGCTAGAAAAAGCTAGAAAGACACAAAATCTGGAAGTCACACACAAAAGACCACATTATTGTAGAAATAGATAGTGAAGATATGATTCTTTTATACTATCTGCCATCTGAGAGAAAAATTCAAGTACTAAAGCATGAAAAGAGAATATATATGAACGTTTCAGATTTTCCAGTTGCAAATTGACCTAGCAAGATTCCATTAACATCACCTGATTTCAAGTATATACAGTTTCTGGAAGCAGGTATTTTATGTGTTCGTATTTAACTCACCAGCACAAGTGTTTCATGTTCATAGTCCTTGGATGGGTTCCTGCTTCCACAGTAAGTTTGGGAATATTGTGACAAGAAAAATTACTTTCCCTGTCAAATTTGCTTACAAAAATTTGATAATAATTAAAGAAGGCTTTTTATTTTTATATATCTTAATTTTGGTGATTTATTTATGCTATAAATTGCACGTTCTAGAAAAAGTGCTTACTTGCTAAAGTTCTATGCTTTAATTAATAGTCTGTAAGAGACAGAGACTTCAAAAGGCTGTTCCTTCCGCTATGAAATAAGTTGCTCACATCAAAACACTTCATTTCTAATCAACAGATGTGTCTCTTGCATCATGACTCAGAAAATTACTCCCATAAAGTTTTAATCTTTCCAGCTCCTTCAGCATGGGTAGCTGAATACCTGTAATACCTATATAATGTAATACATAATGTAATACCATCTAAACGGTTTCCTTAGTGCTTCTCTAACCACTGTTTTTCCTATTTTTCCAATAAGTTCCCTATTTTTCCAATAAGTTCAAATCCATAGTGCTGTGGTTCCATGACAAGACCAGATTCCTCCAGTCAAGAAGAGGGGACAACTCTTTTCAGAATCTGCCCTCACTATTTCACTTGCTAGGCAGGAACCTCACATAGCACAAGATGAATTTTTTCCAATCATAGGGCAAATCAAGTACTTACAGGTCTCTGGTTGGCTGTAGTACAAAAGATTAGAGAGAGAGGAAAAAAAGAAAAAGAAAGAGAGAAAAAAAAAAAGAAACACTTCTGATTGATTGTTTCAATCAGTCAATCATTTTTATCTTGAAAAACCTACTTCTCCTGATTGGGTTGTCAAAAGCAAGGCGCTCCAAACTTGCTGCTCTGTGAAGTCTTTCTGTCAAGTTCTTAGAAGTATCCAACCGCCAAAGGTTGATTGTATCGAAATTTGCAGGTACTTAATGCCTTTGGAATTTGACCTTTCATCTGGAAGATCAGAGGACTGTTCATTATTATTGAAAGAGCTAAACCTTTGCTAAAGGTGAAGGCTTGGAATATTTTTTTTTTTCTATTTTTAGAGCTTCTAAGTTTACAACTTTCTTCAAAAGTTAAATGCTTACTAGATTGTAGGCACGAACCTAATATGTCTTTGTTTTATATAAAAAATGTTTTTTTTGTGAATAGTATGATAGTGTCCTTGCACAACACTGGTTAAGAGTTGTTATTTGAAAAGAATGTGGCTTTCTGTTTGATCTACCTCAGATACTTTCAATAGGAGTCAATTTTCAGCGCACACTGCCAACACTTACCCATTTTTCCTCTTCCCCATGATGCTATATTAAGAACAAACACACTATAAACTATGACGTCTTTGATTCGGACATTAGTATTTTAAGACTTGGGGTTTTTTTTTTTTCCCCTGAAGGTTTTCTTTGCACAAAGTTACCCTTAAACTTGAGTGAGTGTGAACAAAAGAACACAAAACTGTCCCTTTACCTAAGGGTGCATTGTTAGGGTATTAGATTTGGGCATAAAAAAGGGAAAAAAAAATCAAGTAACAAACTACATTTTTTTTTTTACTGTAATCTGTAACAGAAGAGTTACTATTCTAAACTCATTACATGTCACAACTCACAGAAATTTTATCTTCTGACATATCCTTCCATAAGGTAGCTACAATAACTGTCTGCTGAAGTCTATACAGTGGTTGTGGTTTGATACAGAAATTGTAGAAATTGTTACCAGCAGTAATGAGGACTTTTGTCTTGAAAAAGAGATGGCAAGTGGTTCCCCACTTTTTTTTTTTTTTTTTTTTTTTTTTTAAATCTAGCACAACTTTAAGTGCACATTAAACCCTAAGTATGTCTGTGAGTGCTTTGCTGGATCCAAGCCACAAGCAGACCCTTGAAATCAGGCTGAAGATGGGAGCCATAAATATAGGAGTGATTGACCACAGTCTGAGCACCAAAGAATATGACATTTCCTGTGAATTTATCTGTAATCAAGCTAAATCATGTTAACACAGAGACATTTTAGGGGCAGTCTCACACTGATCACACACACACACACACACTTGCTAAAAAAACACATGGTGGTACAACTTGCACTACAGACTCTGTACTTTGAGGTTTATTTAGTAGCATATTCTTTTACCACATACTTGAACTAAAAAAGGACAACCTTTCCCTGTAATATTTACTTACCTTTTCCTTTGTTTTTAAAAGCACAAAACACTGAGGAAAATAAATGTTCCCTTCTCAGAAACAGAAAAGCTGACACAATGCTTGTGCTAAATACAATGACCATATTAATCACTTTTATCATAATAATATTATCTCACTTACAGTCTTGGAAATCTGTACACTGGCAACAGACTCCTTCAACTAGCCAGGAGTGCTATGAAAATTAACATGAAAGAATATACTTGAACTTGGAAATCAATGGGAGATAATGGTTAGAAAACCTGTTGGAAAGTAGGTTTAACATCCAGATATTCCCCTTATGATAGTGAGTAGAGTTAAATTAAAACACCTTACTAATCATATTTTCAAGCAACAAAAGTTAAGTTGTGATCGCTATCTTTGTCATGATGAAATATGATGTTTACTTTGTCTGCAAAATACAGTGAAATGGAATTTTGGAAAATACCTACCTATTTTAACTGAAAAAGATTCACTCTTGACCTAACCTTACTGTGTGTCTTTATAATGCATAAAATCCTCTAAAGTTTTGAGTATTTAGTTCAACAACTCTGCTACTACAGCCAAATTACAACTTGCATGATGGAAAAAATTAAAGAAAATGCTAGTATGACCCAATGAAAGCTCAAAATAAATGCCACAACCAGTTTAGATGCTCATGGGAAAAATATCCCAGTTTGTTTTAAATGAATTAGAGGGTATGACTATTTTAAGGCCACTGTGCCTCTCTCTTGATCACATTTTCCTTTGATGAGCTTATTGTCCACATCAACCTGAAATATCTTTTGAAGGGCTCTTTTTTTTCCCCTCTCAACTTGTATACTCCTAAACTATTAAATCAGAAAACTCTATACATATCTATCAAGGACTATGAAACCTATAACTATATAGTTGCTGTTGAGCCAACCTAAAGTGGTTTCTGTTTCTCTTTTAGTATTGAGTTAATGCTGTGGGCATTTAAGTATATCCATGCCTTAACTCTTTAATGGCTATTGGCCCTTTTTGCCCATGATATTTAGAAATACAATAATAAAATTACCTCAACAAAATGGACATGAATGCAGGTAAATATGTGATTGCTTACTTATTATATTCAATTTCTGGCAGCTCTAGAGATACTGATCTGCTTTCTTTTGAAGTGTATATTTTACTGGTATTTAAATGGCAATTTTGAAAGCAAAAAAAAAAAAGGTTGTTTAAAAACCTGCATACAGTTCTTCCATTAGATATATATATATATATTAATTTGCAGAGGTCTTTGTGCAGGAAGGTGGTTTCATGCTCTATTACAAGTGTATTAAAGCACTTTATTCCCTGCATACACGCTATGATGATCCAAACTTGCACACTGTCTCCCTACAGCAATTTTTTACATACTGTCTGATCCATCTAAGGCCACAAAAGCAATCAAAACATGTCAATGGGAATTAAGTTTGCCCCTCACCCACTTAAGGATCCAAAAATTTAGTAAGGAGAATATAAACATTTTCTCCTATATACTGCTAAGGAGTGGCAAAATCCTACTCAATCTGTATGCTAAAGTTAAACATAATAGAACCTAAAAAAATTATTTTCTTCTACCTGCTAATAAAAATCAGAAAAAGGGAGGAAAGTAGGAAGGAAAGCAGGGAGCAGACAGATTAGCTTCAATATCAGAGAAAAATAGTTGGATCCAATTGTCATGGACACACTAAAAGTGCTGGAATAAGTGACAGACATATATTTATCCTATTGACCACTTCTCTATAATTGTACAGAGAAGCATATCCTTGTCCAAGGCAAAACTGCACTACTGTACTGAAGTCTACAAAAGACAATATAATTTAATTGCTGTTTTATAGGATTCAGTTTGTGGCTAAATTGCCACAAATGTAATGTATTTTCTGCCTGTGAATTCAGGTACCACAGAAAACTGAGAACATGATTTAAATTGCTCTTTCGGTAAGGGAGAAACCAGCTAGTCGCAAGTCAATTGTAACTACTGATCATCTACCAGCAAGATGTGCTGATGATGTTGCTGATTAATTAAGAAACTGTACCTTTATTATGTTAAGGAAGTCTAATTACTCTTGTATTAGTAAAATGTGTCTATTTTACTGGCTGATAAACAGTGTTTCATTAACATCGAGAAAAATCCATTAAGCTGGATGAAAACCCACCACCAGATTTTAAGTCAGGGAAGATTTATTTTTAATCTCCTTAAGTCAGAGTATTGGAGGCCATAAGGGTTTTCTCTTGAGGGAGCTGTAATTAATAAATTCCTTGTTACTGAAAGAAAATTGAATAGTGAGAAAATACTTAGTCTTCCCTATCTTCTTTCTAGATATAGCCTAGCTCCAGCCAGGACTTTTAGTCTTGTTATAGTATCTTTAGTTTTGTTATAGTATCCAAGGTGTACGTTCTGTGAATACAATATATGATGCAATGATGGGAAGAGTTGTTTGATGATCCAGATTCTTTTCAGTCTTATTCTTCTAATGATGATACATGACCTAATTAGGTGGATAGGTAGCAAAAATGAAGCATCCTTAACCTAGGAACAATAAGTTGCATGTCCTCACTTGGTCACCTGGATTAAAAACCACTCCTCTTTTCGACATGCAGTTTGATTGCAAAGGAAATTTCATCTCAGTGTATATTACTTTCCTTTTCTTCCTTTGTCTTGCTTTTCTTTGATCAATTTGATCATTTCTTGAAATGTTTCCTGCTACTGCTACCATGATTACAGCACTGCTATTTTCATTAAGGACTCAGTTTAAGTTTCTTAAAATTAAAATTTCTATTTTAAATTTTGCTAGATTGTAGTATACATCTTCTGCCCAAATTACTGTTTTTGTTTGTATGCTCACACCTTACATTTTGCATCTTTATGATAGCTCAAGTCTGCCAAATTGTCTCATCTTTTCAAGATAATGACACATCATTCTCCTGTTTTGAAAAACAAGACTCAAAGCCACCTTCAATTAGAAAGCATTAATTGTGAAAATGGTGTTATGTAGCAGATATTTCCCTACAGGCTAAAGCTGATCCTGTTATTGAACTCTAAAATACAATTAATATATATTTGTGTGAGCTATTTTTCAAAAGTATTAGTTTACTAATCACCAGCAAGCCAGACTCTGGAATGTTTAATTACCACCGGGAAAAATTCTGGTTTCAATTACTGTTACGTAAGTCCACAATAATTCCAGTTAGTCCCATGGGGCCAAAAGCATACTTGAATTCATAATAGTTTTGAATAGCTTTGAACAGTTCTTGAAATCTATTGCCTCTGAAATCTCAATAAAGTGACATGTCATCATGAATAAATAGCCCCTCTGCTGTAACACCAGCACCCAGAACTCCAAAGATAGATCAACGATAAAACCTGTGAAAATTTAGTGTCAAGTTTGCAGCAGATAACCCCGGTGGAAGAAGCCATTACCACAAACCTTTATAAAACTGAGAGTTTTAATGCAAAACTCCTAAGGTTCAATTCTAATAGAAAAGCCACATATCTATATGTAGATCTATATACAGCCATAATCATGTGTTTTAAAGATAGATCTAGCACCTACACTAAAATCTGTACCAACAACATACTCTGACGAAACAGTATCATGGGTTGGGAGAAGAATACAAGTAGGGTAAATCATTGTCCAGTATGAAGAAGAGCACCAGACTATAGCACACAATGTACAGGAACTGCTCAAGATTATGCACACCTCATTTGGACACTTGGCAGATGTCATACACAGAAAATTCATGCATTTAGGATAGCATTTGATGGTGTTTGCTGACACAAAATCACACAGCTTTCAGCCATCAATGGCAGAACTGTTGGTAAAGAGACTTAACACATAAATGCATTAAATGGACAAGACTGTTGCCACTTCCATGAAAATATCTTTGCACCAGTTGCCCTATAAAGAGCTGACTTTTTTTACTTATGTGAAGACATTTCCAAAATTAGATCCAGACTCAAATAGCCTGCTCAAAATTCTAAAACAACATCTGAGTACATAGTACACACAGAACTAGAACTTACCATCTGAAATGGAGAAAATGGAGTTTCCCTTTAAGACTGATTATTGTTTTAACCAATATTTTCAAAATTTAGTTTCTATTTGACTTAATCTTTCATGTTCTCTTAGACTGGAAGAGATGGAGACACTGAATTTCTTTCTCGCGTTTCCTTTTAATTTATTAATATGAAAGGTCAAATGGACTGTACCTTTCAATCTAAAAGTGATTATATTCATGATTAAATTCAGTTCATTTGGAAGGGAGACAGGAATTGTCTGCCAACAGATTTGTTTTTAAGAGCTACTAGGTTTATTCTTGAACTGATAATAAAGGAACCATCAGTTTTGAGACAAGGCTGACCACTGGGGAACAACCAAAAGATTATTTTCTTGACTAATAATGTTTATCTCAAATAAGTTTCTTGTATGATACACTGTGCAATGGCTCCCAAGAATGCTGCAAAATTCCCAGATATTCTAGGAAGTGATCAGGCATCTATGTCACAGTGGTAAAAGAACATCCCACACCAAGCCCAAACCTCTTCATTGAACAGCCACTTTTCTAGTATTGGTCTTCGGAATACAGCAGCACAGTCAATCATAGTATTCTGTTGCTGTTGTCATTATATACCACTGCTCACTTGCTACATCAGCATCCTCAGTAGAACTGCAAACACATGCCACCTAAGGACCCTATGCTTAGAAAAGCAAAGTAATGTACAATTGTACTTATTGTCAGAACAATTACTGTTATTATAGACCCAACGGCGTATTCTTAGAATGCTTCACTTCAAGCGACTTCTACACAAATCATCGATGCTATACTTCCCACTGCCTTGCATGCTACATGATGACATGATTTCACATTGCTTTTATGACTTCTGCTCTGCTTCCACTATGTCTTGCAACAAAAATAAAGCCATTTAGAAAGAAATATGTAACAGAATTTTGTGCAATAGCAGTGATATAGCAAAATGTATGTGAATACATAATTACGACCTTTTAGTTTGGATTATCAGTGAAAGAGATAATAGTATTCAATGTTTTCATATTTGGCAAATTTCTTTGCAAAGGATAAATGTTTTCCAGAACCTTTGTTTAATTAGAGTCAATGACTTTAATGGAAAAATATTTTGTGTGTACAATAAATCATTGATTTTGTTTCATAAATAAAAAGGGTTTTCCATCCTTCTGAGTGTAATGGCACACTGGCTCAGCAATTATTCCATAACCATGGGATGAAAAAAAAAAAAGTCGAATATTTTCTTTCTTAGAAGATACAAAGCTAAAAATGCACTATGATAACCATCCTGAGATCCATTTGCTAACACATCCTCAGTTAGTTTTGTGAATTCATTCATTGTGTTAGGCAACTCCTGGATTTTCATCTGTCGATTGCCTATAAGATGACCTTAAAGAGGTCATTTAGCTTCTCTGATTTCATATCTTCCATCTATAGCATTCCTCTAGAATAACTCCATCTCTATTCAAATTTAAACAGATAAAAAGGTTTTTTTTTTTCTTACCTTCCTTCTTGCCTGATAGTTATATTCCATTGCATTTAGAAGTTCCACTCTACTAGATAGTTAACCAGATGCACAGTATGCTAACTATTCACAAAATGTGGATACTTAAGGAAAGCCTAGATAACATTGCTACAGGTAAAGTTTGATAAAGTTTGATTTTTGCCTTTTCCCTCCTTCCTCCCACTCTCTTCTGCTTATCTTTCTCTTAAATACTCTGTGTGATTTTTGCTTTGTGAATCCTTTCTCTCTCCATTTTTTTTTTCCTTCATTCATCTCCCCCATTCCCCATTAATGTTTTCCATCTTTTTCTTTTCCTTTCCCTTTAGAAAACTTCATTCAATAGATTTTCAAGATGTCACTGGCAAAATTCCTAGTTATTTCAGGCTGCCTCTCTCTCCACCTCAGGATCATCATATTTTTCCTTTATTATCAGGTAGTCACGTATTCTGCATCCCTTCTTCTTTGCTCAGGTCCCGCATCTTTGCACTTTTGCTCCCCACACCTCAGTGGGTGGTTGTAGGTAAATTGTATCAACCAGCAGGTGCACAACGCAAGGCTCAAAGGCTCTGATAAAATCAACCTCAAACTCTCTTAAGCTACTTCCAAGTCAGTGTCACAGCCCTCTCATAGCTAACACTGTGTGCCAAGAGGTATCAGAACTGTCATTACAAGTTAAATCTTGGATAACAACTGATTTTTTTAACTAAGATGAGACATGACCATACATCATAGCTACATACCCACAGAAATACATACTCATTTTCTGACTGAAAATAAAGACACTATTCTTAGAAGTCTAATTTAATCACATGCTCATGCCCATATTTACAAATATCCCTCCCTAACATGGATAAGGAGAAGCAGTGCACTAAATAACTAAACTTTTGTTCCCTTTCATTTGTTTTCAGCTTCACAAGGTCTTAGATTACATGCTCTTCTCTAAAGTGATAGTCTCTGCTTCTTTCATACTGAGGGAGAGAGAAATGACAATTTCCTGCATTCCTGAGAAATAGGTCTTAGGCTGCATGATTTCTGCAGAAGATAAGAGGTCAAGGCAGGGTTTCATATACAGCCTTTTGGGGACTTTCATCCATCTGTACCTTTCCTGGGCTGGTTTGCAGAGTATTTTCTGGATATTTTAACCATCCCTTGAGGTCTGAACTATTTAGCAGCATATTCTCTAGTCTGGAAGTAAAATGTGAGGAGATAAAATAGAAAAGGTGGGGAACCTGGAGCATTCATTCTGTGGAAAGCTGCCATCTGGATAGACATAGCCCATGCCAAGGAGCTGCACCAAGGAGTCCCAAGCCACCTCTGAGCCTGCTCAGACCAATGGGAATTTTGAAGGAAAAAAGGATCTGAGATGAAATACTGAGCATGAAAATCCAGCACATTTTCTGTGGAGTTCAAATTGAACAGCCTTTGCAGTCTGGAGTAAGAGTGTTCCTGAATCCAGACTGAAAAGGGGAGCTGTTTGTAAAATTGACATTCTCAAGAGGGACAAAAGGAGAATGTTTTTCTCACGACTCTTATTTGTTAATCTTCTGGGTAATGTGCAAGGCACATTTCCTTAAAATGAGTAGATATTAAGAGGTACACAAAAAGACAGTAAGAACGAGGCAGTGAGCAGAGGAATAGGAGCAGTAGTTAGGGAGAATGTTAATTCTAGTGGCAAATATTATTGATATTGAACACATGCATTTCAGACTGTTCTTACACACATTTAATTATTCAAACTTTGATATGTTTTTCTTGTTATTTATCCTTTCTTTTACTCACTGGATAACTGTTGAAATAAGTCAGAGAAAATAAAATCAGTCAAGTAGATGTTTCTTTAAAGTTTGTGAGTAGAGATACAGAATGTACTCATCTGTCTTTTACCAGAATGGATACTAATGATAGGAAAACAACTATGCTTCATTCAGTTCACTTAGAAAACAATGCCCAAAGCGTGTCTGTGAGTAGGATTTTGCAAAAGTGATATTAATAAATAAAAGAGTATAACATATGAATAGATGCTGTATTCAATAATGCATGTTGTCTTTACTAAAAAGGAAGAGCGGTTGTCTTTATTGTCTATACAATGTATGAGCAAAGAGATAATTTCTCAGCCTGGGAAAAGGGTTTCCACTCTCCTCACTGCAGGCTCAATTCTGCCATCTTTCATGGTGATGTAGAGTCAGAAACAGCTCTACTGAAGTCAGTTTACTTCATGATATCTGTGAACATAATAGAAAATTCAAGCTTGATGCTCTGTTAATATTAAACACCATCAGGGCACTTAGAATTAGTTAGTATTAGAAATAGATTTCCCTCACAAAGGAGTATCATGGGGCTGGCAACCTGGGCTTTCAACAGCTGTCTTCCCAAGTGCTAGGTAGCTAGTTTGCTTTTCATAATCTGCAGGGAACCTGGTAGCAAGCTGCCCAGAACACCTGAGGCCTGCTAGGAGAGTCTCTCCTTCTGCATTTCAGTTATGCTCAGTTCTCCATATGACTAGTTTATAGCCGATATGATGCCACCTGGCTCCTGTGAGAGAGAGGGAGAATGAGAAATTAAAAAAGAAAAGACAAAATAAACACACACACACCTCTTTCAAACAGCGTAAGAGGATGTGGTGCACAAAACACCACACTCATTCCTCCTTTCCTTTCCCAGCATCATCCACCCCAGCACAATCATTTCGAAAGGAGAGACAGTGACAGCTATACAAAGAAGCCACGAATTCTACAAAAACACATCTAGCTCACAACAACCACACTTGGTCAAACTGGAAGTCATTCCTGGTTGTTCCTTACTGCATACAGTCATCAGAAGCGTTTCAAGACCAAATCATCTATCAACACAGTGTCTGTCAGGACTCCACCACTTATCTACTCACTCAAGCAGCGCAAGTGGTTGCAGACAGGAAGTTTCTTACCAAAAGCATCAGTCTAATAACACAAGTAGAGAGGAGTTTATTAGTTCTCTCAGCATGATAACGTCTCTTATACAGTGAAACTATCCGACTCCCTTAATGTCACAAAGAAAATAAATTCAAGACTTTGTATGACTCTCGTAATGTTAGAGAATCAAATCTGAATGCTGCCTGGGAAAGATGAGCCACCGATGTGCTGCTCTGACCATGTTTCTGAGCTCTCTTACAACCCCCTCTCTCCCAGAGAAAGTACCAGTGGGAAATGCAAACACATGAAAACAGTTTGCTATGGAACTGTCTAGAGAATGGGTTAAAAGAGACTGAAATATTTCATGATAAATTCACATGAGAATCAACAATAACAGTTACAGAGAGAAAACTTAATCAAAACAGGCAATGCACTCTAAAAGATTATGGTAATGTTTATAATAGAAATAAAACAATATGAATTTAATGCATTTTACTAGTCTGACTACAGATCTGAAGCACAGAACTCAGTCTCTCCTCTAGCCTTGTTTTGCTTTTGCTGCCATTTACATAAAGAAAACTAATCAATTTTTTAAAGTATTTGTCACAAAACAGACACAAGGGGTATCATATTTCTGCAGAATCAAGCCAGCCATTTGACAAAATATTCAAGCTCTATGGGGAATCCAATATATTTATTTAAAAAAAAAAAGGAGAAAAAAAAAAAAGATACCAGAAGTCCACTGTTTGCTCCCTAGTATTTTTATGACTTTGTTTTCTGCAATTCCAGTAATGGTCATTTAAAAGCTTGTTTTAATGACATGCCACAAGTTTCTGGTAGTTGAATTCAATAATTCACAAGTACCCAGAGGCTATAATTTGTTTGCTTTAACCATTCCATGAATTACTTATAACAAATACATTTAGGGGGACAAAAATTATCTAGCATATTTATCTATTCCTCTACCTTTAAGCACTGCAATATTCAAGCATTCTTAAATAGATCATAATTTTAAAAAGTTTGCTAGATTAAGATGTGACAAACATCCCAGCCAGCTCTACCTGCAAATGATCACTACATGTTGCTAAATAAAAGGCACAAAACAATGCAATTGTTCTTTAATGTTACTGAAGTGCCTCAGGCAAACTCCTGAAATTGAATGTACAAATAGGAGACGGAGCACAACCTGTTCACTTAAAAGTAAGAGCTGATCAAACAGTAATGTCACCATTAATGACACTTGGATAGCCTGTTGCACAAGGCTGATGATGCTTCCCATAGACGTGGGCAACACGCAGCAAGCCAATCTGGATAAGGAAAAACTATAAATAATTATCATGACTGTGACTAACCACAGCTTTTGCTCCTGTGCTCACAGGAGGCAGAGCTTTATACCAAGTAGATGAATGTGAATCCAGACTACACAGCTTTTGCTCCTGTGCTCACAGGAGGCAGAGCTTTATACCAAGTAGATGAATGTGAATCCAGACTACATGACCAAAAAAAAACGAAAAAAAAAAAAAAAGAAAAAAACAAATCCACAACACACACAAGGGCAGAGAGAAAAAACGGGAGCTCCCTGCTAGCTGTGCTGCCAAGCAATTACATCTGCCACATGCCTTGCCCTGGATCCAGATACAAAAAGTCATGGCAATAATAAAATGACTTATTTAGGGAAGGACTCTATTTTCAGTCAATTGAATGCCTACCGAAAGTGCCAGAATAACAATAAATGAAATGACTTATTTTTCTCCCAAAACAGATGTATGACAGCTCTCACACAGTGCAAGCTTTCTCCCACCACCATCCTAGGGCTTTTCAGATAATGATGAGAAAGCTCAGCTAAAACACATTTTTGGAGACTGAAATGGGACCGAGTTTTGTGAAAAAGGAGAAGAGAGATTTCTACCACAACATCACAACATAAAACTGCGGCTAAGTCAGAAGAACCTTGAATGTTTTGTTTGTTTTTTAAAGATATAAAGCCTATCTTTTAAGACAAATTGAGAAAACTTATGGTAAGCATCCAAACCTTGAAATTTTAAGACCACACTTAATCTACGCCAATACAGCAGTATGGCAGGTTTCACATCATTTAAAGCCTGCTTTGGAACAGCAAGAAATAAAAGGAGTCTAGCTGAAAGCTTTCTTTGGAACAGATAGGTACAAGGATTTAAGAATTGGGCATAATTTAATTTTACATATTCTGTAGAAACAGCAGTTCGACAATGAGGTGAAACAAGCTCTTTCCCATTGGATTAGTTGGATTAGTTTGCAGTGTCAGATGCCACATTCTTGAAACCCCTAAGCACAAGGGAATGAGCACTTCTGACACCACTGTGACCAATGAAGTGCTGCTATGTGGGCTCCCGCTGTCAAGGAATGAGAACTTGGGAGAATTTCTTTCCACGCAAAGAGGCTGTATGAACAATTTTTGCTTTTGGCGATATCTGATACATCTTAAAAAAAAAAAAAAAAAGACTTGTTCTGATAATAGGTTACAAAACACATCAGATCTCTATCCTGGTGAATATGACTTTAACACAAGTAAGTAACATTTATGTCTACAATAGTAGCAGCAGTGAACATGGTTCTCCTAGATGGCAGGTATGCTTTTACTAATGATAAATATCTAGAAAAGAAAAAGCTCACTTTCAGGTTTTCAGAAGGTATCTAACTCCTCTTCACAATTCTCAAATTGCATTTGCTAGGAGGAAAAAAATATATATATGAATGTTATTGCGGAATGCTTAACCTGTAATTATGTTCCTGCTTCAATGGCATCTCCTCTAGGAAGAGATTACCGAGATGTTAAATGAACTTCTTTCTTATCTAAATTCAACTCATTTACGTCCCTATGACTAACTCCAGTTCACAGAATTTATTCCCAGCCAGCCCATGTTTCCCTCCTTCTGCTTAAGAAAAAAACAGGTGAAATAAATACACAATTACTGGACAGCTGTTTTGAGAAAGCATAGGAGTTCTGTTTTGTTGGTCTTTTAAAAAAGAGTTACAACAATATTTCCACTTGCAAAGTGAAGTAGCTCTTTTTAGCAAAGACTCACTAAATTCAAGAGAAATTGGAACAATCTTTATTACAGAAGAGCAGAACTAAGAATAAGAAGAGAGCTGGCACATCCTGGCCATTTCACATCTTTCTCCTTAGAGTAAAATAAACCTGGAACCAAATAAACCAGGAACCAGGCCTTACCTGTGTGAATATACAAAGTCTGGTCATAAGACCAGAAGAGAGGTAGCAAATACCAGATTTTTTGTGGTTCAGATCTCAAGGCATGTCTCACATACTCGTGTTCTTACCAGAGTATACTTCACAATTTCATTTCCACCTCTACTACTGTTCCTCATTTCTACATTACATCTACCTTTTCACTGCCCAAACTACTAAATTCTAACAACAGCTGTAAACATCACAATAACACCTAGGAAAACTTAATATTCTCAATTATTTAGACTTCATACCCTGGGACAATTCTGAAGGTTCACAAATAATCTCCATTAATACAGCACTTGGACCTTTGCACTCACCAAAACATCCCATTTAATTTAGGTTCTTGTCATTCTTACTCCTCTGGCTTCTTGTTTTCAGCACTAGCCGCTGTCAAATGTTTAAGGTGATATGTAAGAAACAGAATTAACAGAGTGTTCCTGTCTCTTTTCCTTACTGCTTCTAGAAATAAGCAGCTTAAAAACATCTTCAGAGGTGGCATCTCGCCTACAAAGCTGGTCACTACCATTGCATCTATTCCTTTAGCTCCCTTTTAAACCTGATTTTTTTTTGGCCTTCAACAGTGCAGAATAAGCAAAGGGAAAAAAAATACATATTTACTACTGACTAAAATGACGTTTTAAGGACTCTTCTAGAACATCCTCTATCCTCTCAGCTTTTAATTCAAGAGACTAGAACTCGTCACTGAATAGTAGTGCATATTTGGGGTTTATAAACACTGCATTATTTCAGTTTCACAAAATATAGAGAAATGCATGCTCTAAATATTTGTGTGACAAGCCAATGCTAAACAAGCGCTGTCCTTGCTTGCCATTGACTCACGCCAATGCTGTGCTTCTCTGGAAGTAGCAAATTATGCTGTAGAAAGAATAATGTTGAAAGACAGAATCAGGAGAGCTCAGATCAGGCTTCAATTTTATCCTTCTGGAAAATAAACACATGCTCCTTCACTAAAATATTGCAGGGGCTTTTGTTTCTGAGCACATCCTTAGCACATTGCATTGATGCTGTACAGCACTAATGCACTGATAATGATAAGCACTGGGAAAAGAAAAAAACAAGTAAGAGTAATAAAAAGAACTTATTTAGGGGAATATCAATAAAAGGTTAGTTTTGATTCTGAGAGACTCTCTACAATACACTACAAAACAGTATGTAGCAAGTAGTCAGATTGTATTCTCAGCTATTTAATGATGATAGACATAGTGAGACTAGAAAAAAATCACAAGCATTAACCTGGAAAAGCGAGCACGTAATGAGCACACTGCCATCATGTGCTATTTGATTTGTTTTTAACATGCTAAACAGTAGTGCTTCACTGCTGGATTTGGCATCACAAGCCTGACCTAGAAAATATGCTAGTGATTTCTTGGAAAAACAATGAAAGCATCTCCAATTACTTCATTTCCCTCAGCCAAAACCCTGATAGCTAATAGTGATTGAGCCAATCTTCCAATAGCATTGCTATTTTCTTCCTGCTAAATAAAGATAACTGTTCTCTAGCACATCTACCGCTCAATAAACAGTTATTTGGATTGAGACAAAAGAATTCCTGCTTTTTTATTTTCCAACCCTTGTTAACATCTGCTTTAGTTCAGAAGGAAATATGGGGAAGGCTGAGCTTTGTAGGCACTGCAGAGCAAAACTTTTAACAGGGCAGAGACACACATACAGGAGAGGAGGAGAAAGGCAAATAGCACAGAAGTAGATGGCAGACTGTTCACATGAAGAACAGGCAGAGAAAAGGAGTAAGTTTCCTTGCTTAAGCAAGGAAAAAATAAGATCCAAATCTTAAGAAACACAAGTTGAATTTTTGTTCTTTATCTTTCCAATTATACCAGAGTGTCTGAATGCTGATGTGGGACCAGTGGGCATCCCATACATGTACTGCTCCTACATCCTGAGGTTCTTTTATAGTCCAAAAATTTGCAATGACAAATTACCATAAAAAGTGATATCAATTAGCACGTGTGATATCAATTATCTCTGCTTTAAGGTTTCTATCCATCTTGAATCTTGGATCAAATCAAGAAGCCGTACTGTAGATCAGAATTAATCTTCTCATATTGTCATTGAGCTGCTAATACTTTATTATCACTTCAAAGATTAAAAGCATTGTGTGATAGAGCTGCCGATGTTATTCCATAAAATATGTTCTAGCAGTAGTTCAGCTTTAGGATTGTTGTTTTTCTGTTCCTAATTTAAAAGCTGACCCTTAGCTAGGAAATATATCCTTAATTATATAAGCACATTACCCTTAGAAGACAATCCGTATCACAGGGAGGTGAAGTCAATGATTTCAGCCTGGCTTTGTGTACCACAAAGCCAATTAGTGGAGATGTAAACCCTTGAACCATCTGAAGGTTATTCTTAGGCATTTAGAAGCACTCATACCCCTTTGTCATCAGGATTTACTTTTGGCTTAGTCTCATCAAGCTTAGACAATTTTAGAGATCATTTGTGGGATATGGATTCACTCTTCACCTCTCAAATAAAACAAGAATGTTCTTTGACATACTGTGTAAAGGCAGGAGAAGAAATACTGCAGAAAACCATGAGAGTGTACCTTAAAACAGGTGGTACAAAACACAGGCATTACATCTGCTGATTCTAAAGACAAATTTTTGAAAGCAAAGGAAAGCACAGGGAGATCATTAAGAGCCAGGGCTGTTCAGCTACACTTTGACTTTACAGCCTCATGAAACCCTATGGAGACTGCTAAGCACCAAGAGCATTGCAAAAGCATCTGCCCGCCTTAAAATTGCCTTGCCTGACCTCCTGCTTCCTACAAACAATAAAATTTCACCCTATGCCTTTTACATAAAAAAACAAATTCTAGAAATAGGAAAAACAAACAAAACACTAGGACAGTTTTCTTCCTTCTCAAAAGGCAAAGTGAAACTAGAATGTGAGACTGACAAAGAGTGAGTCAAATCATGTGCTGAAGTATAGAAGTGGGAAATCAAAGTATACCTCCCTCTATCAGCAACGCCTGCTGCAGCACATGCATCTATTTTGTAATAAAGTCAGTGTTCTTACAGTAGTTTTAAAAGTGAACTGGATCAGACAATTTAAAGACAAAAATATTTGTCTTTAAAAATATTTAAAGGCAACTGTCATTGCAACTGAAGCCTTCGTCCATGAAATCCAAGTAACATGAAAGAAAACTGCTTTCCAAATATTTCCAGCCCATAACAGCCTCTCCTCTGATGTCTGAGGCAGCAGCTCTGCAGTAACTGGCAGCAGTCAAGACCCTGATGCAGCAGAACAGCCTTCCTGTAACAGGGACGTATATGCATGCACTTATATATAGGTCCTGTCCCTAACTGCTTGTAATATATATTTACAAGAGACAAAAGGTAGGACAAAGGATACACTAACAGAAGGTTGTGTGGCAGCAGTGTATCAGATGGTAGTGACTGGGCTCCCTTTTTCTTCCTATATACATATAACATCATATAATACAAAAAGATTTTTAATAGTTTTTAAAGGTTGCTTTTCAGCTTTATTTCCTTTCCTTCAGCTTCTTTGTACTCATGGACCAAACTGGTGACATTATGAAGTTACAAAGCTGGGTGGCCTCACCATACTGACGGGATGAGGTGTCAAGATACCGGCTGCACTTTGGGCAGACTCAGATTTTTATGGCTATCTGTTTAAGATAATGTAGTTTTATTCAGATTTTAGGGAAGAATTTGGGTCCACCCTGTTCACTGTTATATATTACACAGCTTTACTATTTTCTGCTTGATGTCCAAGCTACTCCCTTCTTAGCCAAGTTTCTTTTTTGCAGGGATCACAAGTCTAAGCACTATCCTAGCACCCCTGTAGGACACACACAGCCTGTGGGCAATCCGCCCAGCAATATTCTCTGCTTGTTTTCAGTGATTCACATTTGCTTTTATATTTCAGAGCTGAACAGCTCGGAGCAGCAATTCAAGATGCACAAGTGTGATAAAATAATTACACATGAAAACAAATCAGAAGAGTCAAAACTGGAAATGCAAAAACATCTTCTCTTTGTCCCTCTGCATCCCCCTACCCGTCTTTTCTGCAAGTGTTTCGTGACAGCAAAAACATTCTCTCATTTTGGAAAATATCAGCTCCGTAGTGGAACTGGAGCCTGTGGTGCTGCTTTCAGCACTCTTTTTGATTTAGGCTTTTGCAGAGGCACCTTTTTCTTGCCAAGCAGAAGAGGGTCATTAATGAAGCACCTCCAGGACACTCTACACACCCCAGGAGCAGGCCAGGACACCTGGAAAGGGCAGTTCAGCTCTTAGCCTGGTAAAGACAGCAGCTAAGACAATGTCTCCTCCTTCCTCTGCATTTTCCATAGGGGTTTGCAGAATGGTCCTTAAGGGACTGTATCACAGAGGGGCAGTTTTGGGCAGTGACTATTAATGCTCATGACCAGGCACAGCCAGGCTGATTTATTGCACAAAAAAAAAAAAAAAAAAAGAAAAAAATGAAACCCTTACCTCCTATGTGTTCGCACACATAGGGAAAGTGAGGGTCTTTGTTCTGCTTATAGATGGCACAGTACACTAGGGACCAGGTCAATTTTATTTCTTAGTAAGCTTTCAAAGAAGGCTTCAAATCACATGCTTATTTTCTAGTGTACTCTAAAGAAAGAGGAAAATGAGTAATGGGACATTTTTACATTTGAAGTTTCAATCTGGCAGTCTGAGAGAAAAAAAAAAAAGCTGGTAGTTTAACAAAGCAACAAATAGGTATTTCCTTGTAATGTGAGGTAGCTTAATTTCATTAAAGTGTCTCAAAAGTCCTGCAAATACTTCTCTTGCACCAGACAGAGAGGATGTTGCTTTTCCTTTCTTTTTCCTGTGGCACAAGGTACCTGCCTGCTGCATCCCCTGGACATCTCTTTCCCACTCACTTCCCTAAGCCTCTGATAACTCTGCTACTTAAGAACACCAGGAGCCAATAAGCCTTTGATTTAGCTGTAAGAATTTAGGGCTATAAAGGATAAGACTCAAAGGAGATAGCTATATATATTTATATATAGCGAGACCAACCAATCCAGCCAGAGGTGAACAAAATAAGCAAAAAACAAACCAAGACTTTCAATCACCAAAGCTTTTCTTCAGGCCTGAAGCAGCCAAAAACAAGCCAAGAACTGCTGCTCCAAGTTCCTGCTTACAACATTTCATAGACTTTCTTAAGAAATGAAATAAATCAGTTAGCATGAACTTCCAGGGTGCTGAGGGAACTTAATCCAGAATAACAAACACATAAAACTGGAGCTAGCAAACCTCTGGACCTTACAGACTGTGAGACATGAGAGAAAATCCTAGAACAACTAGCTAGCTTTGTTACCATATAAACAAATGTAAGACTCCTTCGTGAAAGAGAGGCATCTAATTTACAAAAACTTCCCCTTACCCAAAGAAAAGATAAAAAGCACAATTTTTGTCTCCTCTGTGTTGTCATAGATCTAGATTTTTTGTCACACAGGGTGGCACCTCAAGCACAAAGCTGGCAGAAGGGGGAATGAAGAAAGGCCATGGAAAGACATTCATGATTCCAAGTACATGTTTGTGCTATTTAACAGAAAATAAAGACAGTTTTTCACTCTTCATTAAAATATATTATATATATATGTATTTTTAAAGATATCAACTATCTTGGCCTTCAGCTGCAGAAAAAACTAGGAGGCAGAAAAATCCATGTAAGCTTTCTGAAGCCAACCTTGCTATGGACTTGGTGACAGCAGACCCTTTTTAATAATTAGAATTGCAACCACACTTCTGCTTTGGCTAATTTTCAGATTAGATCACTTTTCTACATCTACTCAAATGGGGTTAAAATAAGGGGATTTTAAAAAGCTCAGCATCAAAAACATTGAGTAGAATTCATGCTTTTATTGGTATTCATCCCTTTTGCCACCGTGAATTTTAACTTGTGTCACCTGCCCCTTTGTTGAAATTCACAAAAGAAAAGCAAAAGCAGGACTCAGCCTAATGAATGCGAGCGATGGATTATCCAAGGCACATCGTACAATGTACACTCGTTGGTGTCAAGGCAGCAGCTGGACAAAAAGTCTAGATCATGTTTTCTTAGCCAAAACAATTTCAGGCTTCAATACAGTTTTTACTATTTTGAAAGCTGAAAGGGAAGCAGAGCCAAGAATAACTTTTATAACTTAAGGACTGTAGTGGAAAAATGATAAAATTATCATTGCTTCCTTGCCTAAGAAGGGCCAAGGGACTGTCTACAGGGACAACTGCACTGCCATGTTTAGTGTTTGTACAGTGAACTCTGTCCCCTCTCCCGAGAGGGGCACACAGGATTGCTGCGTATGAAATGCCCCATTCCCAGGGTTCATCTCAAACGGCACAGGACACAACTCCCTGACTGAAACCAACAGCAGAAGGTAGGAACCAACAAACGTGGCTTCAGGGAATACACTGTAAAGGCTAATTTTTAAGACCTTTATTGCTTCAGGCTCTTAAAAAAGTCATTGAGGACAGACCTCACTGGTCTGGATGAAGGGTTCAGAGCACTGGGTTTGCTCATTTTCTTTGAGCCACTGCAACTCCTCGGTCATTGACTCCAGCAAACAGGCAAATGCACAAGCCAATACTTGGATTTGCTGGTACCTCTTACCAGCTACTGAGCCCTAGGGCAAGGTGAAGACATCATCTACAGAAATGGTGTGTGGGCATCTATCTTCATCATCTCCAAGATGCATACCCACATACCATTTCTGTAGGTGTCTAGTCTTCTTCTACCTTGTCTTCATCCTTGTCTACCTTTTCCCTCCTCATTCCCAGCCATGCACTGGTGCAACGTACCCTGTACTGGACCTGAACATTGCTGGACGCTCCATGAACTGATGCAGCCCAGATGAAAAAAAAGGGATACTGTTCACTAGAGAGCTGATCAATACATGAGAAGTTGTGATATATTCTGAGGACAGTGGTAAGAAGGCCGTTAACACCTCATAGCTTGAAACATGGGAGGCAGGAGGAGTAAGTGCTGGCAGTCAGGTCAGATCAGCTAGTGGTGAAACTCTTGCCACTGTGTCATTTCCACAGTGCACAGTGTGATTAGACTTCAGGAATTTCTTTCTAGGCTAGAAACAATTTAGCTTTACATGTTTATTTTATGGACCTCCCTCAGAACAAACACTGCAGGCCTTAGAATAAATATTCTTCTGTGTGTTGAAACAGAATTTCAGAGTTATTACTTGGGAGCAAGTGAGAGTTTTGCTCAGTTATATAATTGCAGTTATAGCCTAGCCATTTTGCTGATTCAGGCTGTTAGACTTTTTAGAGAAACAAAGCTGCAATTGCGCCAAAAACAAGGCTTTCTAAATTAAAAAGCACACTTTGTTCACATTTTTTCCCATTGAACTACGACAAAGCCAGTCAGACACAATTTAAGAGAAGCTCCCTATAGCACTCATTTCTGTATGTTACCAAAGCCAGGAAAACACAAGTGCATGCACGCACACACAGCCATGACATGCACTGCATCCCAATACCAAGACTGTGCTTCACCCGGTTCTTTCAGGAAAAGTTTAAAGTCAGTAAAACCAGGACCAAAGATGAAGAGGCAAACAGACATGGGATGTTTATTGGGTAGAGAATGAGGATGGTAAAAGGGAAATTAGGAAATGGGATAATATAATACGATATAAGATAATAGGAAGCACAACACACTGAGCACAAGGATTCTCCATTATCAGCCTGCAGGACACTGCTTTCATTCTAATAATAGTTTTTTGATTCTTTCCTTCCAAATATAATACCATTATTACATAAGCAACCACTTCTTTATTGATACAGGTTGGGAACTATTCTATTCCCATCCTGACATTAACAACTTACATGCAAAGTAATTTCAAATACCCCTTTTAAAATCCTAAGACTGCAGGATGGGTGAACACCCACCTCTACTTCCGATCCTGTGACCTGTATAAAGTACTTGCAGAATGATCGTGTTTTGTACTTCTCAAACTCTGCATTAATTTGGTTAAAAAAAGGCCATGGGGCAGAGAGGCTGGCAAAATGCTTCACTCATTGTGATGAATAATAAATCTGTGGCTCTGAACATAAATTCATTTGCTTAAAGTCTCACACCGAGTCTGTGGGTAAGGTTCAGGAGAGGTTCCCTCAGACAGGTATGCTCTGCACTAAAACCTTTCATGTGGAGCCAAAAGGATTCAATCCTCAGCAGAAACAACCAAGGTGTTAACTATGTGCTCTCTAATTTCCCAGGTTTTAGAAAGGCAATCTCTTAACCTTCACCCTTCAATATAATACAGTTTTATTTATTCTGTATTTAAAGTAGAGCTGTGAGAAACATTTTTGCAATTTCAAAGGCAGAAAAGACCACTTCAGCCTAGACTGCCTGTGTAAATGGGCTAGATAATACAGAAAGGGGTTCTCTTGCATTAGGCATTTAGTCAATCAAATTTATTCTTACTCCTATTCTTATGCAGACGCAAGTATGGTACCAGAAAGTGCCTGAGGATAGAAAGCAGGGAGAATGCAAAGCATCCTGTGGCTTTTTATTTCCCCTCCTGGCACCATTATAAACATGAATCGCAGTTTCTTGGGTCTGAACTTTCTGCCAAAACATGAGGAGAATTTATAGTTTAAGACCTAATTGGAAAGAAAAACCAGCAACATAAGAAATAAGGGATTTATGATTATGTTTTGGTATGTTAGCTACTAGCTTTATTTACAGTATAAATTAAACAGAAGGAACAATTAGATGTTGAGCAGCATAAGATTTCTTGAAAAAAAAAGTATCCATAATTGGGATATACTATTACCATTATAATGTTTATTCCACTCTGCTGTACTAAAAATGAGAACTAATTAAACTTATTAATAAAACCTAGAGTGCTTAAATCTGTGTTTCATTATAGGAAACACAACTAGGAAGAAATACTGTTTATACAAATAAAATAAGCATACACAGTAGTTTTACATGCAGCTCATCTACACGCAACACATCTTTCTTAATTATTTAGGTGTGCTGATTTGCAGAGGTTTGTAGGAGAATTAGAACACCAAATACCAAGCTTATCATAAACCTAGGGTCCAAAACACTATTTTACAAGTGTTTAAAGATAAATTTACCAATACTTTTGCTGCTTGTACAAGGATCAAAAGGAGGAGAACAAAGAGCTGAGAGAAGAAAGAAGCTAAACAAATCCCATTTAAGAAGCCAACCTGCCTTCTTAGGTGCTGCAGACTCTCATTCTCCAGTAGAGAGAAACAAGAGAAACATGATCCTAAGGACATTCTATGCAAGATCGCAGCAATCTGATAATCATATTTTGTGTAATCTGCTCCCCTTTGCAGCTCAGCCAAATTGAGGTGGTCTTAACTATATAATAACTACCAAAGCCTGAAATCCATGAAGAGTTGGGCCATCAGAGTAGCACTTAGAGACCTAATTTTGACTGCAGCCCAATGGAAACTGGATACAGCAGCTCTGCTGTGGAGGCTGCATGAACCCAATAAACACCACTGCAACAAACTTGACACCTTTGTCAAGGGTGCATTGCTTTAAGTCTTCCAAAAAATCCACTCTTCTTCATTTCAGATGACATAAGTCACTACTAGAGTAAGTGGGTAGGAAGCCATGCAATTATTTTTCAGTCCTAACACTTTAAAGTCAGAGCTGCAGGATGCAGTAAGGGAAGATCAGTCCTGCTGCTTGTGATCAAAGGATGTTTAATCTTTTCACCAGATGACTGCACACTCTCTCTTCTCCCACCCTCCCTTTGGCTAGCCTCATTCGCAAACTCAAAAGAGAATCTGATATGGAAATATTTATGTATTTACATGTCCACACTGTGCATGCTTTATAGCCATCTTCACCAAATATTTAAATAAGAAAAAAAAAATGTGTCTTTTAGAAATACTCATAGCAAGATAAAATAAATAAAAATAATTTTAAAAGGCAAATAGCAACACAAAGTCTACATCAAATCCTATACCATTTTAGTAGCTTGATCACCCAGTTATCCACAGGAATCTGGATACTCACAAACACTCAGAGGTTATCACACAAATTATATTAGCTAAATAAACACTAGTTCAGGTGGCAAATTGCACCTGTATTGTACACATTAATAAGCATGCTAAGATTGTAATAGGTTTCCCATGCAATGGAAAATGAGCTACATTGACATTCACTGCCTTTACAGTTTGTATTTCCTATAGCATCCCGCAGTCTTCCTCAAGTTAGCAGTAGATCACTGGTCTCATTAAAATGCAGGCCAATTTATTATTAGCTCTAACAGACATCTCATTCATGTGTAAATGACAGGATAATAGAAAAGTTGTTTGACAGCTTGGTAAGAAAATTATAGCTTTCATCATCTTATATGATAAATCTTTCCTAAAATAAAGTGAACACCCATGTAAAAAACAGGAATTAGGGTTTTAGACAGAGAAAAGAATGTAACAATTATTCTACTTAACTGAGTCAGTTTCTGTGATCTCACCACAGGCAAATATACTTTGGTTCAGAACAAACCAAATTCAGGAATCATTTGCCAAAATAAATATTAGAAAGGGGCAAAATACTTTGAGAATTTAACAGGAAAAAAATGCACTCATTTACTTAAAACGCATTATTTTACATGACAACAAACAATCTTATAATTTCTTTGTTGTCTATATGTTTCTGAAGTCTCACAGAAGCTTGATTGGAAAAACCTGTTGAGTTTAAGTGAAATCTTGTACTTTTTACATTACTCCAGGCCTTGAATCTGAGGAAAACTTTTTTATTTTTTAACATTTTTTAAGTTACATAGGTGTTTAGAAGTATTTTTAATAAGGAGAATAGGGAAATGCCAAGGCTTCCCAGAGGATTTGAAAAATAAAGTGCTAAACAACATGGGAAGTATGAGCTTCTTTTTGTGGAAGGAACATTATTGGCAAGTTCTCTTTTCACATGTCAGTCTTGGCATGGAGAAAAGAAAATACAACTATTTTTACAGCTGCCAAAAACAAGTTTGGGAATGAATTGTTTTGCTCATAGAAAAAAAAAAAGTTTAGTTTGAGCTTAAGCAAATCATTACATTTCCAAACAAATGCTCATTTTATATTTGAATAAAGTTATGAGAAACAGAGTTTGCAAAGCAGAAGCAGTGCTGCATTTCAGCATCAGTTCAACAGGCTCAACTTTTCATTTTGCAAAGGTGCAGAAAACAAACAAACAAAAAACCAAAAACCCACAAGGCTTTACCCAGTTTTAGGAGCTAAGCTGTTGTCTTCTGTCTAGCAATCATTTTTTTCTTTCCCAAGAACTTGAAATGCTACTAAATGGGAAATTTTCAAAAATTTAACAAAATTTAAACTTCTTTGAGACTCATTAATGGCCAAGCAGTATCATGCAGACACCAAAAAATTAAAAATTTAGGTCAAATTTTGACTCTTAGTTCCCTTGACATCTGAATTCCTCCATTGGACACTGGACACAGAATCTATGCAGAAGAGGACCTAGAGTACGAGAAAGGTCCTATATGTCAGACTTGTCACAGCGATAATCAAACCCTTCATGAAAAAAAAGTTATCATTCTTTTCTTCTTTTAAAAAAAACGCAAATAGAAGGCATCTTCTGCTATTAATGGTCTGATAAAGAATTGCAGCTATGTCACATAGGAAAAATGGATTTAGACCCATTCAGTCCAAATAAGATCAAGTTTCCATCCCTATATTTTTGCCAGCTGGCCGCTAGAATTCAATCAAAACACAGAGGTTATCTAGAACAATCTCTCTGTCACATTTTGTTTCTGTTGCTGAATTTCAAAATTTCATTTCAGTTTAGAATTCCGAATTTAAAGTTTTCTGTTCCCACAGAACAGAAACCCTCAGAGATAAGTCTGAGAAATACTATAAAACTTCATTAGTGTGTAACTTTAAATATATCTTCAACATTTTTCTATTCAGGAAAGAATTTTAAAAAGTGCCATTAACCAAGTGAGAAAATTGAAAGAGAATAAACTGCTGGGACAATTCTGGCAAAGAATAAGGAATATTTTCCTCCTGACCCTCTCACCCAGTGGAATTTCCTGTCTTACTTGGGAATGTGAACATATTATCTGTCACGTCTAGTTTTGTTTTTGGGGATTATTGGCATTACTAAGCAAGAATTTTGCCTATTTCAAATAGTGGTTATTTCTTCAACCTGTTAATTATTTCTGACTTGCAGATGGTCTATTATAGAGGCTAATTTCAGCATCTGCTAATGGTTCAAATTCAGTGCTTTAATGAATCTTGTCTGGCAGGCCAAGAGACTCACTGAAATACTGCATTCATTTGTTTATTTTAACTATTAAAAAAAAACACCCACTTGTCCTAAAATCCAAAACATCTCAGCATAAACACACATTTTGGAAGATATCTCCATATCTGTTAAATCACATTCCAAGATGTTAGAGCATATATTGATGTCTTTTCCCCCTCCCCCTTGTTGTCCTAGAATTAACTCATTAATTAAAACCAACCCAGAAAATAATGCTGTTATAGCTACAGCTTCAACTGTGCACACATAGTTTTCCAAAACAAACAGCTTGGAGATAGAGGATTGGAAATTCTCTCTTCCTACAGTAAACAGAAGCCTTCACCTCGAACTAGGCAACAATAGGACATTGCTATCTGCATTATGGCAACAGTATTGGAACAGATTCTATACAGAAAAATATCTAAACACTCTCCAACCTAATTAAGTTTGGAGACTGAACAGACAGACCTAACTAAAGTCAAATAGCAAAAGTAGTAGCTGAAGACTGTGGTGGTCCTTGGCCATAGAAATCTTAATCTGATAGCCCATTAAAATTAACTGGGATTCAATTCAGATGACAAATATTCAAGCACAGAAGAACCATCTCCATGTGCGAAGGCACATCACTGACAAAAGTGCCACTGTCCCAGTTACATGCTATGGTTAATCACAGTGCAGTTTTAACAAAATATTGAAGGTTCAAACAGCCAAAGGAAGACATGCTCAAAAAAACCTTAACACACGTTTTTGTTCACTGACTCAAGTGACAAGATATTCTCCATAATGACTGCCATTACAAGTAGGCCATTGTTCAAAAGCCTTTCAAATCAAAGCACAACTCCAGAACTATTTAAGCTCAAAAATTCAAAATGAAGTTTGCTCAGCTACAATCTATTTTCTTTAAAGGGGAATTGAGCGATACTTTAAGGAAGACGGTTACTGACAACTCTGAAATAAAAGTTCTAACCATTTTGGTTTATCAATACATAAACGCATTAGCATGAAATCTGGATTAATCACTGCTATTCTTAGCTCAAAAATATTTAATTTCATTCAAAAGCCATCAGTAAATAAGTATTCAGAGACAAGAGAAGAAAAACAATTGTAATAGTAACTATGCATATGCAAAGAAGGGAACCTACAGATCTGGAGGTCTGAAACAACACTTTTCTAATGGAATTTGATTTCAAAGGAGGTCATGAAGCTATGACTGGCTCTAAGACTTCAAAATGAATTAGCTCACATGATAAATAGCTCCATTTCAGAAAACAGAAAACCAAATCAGAAATAGATACTAATGCATTCCTGAAGTGCCCTATGATTGCACTGAAAATGTTACAGGAACATGGCAAATACTTGAATTTGAAATATACTGTGATTGACTCTGATATTACATCTGATTTCTTAGGACTCACAAAAACTATCTACGCATATATAAACAGAAACATCAAAGATTAGGAATGTGGAAAGAACTGATGCTGATTGATGGCGGATATCTGTGTGCAAGTCATCAGCAGCCCTATGAGAATGCTACCTTGACTTGATGGAGTTCTACAAGACAGGGTAGTCTGTGTCCCTCATGGTTGATGTCCTTCTCTCTCCCCAGGAGATACTGTTTTTGTGTTCATTGTCTCAAAATTAAGATCTGAACTATCATTCTAAAGTCACCAGGGCTTACATCTCATCTTCTGCTAGGGTCTGTTAGTTTGATAGATGACTTGCCTCTAGTAGAGTCAATGAACACCAGTGTTGACTTGTATTGCAAATAAACTACTTTATCATTTGCCAACCTTTAAATTAAAGGCCACTTGAGATTATACTAAGTATTTTTTAGACATTTTCAATACTGACTTTTCATTATTGTGAAACTTATAGTAACAAAATTAAAGCCTATGCATATGTTACAATCACAGGCCAGGAAGGTGAGGAGGTGGAGTTCTTTATATGAGAAAGTAATAGGATTGTAGCAAGCTCTGCTTGGAGAAGGGGATGAAGAGCAAGTCAAAAGCTTAAAGGGCAGGCTAACATGGGTGGCACTGTTGTGGGTGTTGACTACAGGCCGCTGTAGTTAACTTTTACCAGTGTAATAAATCACTGTCTGTGCCATATCTTCAAAGGGGGGAAGGGAGGGAGAAAAGGGAGAGGGGAGGGAAAAAAAATAAAAATAAATCAGTACTAGGGAATTAACAGAGTTAAGGTCAAGGTTGAGCAGCTACATGGACTGTGCAAGGGTATGATGAAGCTTCAAATAAGAGAAAGGTGGGACTGAGCTAGGACCGTGGGCACGTCTGTGCAATCATGTAATAATTCAAACTTGTTATACTTGTGGTTTGGGAAACAGCAAAACTACTTTCCCTATTTTCTAGCCAAAACTATTATGGGAGTTTGAAAGAGCACACAGATACCCCAGAGACCCAGAAAAACAGCTGGCTTTCCTCTAAGAGGAAAGATCAGTAAAAGTGTTGGCAGATTTAAGAGACATTCAGCCCCCCCCACCCCCACAAAAAAAAAAAAAAAAAAAATAGCATAAGCACACTCTGACTCCAAGAGGTCACAGAGTAGCATGCAAGATTAAAAAAAGTTCCTCCTAAAGAGACAGAAGTGCACCACTGCTTGGCTAGCAGGCAGGCAACTTCTCTTGTTGACTTGTACTTTTCCCCCAATTAGAAATTAGAGGCAGATCAAGAAATAACACACTAAGATGACTGTAATATTCATGGCAAAGGTCAATGGAAGAGCCTAACCAGCCTATTATGAGAAACAAGTACACCAGAATTATTAATATGCATAGCCACATCAGCCTGCAAACACACTATTTGCTAGCAGGGACTCTTATGGAAAGATCGTTTTGGAGACATCTGCACTATACTTACCAAGTGACTTCACTGACAGTTTCCTTCACATTTAGGGCTGAACATTGAGCTGTAAGCAGAGAATTCTAATAAAAGTTTTGAGGTTCCCTCACTGCAGAGGACCAGTTTTGAATTCCTGATAGTACCTGACTCATATGCTTGGGATTTACTAAAAAGCAACTCCTGAATTATCATAAGCACTAAAGACTCCTGGGCAAGAATAGGCGCAAGAAGTTTGGTCTAAATACCTGTATGGTATGCAGAAGTCCTTATACCCCCTCCATTATATACAATCTTACAATCCACCCCTGCGATGCTGAAGTTACAGTACTCTAAAAACAGAAATAATAACATAATTAGAGGCCTAATCATTAGGGATTTGGTGGATTTTGAACTACACTTTAAAATATCTTTAGGAAAATCTTACTGTAATTGCCTTTCCTCCTCCTTCACGAGCTAGGAGATACAACCTAAGGCAAAGACGGTAGAAAACTGCTGCTGATCTGCCAAGGTGAAATTGCTATCTCTAACTTGCACAGAGAGCTTCTGGAGAAAGAAGACCTTTTCTGATGAGAACAGCAGGAGAACAGCCAGATGTTTGTGTGCACTGTGTGTTGCTCTTCAATAGTAGATTTATACAGAGGAAGAGAAACTACCTGGTATGCCACAACAAAAGCAAAATTCTACTTAGTCTACTTATCTCAGTCTCTTCCAGAAACAGCAATAACATGTTTGTTTAGGACAAGAATCATAATATTTTATTCTTTCTTTCTATCACTGTTATAAAAAGAAAAGAAGCTGATGGAGATCTGAGCAGCTGACATTCATATCACCTGATCTAAGTTCTGAGAGCTGTCCTACATTTTACAGATGCTTGGTCCTGTTCTTACCATGGGCTGTACAGCCATATCTAAGTAACCGAAAGGACATAGACATCTTTTTGTCAGATTGTCTCAACAGTGCAGGGTCAGCCAGCAAGCTGGAAGATGTCAACAGCAGGAGAGAGGCTGCTGAGAACATTTTCAATGCTCTCTCCTCTTGCTGAGATTATAGGCCAGGCCACAGACTCAGGGACTGACTATCAGATGGCAGCTGCTTTCCACAACTTCACAGCAGTGAACATGCCAAGCTGTATAAGACCTATGCTGGATATTGCACACAACTTTAGCAATGCTGCCTGTATTTTCTTGCACTTGAAGCAACACTGCCCAGCACTACACACACAATTACTCCTGGAGTGTCTCTGAGAGAGAAATGCTCGATTATTTTCCCAGCCAGAGTGCAAGAACGACCTGGTATTCAGGCAGCTGGCCTGCAAACCAGACCTTGATACGAACTGGGATTAGACAAATAGTGTGGATACACACCTTGCTTTATAACATACCCTGTTCTTTGTATAAGTTCTTTGTGTAACACACACTGCTCTGGTCATTTCACAGAAGCAGCTAAAAGCTGAAAGTTTCCCTTTCCTTATCTGAACTAGAATTCAGACAGGAAGACTCCCAATATCAGGGTAAGAATACTTACTCAGCTTAGGCATTTATCCCTTACAGCAGATAGCAATATTACTATTAAAATTATTCTTATTAAGATTGTTCCAAGTATTGTGTGTGAGAGTATTGTGTGCAGTTCTGGGTTCCCCAGGACAAGAGGGATGTGGAGCTTCTTGAGAGGGTCCAGCAGAGAGCAACAAAGATGATTAAAGGACTGCAGCACCTATCTTATGAGGAAAGACTAAGCGAGCTGGGCCTGTTTAGCCTAGCAAACAGAAGACTGAGAGGAGATCTGATCCATACAAATAAGTACCTGAGATATGTAGGGAGGAACGGGCTAAACGCTTCTCATTGGTGGCCAGTGACAGAACAAGAAGTAATGGGCACAAGTTGAAACGCAGGAAGCTCCATCCCCATGTGAGAAAGAACTTCTTTACTGTGAGGGTGACAGAGCAGTGGAACAGGCTGCCCAGGGAGGCTGTGGAGTCTCCTTCTCTGGAGATCTTCCCAACCCGCCTGGATGCCGCCCTGTGCCCCGTGCTCTGGGTGTCCCTGCTGGAGCAGGGGGTTGGACTAGATGATCTCTAGAGGTCCCTTCCAACCTCAACCATTATGTCATTCTGTGAAATCATAGATTCTGAAAGTGGTAGATAACCAGCTCTTCATAAAAAAAACAAAATGCTGGAGTAAGTTTCTTTGCTCTCGCTTCTACTATAATATCTTTAAAGCAGAGATGCCAGAGACTCTTCTACCAATCCATCACAGTGTTTTGGTGACTTATCAGTAAGCTGAAGAAAGAAAGGAAATTAAAATACACATTGATCTTCCTTTCTACAGTTTGAGTCTTAAAAAAAAAAAAAAAAAAAAAAAAAAGAAAAAGAAATAAAAAAAAAAAAAACCACAACACTATTTCCTAGGCATGAACAGATTCACAACATATATTCACCTTCAATACTCTCTAGGAGCAGCCCAATTTCCTTATTTTCTTCTTAAAAGTAAAGTTTTCCAAACCAATGTTCTCTCCAGGTTCTCTCAGGAAGCTCTCTATGTAATCCATATTTACTCAAAACTATGTGTATCACTACAGATAAGATCTTGATAATGCTGACAAGAATAGAAATACAGTCTATATTTTGCAGGCAATACTGAAATTTATCTATCTAGATATGATGTTATCCCGCCAAAATAAACAAGAAAGAAAAATTCATAACATTGATTCATTTCACATCAAAATCCCCCATGCCTTTTTCCATGGATCTTTCCCAGGCAGACAGTATTTTGCATCATATATTTGTCCCATTGACTGTCCCACCTGAATTATAACTCCTTAAAGTTTAACACCATTAACACCCTCAGAGTGAAAGCTGCTCTTATATCTTGATTATATGCTGACTTTATCAAGATTGAAGGACTGTCTGAGTGTTAAATCCAATTTCCTTGCTACCAGCTTGCTATTTAAACCGTAGATATAGGCTAATTCCCTATTCCATCATCTAGAGCCCGCAAAACCACATATCTTTTTTGGGTTAGATATCAGATTAATTTTCTGGTCTTGATTATCCAACTTGTTTGGCATTTCACCCTGCAATTTCATTTACACACATACTCACTACAGCATCATGTGAGGCAGGAGCAAAAGCTCTACTAATCTCAAAGCATGACTTCTTTATCCACTAGCAAGTTACTCTGTCACAGAAGGAAAGTGAGTTAAATGAACCGTGTTGGCTGCTATTCAGTCTCTTTGATGATTTTCCAGGAGTTTACAGATGATTTGATTTTTTTCCTTCCCAGAATTATTTTTCTCATAATTGAAGTCAAGCTGAAAAGTCAGTAATTCCACAAACTCCCCTTTTCCCTAAAACTTGCCTTTTATTTCACACACTAGTGTGAAAGAGTATGCGCTTAGAGTCCTGAGAATGGAAATCTGGAGGAAGAGCTGAAATAAAGACAAAATTCTTGCAAAAGATTGTGGTCCATACCCACCACCTGTCTCCTTATCAGATTCTGCCACCAGGCCGAACTGGCAGAGTCCACACTGGCTTTTGGACAACAGGGCAGAAGGAATCAAAGGCCATGAAGATACCTAAATATATTTGTTACCTTTGTGTTTTGTTTATTTATAAAGGTCCTTCCAACAGCAGCATCCTCAAGGAAAAAAAATCTAAAAGAATAAGCACCAAAGAAGAGAAACTCCATTTCTCTCTCCCCAAAGGCTTTTAGATGCCTCA
This sequence comes from Nothoprocta pentlandii, assembly GCA_013398315.1. NCBI lineage: Eukaryota > Metazoa > Chordata > Aves > Tinamiformes > Tinamidae > Nothoprocta > Nothoprocta pentlandii. The sequence goes on from VZSG01000009.1 coordinate 1,511,935, forward strand.
CAATTCAACCTTTGGATCACCTCAGGTTTTTGGTAAGGGGGTTAGGGTTTTTTTATGTGCATGTGTCTCTCTCATTAGACTCTTGTCTTCTTGGTTTAGCTTTGCAGACACAGCTTGTCAAAATTTTGCTTTACTAGAATAAAAGCCCTTTAGGGCCAGATAAATTCTTCTCACAAAGGCACCCAGATCACCTCTTAAGGCTGATTAAAACCACAGACAGTGCTTCAGTGCTCCCCAAAAGGCCACTTTTTCCAGTTCTTGAAACATTTTATAGTTCTCTCCTGACTTATTCAAGCTTTGATGTGTTTACAAAGCAGTCAGATCAACAGAGTTAATGAAATACTACTAAATACTTCACAAACAGATCTTGGAAGTATTTGAAAACTCTTTACCCATTTTATTTTTGTGCTTAGATACAAGGACAACATTTTTTAAAAGTGATTCTTTCAGCACTTCTTTTTAGGCAATTAATGACTTCCATAATATGAACACAATTTCAGAAGTTTTAATCTTATACAACAAAGCTTAGCAGCAGCAAGAACAGAACTAACATCTCCCAAACAGCCGTATGTTCTTTCCAATGAAAAAGAAACATAAGAGGTATCCTATACAGAGGGCCACATACACACAAGCAGTCAGTAGCCTCTTTTGCAGCTCCTGATACAACATTGATGATATTATTTCCTATAGTAAATTTCCAAAGAGGGACGCAGCATATTTTCAGCCTGATAAAAGGCTTACTGTCCTGGTTTCACTACTTCCAAGTAAAAAAGAGGAATAATCAGCTACAGAAACCCAACCTAGACACAATGCTAGAGCATCTCCTTTCAGAGGAGAGGAGATAATTTTATTCTCTTGACAGAGACTTTCCCAGAAACTAGTTGCCTGGCTAAGGCTGGAAGGATATTTACTCCTCTTGCTTGCTCCAAGTTATGGTGAGGCAAGTTACCCAAGATTTTGTTATGTAAAGGAGAAATGTACTTACCACAGCAGTTTCAAAATGCTTATAATATACATTTTAACCATTTTTATGGAACTAAATTTACATTTTTGTAATTTATATTATCTGATAATTGTTAAAGAAGTGAAAACTCAAATACTTGAGCAAGGACTACAAAATGAGTGTTAAAAGATAATTAAAATAATTTTCGGTGACAGCATGGATGTAAATATTTCTTTAAAGAAGGCTCAAATCCGATTAAGTAGTGTTTGTTCTACATATTAATCTCTTATGCAACCTATTAGCATTGAAACTGGCAAGAAATATGCTTCCATAATTTTTCTGGCAATTGACTTGAATTCCCACAATATTCTTTGGAGCTGCAGAATTATTTAAACAAGAGTATTCCACTTCATGAAGATGTAGAAAGTCTATCTGGCAAAATAAATCACGCAAGTCACTCTGATCACACGAGATATTTTCTCTCACTCTTATCATTTTTAATTTAACTTTAAAGTTTTTAGGATGCAAAGTTGCAATAAACAAAACCTGCAGATACTGGTACACCACAACAGCTAATTGAAATGGATTAGAACTGAAATTCTAATTCCACTAAATCATTTGCTACTTAAACCTATTTTAAATTGAAGTCTTATCCTCCCTTCATTTCTCCTAGCAAATCAGCACAGACAGCTGCTCTTATTATTCCACTGAATCCATCAGGCGTACAAGAAATATACATAGCAAGCATTCTGGAGGATTATACAGGTCAATATTTTGCCTTTTGCAACACAACTCTGAATAATGGCAACAGGTTTAAGATTAAGAAATATGCAATGAGCATGCCTCATTTATTTCTGATTAATCCTAGATATCTGTTTATGTAGTTAATAAAGCAAATCAATATTTCATAATTTGTTTACAGATGCCACAGCTGGAGACTTCTTTTGCCTGTTAGGTTCTTAAACTGAGCAGACTATAAGAGCTAGCGATCAAAGACAGAGCAGTATCCCATACTCTAGTTTAAAGGTTCATTATCTGTTTCATTAGAACTACTCAGTGTTACAATTGTTTGTTTTTAAAATCCTGTTGCTACAAGAACATCACACATCATTCATACTTAAAGTGATTACCTTACTGGTCAGACAGACAGGTTATCAATATTAAGTCTAATTGAACAAGACAAATTGCATGTCACACCTGCTGACCTTTTCAGAGTTCCCTTTGTAATCTGATGTTCCTGCTGGTATCTATCTTCTTAAATACCAAGATGTACCAAAACTAATGGAAAGCATCCTGCAAACTGAGGAGGTCTCCTTTTCAGCCTGCTGGGCCCAGGTTTGAGGAAAAGCAGTACAGAACACACACGAAAGAACTAGAAACACTTTTGTAGTCTTACAGAACTCATACACTAGCACCACTCTTTTCCTTTCATCTTTTCACTTAAACAGCTTGAACCAGTTAATCAGAAGAGATGATGGCATCTCTCTCCGCATTGTAACAGTGGATACCTTTCAAGAAGACTATGATAAACTCCAGTCTTCATCTTAAACTATATACATTTGAGTTACCTAACTAAACTGGTTTGGTTCATGTAATGTTGCACCAAACTCTTCTTCCAATCGAAAAAGTGTTATGTTAATCCCAGTGATGAATAGGGTTGTGTTTTCATGTTAGTGTTAAAATTATAAATGAAAGGAAAATATTCCAGTCAGATCCTAGAAACAGATAAATAATTTCTACTAGGTCTAGCAGTATAACTCTTGTAGAAGAGGGCTAGCATACAGATGCAAATAAAAAGCCATGTAAGAGAAAGCTGGACAAAAGGCTCTACAGAAGTAACTTGACTGTTCATTACTTACAGTTTGAGGTCATCGAGGGTCATATCCTAACATGAGGTGAAATAACATAGGTATACCAAGTTAATTCCTTACTTCAACATGCATGAAAAAAGGTAGAAACCATGCTTTATGAACTGGAGTAATTTTGCAAATTGAGGTACATCTGCATTGAGGAAGAATAACTACTATTTACTTCCAGTACATAATTATATTCAAGGAAACCCAAGTAATTATAAAGCAATGTATCTCTGACCAGATATTAGACTTAAATGAGCAGAATTCAGAAATTATAGGTTTCTGGAGTAATTGGGAGTGGAAAAGGTACAAGATGCATTTTGTCAACTGATACGCAAGTTGCCAATTAAAATGTGACTCCATCAAAAACAAAAAAAATCAACTTATAATCACCTCATTGCTATTTTGTAGAGTGTGTTCAATAAATCCAGTGATCTCCTGCGTCAATCCAGTAACTATCAGCTGAAATATCATGAACAAGATACCTGCGAGCCCTTACCCTAAATCCCCACATACCGAAGGGAGTGCAAGGAGCTCCTGTTCACTTGCTGTCCCAGTACTGCCTCTGCTGTGATTCTCAACCAGCCTTAAGCAGCATATTTAAAACTGTCTCAGGTATCACACTGCTGCCTCTCTAGAATTGGAGCTGAGCAGCTTTTCCTAAAGACTCATCTTTACTGAGCTTTTTTTAAATTAATGACATCTGTAGAAATTGATACCCAAGATATCATAAGAATTTAACAGGAGCATCTCAGCTGGAAGCTCTTTGAAAGAGCTATGGGGTGTGAAGACTAAGCAGCCAAACATGCATTTATGTGAACTCACAAGAAAGATGAAGAACTTCTTCTGGAGGGAGAAGAAAAAAAAAAAAAAAAAAAGTTCAGAAATTATTTGATAATTTCTGAATGAAATAATGAATGAATGAATTCAGAATGAAATCTGAGTAATGATTATTTGATTATATTCAGATATTATTTGTTAGAGGTAGATAATATACACTAATAATTCATAAATCATATATTTTTCCCTAATGCACGTTCCCTAGGTCTGAAGACTAAATTACTTTTAATTTTAGAAAGTATATTATTTGGAACAAAACCAAATACAGTTAATGAAACACATTCAAGAAAGAACTAACTGTCTGTAATAAGGTCTTGTCTAACACGCAGAAGTTATACAACTCTTTGCAGATTTCTTTTCTTTGATGCACAATAAGTCACTCGGCTTTCCAGCAGGTAATCATTTATCAGTACAATATCTAATCCAGAGCAAGTGTTTTTGGAGCCATTTCAATAGGAGTGCAGTTAGACCAGTAAAAAGTGCTTTTGAGTAGTTCACAGCAAGTGCGCCTGAAAATCTCTGAGCACACATATTGAAACCGATGGTGAATAACTCCCTCTCTTGAATGACCTTAGATGCTACAATTATTTCAAGTCATTAAGGATAGCAGTGCTTATTCCTCTTGAATTTTCTATGTAAAATGCTAGTTAGAGAGTCCCTTGCATGTATCTTCACTCTTACCGGAGCACAGCTGAGATATACAATACAGGCCAAGTGTGGCTGTTGGATTATAGCTTGTTCCTCAGGTAAGTACTTGTTAGTAATGAACAAGGAGACAAAAGCTTGAAAACAAAGCTGTTTTGCTCAGCAGCCCCAACACATCTTGAAATTCTCACATGTATCCAGGTTCTTCAAACCCTGAAGCTTAGCCTGGTGCTTGGTTTGTATCTCTTCAGAGTACAACTTCAACAAGGACCAGAAACATAAGCTCTCTGAGGAAGAGATGGATTTAATCAAAATTAGGTCCATCAACAACTAACATAACAAGAGCAGACTTGGACTTGAAATTAGCTAAAGCAGTTGAGAAGGAAAATGAACTGTTTTCTGTAAACACCTTATTTCTTGTAGTCTTCCTTAAACTTCTACCACGAAGACAGAGCAGTCTAAAGCATAGTATTGTGCTCAAGTCTACATCAAAATTGTTGCCTGGAACAGACTTACAGGTAAGCTCATAACTAGCTTAACTAACAGAACTCATATACTAGACGGAGGCCGCAAGGTGCATATGATAGTTAGAAACTGCCTTAGTTAATGGAGAGCTCCATAATACCATTTTAAAGCCAATTGATCAAGTTTTACTGTTTGTTCTTAAATATGTTGTTAAAATACAGATTTTCTGTGTATGATAATTTGAACAGGGTCCTAATACCTCTGCAGATGCAGTTACTTGGCAATTACTAGTTTGTTTAGTTTTGACTTGCATCTAATCAATATACATTACTAGTTGATAAGTACATACCAATCCCCCTGAACAGTAACTCTTTTTAATTAAAATGTTCCATGAATAATATTTCAATGCATACTAAATACTTGCCTATAGTGTCATCAATAATTAATACTTTGGTGAATATAATGCCTCTAACCAGTATTCAGACACATGAAAACATTAATGAACAAATATTCTCTTTAATTAACCAGACCTATTCAAAGCCAGGCAAACTTATTCTGGACCTGAAAGTCAAGTTCCAACTCTTAAAGTAGAATTTAGTAGAATACCTAAATCCAACCTCCAAACCTGAAGTTAGTAATTCTGCTAAGGACAACTTCATGCATTCATAAGTACATTGACTTTACAGCTCAGGGAACAGTAGGGAGGAATTCTTTCCCACAATGAGAATCTTGACCTAACATGAAATCTTACCACAAACGACAACACAGGAGGATCTATACAATATCTGAAGATAGGAAACAACTGCCAAAAGCAATTCTTGAAGAAGGTCTGAGAATCAGGTTTGTGACACGCACAAATCAATACCATGACGTTGAATAAAGAAAGCATCATGCTGGAATGCATAGACAGTAACCTTGTTCACAATCACTTTGTTCAACCAAGTTTTCGCCAGTGCTAAACTGGACAGCATCCTTCAGCATTTAGAATCACCAGTGGAGTAGAGTCCACAGTACTTCATGACCAGAAACCTAGAAAGCATAAGACACGCACAGAAGTTTGCTCTTATGCAGCATTAGAGAAGACTAGGGAAGGACATAGCAGTATGCCATTAAATAAGAAGCAGATACATATAAATGAGCTAAATTCATCCTCCGGCAGCTCCTTTTGCCTGCTGTCAATAAGGTTAACAGACACATGCACTCTTAAACATTTGGAAGTTCTTCCAGTGAACACAAGAAAAAAGCATAATACAAAGTAGACAGATAATACTTCTATAAATGCTCCTAATCCCAATTCTGTATTCAGTCAGCCAGCAGCAACACAGGTATAGTTATTCTTGTTTTGTATAGCGAGGGATCAACTCTCTCAAGTGACTTAGTTTCAGAGTCTCTTAAGAAACAGCTTGACATAGCTCATGGGACAAAGCAATTTTAGAGGACGGATCCGACTGGCACATTCTATTTTTTCACTTCTCCCTGTAGTCAGCCGCCTTACCCTGAGAATCAATGTATTTGCCAGGGTAGGCTATAGGCAGCACAATGTAGAAATTAAAGGGAAATTGATTGGAAAATAATTTCTCTTTCTCACCAAGTCCAGCTCACCACTTCTCAGGCCAAGTCCAACCTATTTGTGATTCAGGTTTAAATTCAATTAAGGAAAAATAATTAACTGATTGGAAAGAATACACTCAGTTTCTAAGCATTTCCAACAGTTTAAGGAACTTTGTAAAGCATTATGCGTGCATTTACCAGGAAAAAGGCAAGCCGTGAACTATACCTCCCCACTTCCCGTGAGTATTCCAGCTAATGCAATCTTATAGATTTTCTCTGATCCACTACATTCTAGTTACAAAATCAGAAGAACAGCTAGCCACAATGCCTTTTTAAAAACATGACTGAAAATGAGTCATTTTGGCATATTCATTAGCCAGGGAATTTGAGCACACATGTACTTTTCTTCCTCCTTATTTTTCTTGGTTTGTACTTCAAGAAAATAAATAAACTCTTGTACACCTTTATTCTTCACATTGTCCAGCTTGCTTTGATATTCCGATTTCTTCTCTTTCTTCCATTGCACCATAATGCTAAGTGCAAAGACTGCACCAAATAAAAATGCTATTTTAATAAAGATAGGAATTATCGGGAGAAGTGTAACAGTTCTTAGTATGTTTTATCTTTTATTGCAGTAAGCCCGTAAGTCCCATTTCCATTTTTATTCAGATGTTTCATTGGCTCCTTGTGGGCTTATACATGCTGGCTCAACTTCATACAAGAGTTGGAACATCCAAGTGAAAGCTCGTATCCCCTTTGCCAGAAGGATGTGTTTAAGCAGTTTGCTTCTACGTACCTGGAGTTTAATAAAAGAGAACTTTATTTCAGCCACTGCTTTGTCCATTAGCTTCATGCTATGTCCTTTCAAAGCCAGAATCAACTGAAAATTCAGCAATGCTAAATAAGCTAACCTAAATACTATGAAATATTGATGCTACTTTGACACTGCTTGACAGCATCTCTACCACCCCTATTACAAATGCCACTCGCCATTGACTTTAGCTTTCCACAAAGACACCAGAGAGGAGCAGGAGGTGACACACTGGTAGACTCATATAAGCACACCTGGCAAAGCATCGCTGAGAGGGCTCAAAGGGCTTGCAGCACTTCAGTCCTGCCAGTGACACAGAAGCAGAGTTATTGAGTTTCTGAGGCTTTCTAACTACAGAGAGTCACCTGTATGTAACGTGGCAAAAGCAGAGGTCTAAGTAAGGGGCATGTTCCCTACTGCATAAATCTGATAGGAAACTGGGAGGAGGAGGAGATCATCTTCCATAATATACTGTGGGGTTAGAGGACCAGATTTGGGACCAGGCATCATTTGGATTACAATAGTCAGACAACATGGAAACAACTCACTCTCAGCTGCAAAGTATGATTAAGCATCTCTAGAGGTATACACTCAAATACAAGGAAGGAAGGAAGCAACTACTTCTTCCTTATCTCCCTGCTCTCCCCTCTGCGAACTGGAAAAGATCACGGCCTCCAGAAACATCAACTTCAAACACTTTCCCAGCTTCCCAGACATGTGTGTCAAAAAGGGAGAACAAAATGAAAGAACAGCATGAGAGAAGGTGAAAATCCTGAAGCCTTTGATGGTGATTCAGTCAGAGCAGAGTGATATGAAGAAAGGATGAGAAGAAAAACAACAACAAAAAACTTTTGTATAAAAAAGTAACTGATAAGTGTAAAAAGTGATTATCCTGAAAGAACAAAGTCTTTTTTTTTTTAAAAAAAAGGAAGTTTCTTTTATCTATCCAGCTATAATAAAGTATAAAAGAAAACTACACAAAAACAAATCATGCCAAAGTGTCTTTCAAGCACTCATTTGAAATAAGTCTATAAGAACTACAAAGTAGCAAATAAAAAAATTTAAAAAAGCACCTCAGTAAAGATTAATTGCAAATGGGAAAAAGAAAAAGGAGCCCCAGGCCTCACTGCCTGTGAGCATAGTACCTTCCTACATCCTACATTCGAGCCACTGCACAGCACCCAGGACAGGCCCAATAAGCTAGTGCCAAATACTATGGGAGAGTAGGAAATGCCCAAGAAAGACTCCTTTAAATAAGTGTCACCCCATGTTACTGCAGGAAAAAACGGTACTGAGGTTGGGGAAAAACAGGTGATATTTAACTTACTGCTGATGTCAACAATGGAGCTTGGTGGGGGGCAGAAACAGATGCAACTGCAGCTCTCCCCAAACCCTTGCAAAAAGCCACTAACCATCACTGGTGACATCAATTGGGATCCTTAACCATACACAGTAGGTGTCATATAATCTGTAAAACTTAAACTTAAAGGCATGATAATATTAAAGATTGCCAGCATATTTATCAAAATCTTGTCTTTGCATGTGCAACTGTAACTGCTAATAAGCAGGCACTTCCAAACAACATTTTTTTTTTTTGCATTGTCTACTTGAGTTCCATTTTTAATGTATTTATTATTATTATTATTCCCTCACTCTGCTTCATGGCACTTCTCTCCCTGCTCATCTTCTCTCCCGTAAACTGGATTCATTTGGTGCATTTTACTCATTTGCTTGCAGGGCTTGGCTCCCCAGCCTCTGTCTGCATGCTTTAATTGGCTTGGAGGGCTACCATGCACCTGGGTTACCATGGCAAAGAAACACATTTTTTGTGTCTCTGGAAAGTTTCAGGTAATGCTACCGAGAATTTCATTCATTGTGTTATATAGATTTTTGTCCGAAAGAATCTTCCTTTCCCTTCTCTTTCCCCTGTGTGTTGTTTCACATGCCCTTCGGTTTTATTTTAGTTTCCATAAAATGCCCTCTCTCTTCAAAATAAATAAATAATAAAAAAAAAAGGTTAAAAAAAAAAAAAACAGTGTATTGCCTCCTCCGTAAGTAGTTATAATACAACAATTTTACACAGTCATTGAGCAGGAATAACCAGAAATATTCATCTATATTTCTTTACATTCAAGTACTGTTGAGAATGTCTACGTGCATATTCTTATACTTTAAAAGAATCAAACTTACAAAAAATCAAGAGCAGGGAATATAGGTCTCAGAGGTCACTGTTATTTTAGCGCTGTGTTATTTTAGTTTTAGTCAACTCATATTACAAACTTTTTCTCTGCTTTCTACCCACCCCCTTTTGATATTTCATCTCTTCACACTAAGCTTCATGAGAAAAGGTATGGTTCAAACATAAGGAAAAGCTGATACCGAGTTTCGGTGTCAGCTGAGGTCTCCAGGCACATATAGCAAATAAATACGGACACTCACCAGGAAAGACTTCCCTGGAGGGCAGGAAGACAGTTAGATAAACAAGCTATCCAAAGCCATTCCACCGTTGAATTAAACTACAATTGCTTTCACAGCAGAAGTGAAGCCATTATCAAGTATGCTCATGCATTAAATGGCATATATATGGATATATATAAAATACAAATACACCACATAAAAAATTATAGAAACTAGAATCCACCTGCAATAGGATTGTTCAGTTTCCTGTTCCCCTTCTGATAAATGTAGGGTAACCTCTGAGGTGGAGATTGGAGCTGGTCTTGGAATTATCGGGTTAAAAGAGCTGTGAAATAACAAGGAAATGGGAGCACTGGAACATGGTTTTCAGAACAGCCCTATCATAATGTATCTGAACCAACTAGTTTATACACACCACATATCTCATTCTCCCATCACCTGCCCCAAACACCACCCCTTCCCCTCTATGCCAAGTTATGATTTAATAATTAATAATTTAATAACTTTGCCAAAGTTCAGTCTGATCCCTTAGAAGAAGGGTCTTTCATTAGGGATGTTCTCCTGAAGTTGTACTGTTCTAGCAGTGAAGATGTTCATCAGCCAAATTACGGAAAAGAAAGAGCAGGTTAAAAGAAAAAAAAAATACACATTAACCACATTTGCCTTTGCTTCTTGTGATGGTCTCTGGCAACAGGTTACTTAGGTGAGACCAGACACTGGCTGGTAGCTAAACAGAAGTAGAAAGAAGTTGGTCTGTTGGACTAGAGACTTGACACATTTTCCTTACAATTCCTTATATGCTTACTTGAACTTTGACAAGGCAACCCACACTCTGTTCTGAAGAACAGCGATTAAACTGCAACACTAACCCACAAGAGGAGTGGAGAAATAAAGAGTGAACTCCCCATGTGGCAGTAAGAGACATTTAAGAACTTATATGGAGCAACTTGCATTACATATGGAAGAATATTACATTACAACTTACATAGCCTTATCTACCAGTCAGTTACCAAATCTTCACTCCCTCCATGAGCTCAAAGCAACCAGCTAGAGCTCAATGCACTAATGAGGTACTGACCTGATATTGCTTAGAGTGCCAACACCTGGATAACACCCAAGAGGAGCTGCCTGGCTGGAACACCTCCATCCTCAGCTGCTACAACAGGAGCCTAATTATACATTATCTGTTTTGATTATAACACTCACAGATAGCTTAGGCTGCTTTATTACAGTTGCTAGCTGAATTCCAGGAAAATAATTTTAATGTTCCAAATGCAAGCTTATGCCAAATACAAGTCCCTTTTCCCAAGGTATGCTTACTTATATAGTTCATCCTGTTAATCTCCTGCCTTTTCCATTCCTATCCTTCAGAAAATTCTCTGGATGCAGGACTACAGAGTCTTACAAAATGCTGAGAGATGGTCTTATCATCACATACTTATAGAAGAAAAATTCAGAGAGGGAGCTTGGCATAAAAGACTTTTTAACTTGCCTGTAGTCATTGCAACACTGGGCTCGTGCTCTGCTAGCTGCAAGAGACTTGCTGCCTGTGCACCTCCAAATACACTGCTGCTGCACTACCAGTCCTCAGAGCACAACAAAATAGCCTCTGACATGTCCCTGGGCTGCCTCACATCTACACAAGTGTATAGCGAGCATGCTATATGTAAATGATGCTAAAAATCTCTGCGTTTCGGGGTTTGTCAGCTTTGATCCAGTTCGGCGGGACAGGAATTATTGTCCTCAGCTCTCCCCTGTTTCAATGAAAGAAGGGTTGAAGGATGGCTCTTAGCAACCTGCAGGTCCTAACCCATTGAAACATGGCTTTCTGAGCCCTGTTTTATCATCAGTCTGATAAATACAGCCATAAGGTTTTTAAAAAGTAGACATTTAAAAAGAGACCATTGCTCACTGAGAACTGCAGCATCTTTCAGAACAACTTAATAATGGAAATCAGATTTCTAGAGATCCCAGCTTGAGTGGTGAAGTGTTGTGTCTTGTTCTTTAGATCCAGCTGTGGGTCAGCACAAGAGCTTTCTTTGCTTCCAACACTAACCTGGCTACAAATGGAATTGCAGGAATGAAACCCAGGCTCTGTGCAGTAAGAATGTCATAGGCAGCGTGCACAAGAAAGATGTGATGTTTCTCTACAATAGACCCAGTGGAGTAAAAAATTACTTTTATGGAAAATAAGCAGCAATGAATCCCAAAAAAATACAGAGCGTGTTTTTTAAGCCAGTCAAGTACCTTTTATTTTGTGATTTATTTTATTAATTTCTGCCAAATTCACATCCAACGCCTATTACAAAACCCTCTGCTTATAGCTCAATAACAATCAAGTCTGCCTATATTTATTTTATATTAGTCAAAAGTTGTCCTAGATTCTTTCAAATAACTCCTTTCCATCCATATGACTTTGGCTGTGTTAAAAAAAAAATATGTAAAAACAACAGTATACAATATTAAATTCAAATTCACTTTTGAAAGAAGTAGTGTGCTCCCATTAGCACATCCTGTACTGTACTGATGCACACAGTAAACCCTGCAATTATTTATCTGGTTTCCTTCAGCCCTGAAGGATTTACCCAGTGCCTTGATGATCCACCTGGGAAACATCTTGACGATGGTGGAAGAGATCACATCATTCTTCTATTCCTCTCACAGAGGAATACATAGAATCATATATTTCTTGCACGGCTTCTGCATACCCCATGCACGACATGTCTCCCTGTCTTATGTATGGCGATGTTCCACTCTGTTGTTCAATAACTAGATCTACACTCGTCAGAAAAAAAGAACAAAGCAAGGTGGGTTGCCACTGGACAGGCTCAGACCAGTGTGGTCTTGTGAATTATCCATGAGCTCCCTATTTGTTCTTGCCTTCCACTTCTGTTTGCACAGCAGATGTGTGATACCACAACACCTCTGCTTTTCAATGACGCCCCAGGCAGCTCCTGACCAGCCAAAACTGACACTCAGTTTCACTGCAAACAGAAGAAGGAAAAAAAAATCCCAGCGACAGAACTCTTTCCATTTCAGCGATGCCCTCTGCTCACAGGACTCAACCAGTTTCCCTTCATTGCAGAATCTCAGAGAGACCTGCAAACTAGGGAAATAATCCCCCCAAGCACCCTCTTTTTCATGTGAGAAGAAGGGATGACTCAGTCCCAAATCCTGCACTATTTCAAGGAGAGAAAAGAAAAAAAAAACACACAAAGTACAGAGAAGAATGTCACAACTTTTGAACTCTCCAGTCCTTGGCAAAATCTGTAAAATAAGAGTGACATTCTTCCCATGAGTCACCACCACAGACATTTCACTCCGAGCTCAATAGATTCTCCCTTCCTTTCTCCCTCCAGTCTTGACTCAAATCATTTCCGGACTTGGCTTTTTTTCCTGATGGTACAAAAATATGACTCTTTTATCATGTGATGAGAGTTTCACCTGAAAAGGAATTTGTTTTATTAAGTTGGTGTGGTCTCATGTGAGGCCTGTAGTTACTGATGTCCCAAGGTCAGTCCTCAGCCCGGTTCTGTTCAATTTATTCACCAATGACCTGGACGAAGAGACAGAGTGCCCCCTCAGCAAGGTCGCTGATGGCATGATATTGGGAGGAGTAACTCATACCCTAGAGGGCTGCACTGCCATCCAGAGGGACCTGGACAGTATGAGCAACTAGGTGGAGAGAAACCTCACTAAGTTAAACAAGGGCAAGTGCACAATCCTGCACCTGGGGAGGAATAACCCCAGGCACCAGGACAGGCTGGGGAATGACCTTCTGGAGTACAGCTCTGCAGAGAAGGACCTGGACGTCGTGGTGGGAGACAAGTTGACCATGAGGCAGCAGTGTGTCCTCGTAGCCAAGAAGGCCAACGGGATCCTGGGGTGCATTAAGAAGAGCATCTCCTGCAGGTCAAAGGAGGTGATTGTTCCCCTCTACTTAGCCCTGGTGAGGCCACATCCAGAGACTGTGTCCAGTTCTGCGCTCCCCAGTAGAAGAGGGATGTGAAGCTTCTGGAGAGTTCAATACAGGGCTCTAAGGATGATCAGGGGCCTGGAACATCTGCCCTATGAGCAAAGGCTGAGAGAGCTGGGCCTGTTCAGCCTGAAGGAGAGAAGGCTGAGGGGGGACCTGATCAGTATCTACCAATACTTTAAGGGAGGGAGTGAGAAGGATAGGCCCAAACTCTTTTCAGTGGTGGTCACTGATAGAACAAGAGGAAATGTCCACAAACGAAAGCATCAAATGTTCTGCAGGAACTTAAGGAAAAATTCCTTGACAGTGAGGGTAACAGAGCCCTGGAACAGGTTGCCAAGAGAGGTTGTGGAGTCTCCTTCCCTGGAGAGTTTCAAAACCCACTTGGACACAATCCTGTGTAACATACTCTAGGTGACCCTGTGTGTGCAGGGCTGGTTGGACTAGGTGATCCCTAAAGGTCCCTTCCAACCTAAAGGATTCTATGATTCTGTGATTCATAAAGAAAACTGAGACTTCTGTCATGGGATCATGTTGGCTATGGCTCTTGTTAACATTTGAGAGTATTAGTCACACAGAGCTGAATACTTTAGATAGCTTTCAACATGCTGGGATTTACTTTCTAAAAAATAGACGTTTTGAAGAAGATATTAAGGGTTTTTCACCCAAGACGAGTGACATGTCACAATAGACAGCACTGAAGTCTCATGCTAGAATTGTCTTCAGTACAAACAGAGCAATCTATCGTATCTGAGTGGCCACTTGCACCCCTATGTTCATAGGTGAAATTATATTCATTTATGTATTTATCTATCTA
>VZSG01000009.1:1537037-1551973 GCA_013398315.1 Nothoprocta pentlandii
GGATAGGAAGCTCATTCCACTGCCTTTGAGTGGGATAGAATCAGACCCCAATTTAGCACCAAACCACCAAGCATGCATCAAGGAATCCACAGAAGAATTTAAAAAATCTGTTATGAAATACAAGAACTTTAACCTCTCAAGTCAATTTGAGGAGAGGAAATAGCCTCACTCTAACCCTAACATCTCTAGTGAAAACTCTTTTTATTATTTTCTTTATCTGCAATGAAAAAAAATGTCAGCAGCACAGAGCACTCCATTGTTTTCTTAGCCTTTTCTTGATTAGTCAAAAAAACACTAGGTCCAAGCCTCTGACCTTCTGAGAACTGCTGAACTATACTCATATGGGTCAACAACTTCAAAGTCAATAACTTTACATACTGTGAGTGATTCTAGACACAGGCTAAAGTGCTTATATGGTCAAAGTCTAAATTAGGACAAAGTACTTTGGCACTGAATGTAAGGTCCCAACTGGACATCAGTTCAGTGTGACTAATTGTTCATTTTACATTTGGCCACAGAGAGAAAGAAGGATTGAAGCACTACCTGTTACTCTGATTTAAAGTTCTTGGTCTTTATCTGTGAATATTTGGGCAATGAAAGGCAACAACTAAATATGAATCTAAATATTCAAAGTCATGCAATCTATACACAGTTACGTTGCAGCAGAACTAAGAGGGATGATAAAACTTCTCTTTGAAGGTAACTACTTAAAAATACACATTCAAAGCACTCACATAAGTCTCCAGTTTGATGTGGTATCATCACTCTTGATGGCATTGGACCATATAAGAGAAGCGCAAACTACACTCATCAAGGATGGAAAGACAGCCTTTACCTAGCAAAACCTCAGATCTTCCCCATCAGCCCAAAAACAAACTCCTCAACACATCCATGACAGAATTTCCATCTCCATCTTCTTCAGTCAAGGTACCAAATCCCATTGAAAGGGATTTTATCACTCTTACATGATTTAAGTCCACATAAACCAGAAATCTCAGATCAAATACCCCAATAAAATACAATAATTCCTTTATATGGCATTCTTGCCTTAATAAAGTCAAATACCAGCTTCCTTAAACAACTGATAACCCCTTCTGTTTTTCCACATCAAGAGGGAGTATGGCATCCTCGTTTACCTTCGTTTTAAAAGGCTGACTTTTGCAAGGCCCTGCTTAATTTGTTTGCTTTAGCTTGGTTTGGCTGACTCAATTGGGATTCTGCATCACTTGCTGTGATTTAACACTCTTGTTTTTCAGCCCTTTACCAGGAAACTTCTTGTGGTTAGTTTGTAAATATTCTTCCTTCAGCAATAGGAACTTCAGCTAGAGGAATCTCTTTCTACATTTATACTATTCAATGCATGATGGTAGCAATACTTGAATGTATCATCTTCCAAAAGAGCTCTGATTTGAGCTCCACTTCATGAAAAGGAGTGTAACTAATTGCTAATACCTTTGCAGGATTTGGAGCTGTATGATTTTTGGAGAATCCTGTCCTTCAGAGAGCTCAATAAAAATATTGAGAACCTGTTCTTATGCAGCCTTACTCAAATGAATTAACTTCACATACTCCTCAAATGTTGGCTTTCTTCCTACCTTTACAATGCCTTAATTAGTTCTTGTCTTTTTTTCTTTTTTAAACTTGTAAAATTTCATTTAATTTGCTTTCACTTTACTGTATAAATATTTTGTCTCCAGGTTTTTTTCTAGTTGCATTTTGCAAAGATTTTCTTTATGGTTTTCTGCCCAATTTGTCTAAAATTTGCAAATTTTTATGTAAGTTGACTAGGCTGAATAGATGTTTAGAAGATTCTCTTAGAATGCTGAGGAGCATGGAGGTCTCATTTAACAATTCAGAAATAGGATTGGGAGCAAGGACTGAGGAGCTTGGGAAGAAGAGTTTGGGAGGGAAACAGTCTAACATCTCCACAGGACTCTCTTGTCTCTTGGTTGAAAAAAACATAGCAAAATTCTTTGAGGAGGATGGTCTTGGACTCTGGTGTGTAATCTTAATTTTGGAGTGAAAATTAGGTGATACTGTACTACCATCTTTCAGGAATATAAATATCTCTCAGTCCCCTACAGAAAAGGTTGAAAGGATGCTTAAATAGGGTGGCCAAGTTCAGTATGTTTTGACTTAGCTTTGAAAGACTCTACAGTGCTAGTTTTCTCCAGATTTTATTTTATTGGACAGTTGTATAGAGGGAGGAAAAAAAAAAAGTAAAAAAAAAAATCTAGAGTGAAATAATGCAGCATAAACTCCTTTATTATACATCAAAGAATGTATATATGGGCTTTTCCAAAAGCAGGAAATTCATTAATTTGCACTATGTTAGATCCTGAAACTCCAATCCCAAGATACAAACCCATATAAAACCAGAGTGTATTAATTCTGTTGTTTTGGAAGACTTAGGAGAAGTTCCCTTTGAGCCACCATAAAAACCCTGGAACAAAAAATTACAGAGCTAGCCATAGACAGAGAGGAGTTACCATTTAAGCAATTGCTTAAAGCTGAGCTGGAAAATATATCTTTCCTTGTATATATAACATATCTGACAGAGTACTGAACAGGAATACTTTTCTCATATGATTAAAAAAAATTCTTCTCAAAACTGAATGCAAACTCTCAGAAAATTTGTCCTGTTACTTATGGGATGATAATCCTCCCATTATTTCATTCTGTCCCAGTTTCTGGAATCTGTGTTTAAAGTAAAAAGGACTCTTAGTTGTGCTTATGTTTCATTGAGCAGAAATTTAGCATGTTAGCATATCAAATTGGATCGTTTATCCTTCAACACCTATGGACTGCTGAAGTACTAAAACACCTAAGAACTTGATAAATTAACAGGAACTTTTTTTAAAATAATCTATTTTCCTTGTTGCTTTTTAAATTTAACCAGAAAACTTAATTGTCATTATACATTTTTAAACCGAATTATTTAAACCGAGTGAACTCCTGCATTTTACAAGGAATTTGCTGCCCTCTATGGATCAGTTATATTAAATATGACAGCTGATCAGAATCTAAACAGAAATGCTCCTCTCTGGGCACGTCAAAAACTTCATTAGTCAAAAAAAGTTAGTTTCATTCTTAAAAAATAAGTAAAATAAAAAATCACCTAGTTAACAAACTGCTCTTTTTTCCCTGAAGTATTCAAATAAGTTTCATTTAAACCTTTCCTGTTCACAAGTTTGTAATTCTGCAGAGAGAAAAAGAGTAGAATTGTTGGGTTTTTTTAAACATTATACAATTTGATTTCCAAACACAAAACAAAAATCAAATTAAGGAGGACTGAGGCATCTAAAAATAATTTTAAGCCAAACATTCTGTCCAGACATATTTTCCGATAGAAGAAATAGCAGGAAAATTGTGGCTTGTCTGATGCATAGTTCATTTGCCTGAGTCCAACATCAACCAATTCTGCTTAAAGTAGCAATAACCCAAAGGATTTCCATTGAATTAATTGTGCAAAGCACACAAATCCTTCAGGTCTCTAGTCTCCACACTCCAAAAATGACTCTACTAACAGATAAAAGGACTTCTGGAGTGTCTTTGATGAGACAGTGCCAAAGACTGAGGGCTCTTTGCCCAACTGTAGAAAACAAATCTTTCAACAGAAGGGGCCAGGGGCCTCTGAAGGCAGGCTGAAGACTCTGCTCTGTATCATTTTAAGAGGTAATCACAAAATATCTCATCTTGAGTATTCTTGTTTCATTCTAAGAAGTGTGATATCATTCTTAAAAGAAGACCAGAGGGAAGTGTGTCATTTATGTGTGTTAAAGTGCAATGAAAGTGTTCTATTGTAAACTTGAGTTTAAACATACGCAATGGCAACACAAGGCAGAAAAGAAGAAACAGGCACTGTGAAGACCTTGTGGTTCCTGAGCATCACTGGAGCTACTGACAGTGATTGTACCAAAAGTCTGCCCATTGCACAGAGCAGATGAAAATGTTGGTCAGACAGAGCATATCTTGGCTGCTCTGTAAGTCTTAGCCTCAAAAGCAACTTTGTACACTAAAATGTTGACTGTATGGGAAGCTGCAACATGTCCTGAAGACTTAGTGTTTGTCAATTTAGCCAAAAAACAACTTCAGTTTTACTTCAAATGGCTTTTCATTTGTTGTCTGAGTAAGCCAGTCTTAACGTATTGTGTATCCAAGTTTCAAAAGCATGCCAGGGGAAGGACAAGAAAATTTGCCAAGAAAATATTTTCTCATTGCTATGATCTGAGTAGTATAAAGTGCTGCTTATTTTTTAATGTCCTATTCAAAACAAGGCAGTGATTTCTGGTTTATTGCTGCACTATATAGCAAAAAGTGTTAGGAAAAGATATTCTAGTAATTTACAGGTTACAGTTAGTACATACACTTAATGATTTTTTTAAAAAATTCTGTTAGCATATACCATTTTCTGCTGATTCATTTATGGAACAACTGGAGCATTAAAGCCTAACTTGCCTCATCGTATTGCTGCAGCTTCTGCAGAAGACTCCCTCTACATTTTGTATTGTTAATGTGCAATTGTCAACCTGATTGATTAGTGTTCTTATAGTACTCATCGATAAATTAACTAAACTGAATCAGTCTGGGTCTTTCTTGAAAATGTACTTTTTTTAAAGGATAAACAGAGTAAATTGTAAGCACAGTGCAAGCAACCAGAAAATGCACCAGCTAATCACTGGAGATGAATTCACATCAGCAATAAGAGCAGTAATAACTACCCATCTCCTTGTCATATGGAATAACAAGTGTAAGGACATATGGTGTGTCACTATGTAGTATGCTTTGTGTATCATCATTTATTTTCATGTGATTACAAGAGAATTGGCTGTTACACTAAAATCTTGGATACAACTTCCTCAGTTTTCCTTACTTTCCACCATCTGAGTCTTTATATATTGTGTATAAGCAGGTTGTTTCAAAACAACTTACTAATTTATTGACTTAATCTAATGATAGGACAACGGGTACGGGTATTGGGTATGTGAAAAGAGTAGGATATGTGATCTCTCTTGTCCATAGAGAACTTTGGGGAATATATTACATACTTTCACCAAAGCTAAGGAAATGGTTTTGATAAAACTCCTGTAGATAGATATAAAACTTGTCAATAAAAATATCTGAGGAGTAGATCTCAGCAGTTTACTGTCAAAATGTAAGAGCTACCTCCTATCTTCTGCTCTGTTCAAAATGTTTGTTATATTTTATAGACCACATAAATTTTATAATTCTTCAGAAACCTGGAGGACAGGGATAGATTTCAGTGTGATCTCAGCAAAGCAGAGAGCAGCAGTAAGGAGGACAAGGAGTCTAAACAGCCTGTATGCAATGTGGGTAGAGATGCCTGGAGAAGTATGCATGAGATCACAGTGTACCTGCAGCTGGATGAACCTGAGCTAACAACGTTCTGTCTCATCAGCAGTATCAAAGTACTGATATAGGTGCCCTTAGACAAACCTGGAGTCATCCTGCAATACCAAATTCATGCCACTAAATAAATGGTCATAATCCAAAAGTCAAATCCCTGCATAACACAGATTCTTTTAATACACAGATTGCAGTGCCACTTACCTGAGTGCTGTCTCCTATCTAGCCCACTCTGCAAGACCTATCTTTAAATACAGCAATAAAGTACAGTCTGAGCACGTTGAAGTACATGACTTCAACTCTAATTCCCTTTTTTGCCTACGGCTCATCCCGTCTAATCACTTTTTCCTCCTCTTTTATCTCTAAAAATAGTTCAATTTCTACTCATACATTTGTCAATTAATTAGAGAATATTCTTCTTGCACTTGATTAGAAAACTGGGCAAAGTTGCTGCCAGCAAGTGCATTTTGAATCCCTTGGGGGTACAGAAGAAAGCCAAGAGTATAAATCTAAATAAATGACAATCTGCAGAAGACCTGAGGCACAACTTATTCATGGCCAAAGAACCCTAGAAACAGTTGCTACTGCTCGGTACTTATTGCTATAGACAGATGCTGATATGGTTTATATTGGTTGTTTGAAAGCAACAGTATCTTCATGTTAAAAATTCCCTGTTTACCCCTTACCTAAGGTCGTGTCACAAGAGGCTCTTGCTGTGAGCATTTAACTGATGGGAAGCCATCAATTGGCTTACTCTTGATGGAAGAACAATTCCAGTTCATCAGTTTGCAAGCTGTTGCATGTGGACCAATGACTGATGAGTTTAATGTTCCACTGTTTTACTCTACAACAGTTATTAGGGAACGGTACATGAACTGTTAAAGCCTGAGAGTTTTCTTTATTAGTTACCAATTAGAGTAGCTATCACTGCTTCACTGGTCTCATTAGAAGACACTATTAATCTCCCGGGGATCAAAATCAAATGGTAGTTTTTGGATCCCTTCACTGAAAGAGTCTTGGAACTTCCTGTCTCTATATATCAAAATAGTGCTTTTTTTTTTTTTTTTCCTTGGATATATGTTGCTTTTTCACGTACTTTAGAAGGAAATGTTATTATGTGCTTGCTCATGAAGCATTTCTCCTGGCTACTGATTTCAACACAGCAATTCATTAGAGCTGCTTCTCACACAGAAAATAACCAAGTCAGCTGAAATAGCTGACATACTATCATTTACAGTAGAGTCCATCTGAAACTAAAGTTGTCTACTTCATGGAAAAATCTGATTGTTTTAAACATCCCTTTCATCCCAACTAGAATATAAAGTCAACATGACTGACAAATACAAATTCCAGGAAAAAAAATGGAATAGCATTATCACAGTTTTCCCTCTAATATTTGGAAATTATGTGACATACATTGTTTCAAGTTGTTTGATGCTCCTTTGATGCCAAATGAAGAGAATTATGTCCAAGCTCTGGCATTTCTGCTGATGGTTCTAGAACGGCCATGGATGCAGTGCAAAAAGCAAGAGGATCACTTGCAGGTCAAACTCTTTCCTGAGCTCTGGGCTTGGGTCAGCCTCTCATCACTGACAGAGCAACTAACATGTCATAGTCCATGGCTGGACCTCTCATGGACTACCTCTGTAAAAATAACAAGACCTTCCATGAGTAGGGGTAAGGAAATTAAAATGGAACTCAGTGGCTGTTTGGACAGAATAGCAAAACTAAGTGTGTTGAGTTCCTCTTTGACTTTTAATCACAGTAGAAGAGAAAGGAGAGCTTTATTCCAAGTCACTGGACATGATATCCCCACCTCCAGCTTTACTGATCACAACTTCACATTTGAGTCACTGCCCAGGGCTGACAGGGGCAAAAGAGATGACTGGAAATATCAGTAGGGTGTTTCTAAGTGAAGCAGACATCTCTCCTTTGATAAGATGATTCACCTCCCTTCCCATTTTTCCTTTCACTGCCCCTCCTAGAGCTCCTAGGAATTTCTTAGAAAATTTGGAAAGCTTCTCAATGAAAAAGGTTTGATTTTTAGCTTGGTAGTCCAAGCCCTCATCTACTTTTTCTCGTGTTTTTGTTGGAATCAAGTTATTCTTCTAGAGAGAATTTTCGATCATCATGAGATTGAACTGTTTGGTCTTAGAGCATTGCAGTTTCACATACTCCATGTATTCCTTCATCTGCACAAGTTATGAGATTTTTTGACATTAAGGGCCTGGTAATGAAACACATGCTGTGAAATTTTGCTTTATAATTGGAGTTTGGGGAGACTTCTTTTGGCTCCGTCTGTGCAGCAAACTGATGTGAAATCATTCCTCCCTTCACGAAGAAGTCCTGACAAATATTTGGTGGAATTGAGTAATATAATTTATTTCTGATAACTTTTTAATGATCCGAATCAGCCGCTAGATGTCATTGCTGCTCTTGGGAAAGGGGAACTGTTCGGCACAAGAGCGGAGCTGCAGGACACCACAGCAGCCCAGGCGTCACTGCAAAGGCCTTTCCATGGGCATCCCTTCCAACAGCAGCAGATTCACATACAGGGACCGCATGACATCTGTGCACAGAAACATTTCTGTTATTTTATGAATATCAGAAATTATATCTGAAAGATTAAATAGAAACCATTAATAAGATGTGAAAATACGTAATAGTCTAATAATAAATATATTCATAATTAATTGCCTAGTAATTTGCTTATTTTTCATTAAAAAAGAATAAAAATATAGAACTGAATGTAAAGAACCAGACAAATATCTTTTCTTTTAGACATTTGTTCTTTTTTTCTGAAATCTTTAAAGGAAAATAAGAAGGTGTTTCCCTAAAAGATACTCTTTTTTGAAAAGCAAATCAAACCTGCAGTGGCAATAAAAATCACAGAGTAAATAAAAGTTGCGAAGAGAGACATTCACCCTAGTCAGGAGACTGCAGATGACTCAGGGGTTCAGCTGTAATGAATTGGTCACTGCTAAATATGCCCTTAATCCGTTGTTAAGAGTCCCTGGAATGCAGTCAGGTCAAGATTTAAAAAAAAAAAAAAAAAAAAAAAAAAAAAAAAAAAAAAAAAAAAAAAAAAAAAAAAAAAAAAAAAAAAAAAAAAAAAAAAGAAAAATGAATGGATGCCCAAAGTTAACAGTGCTCAGGGGAGGACTTTCAGAGGCACAAATGGACAGTGTGGATCTTTAGGGGTTTAGTATCTTGTCCTTTAGATATTCTCCAGGTTTCTCCAGAAAATTAATAATTTCTTCCCTAATTGGTAAAGATGAGAGCACACAGGGTTATCCTTAGTGTTAGCAGGTCTTCACTGATGTCTCACCACCCAAGGGGTGTGCACAATTAAAAATCATATTTCAATGGTTCTTGTAAAAAAATGGTTTGGCATTTTTGTAGTGCATAAATATTCTATAATGATTTTGTATTTTACAGTGTAACTACAGCAGTTCTGCATGTTGCAATATATCTAATTAGAATTAAGTTGTCTATGCAATGCAGGAGTGACTGTTATGAATAGTCTGCCCATTTTCTTTCCCTATATCATTATTCAGGACAGGCTGAATTTGTCAATGATGGCAAATTGCATTTTGATGGACTTTTTGCATAGGTGTTTAGCGAACTTCTCCCCTGCAGCTTTCTTACAGATAAATAGTGGGCAAACCCTGCCTACACTTTAGGACAGGCAAGTGGACAAATAACTCCTTTTACACCATTTTCTATGAATTTGTAATGCAAGAAATGAAGGCACTACTGGTCTAAGGAGCCAGGAACAGGCCATTCTCCCAAATATTCATAAATATATAAAATATATATATATTATATATATATATATATATAAATGCAGAAATACAAATATGGGCAGTTACAGGGCTCATATTTCCTCCCAGAATTATTCATTGTGACAGCAATGGCAGCCTTACTTTTAGACATAAACCTTATTTTTTATTCTGTCAGGATGCCCAACTTGCCACCTTGTGTCACTTTTGTCTGTGTCAAGTCATATTGCTTCTCTCCAAAAAACTGTCCTCACGTGGGTGTATGGGTTGGATGAAATTAAGTAATTTTTCTCATTTTATTGCTATATGAGAAAAAGTCAGACATTCAGGCTTGGAGAGCAGAGATAAAAATTGAGGAAAAAAAAAATTAAAAACCTGATTTTAAAACTGTTTGTTGGTTTGTTTTCTGAGGGAAATACTAGCTTAAATAATTCCTGAAGAAAGTAAGGCAGAGTCTAAATGAAAATAAATGATGATTGCTGCTTTTGAAAACCTTTTCTGCCACCTTTTAATGTGAAAATCTGGGACCACAAACATATTCTCATTCTGTAATACAATGCTAATACAATCTTGCATTATTATAATAATGCAGATTATGATTAATAGCACTAAAAAGACAAAATACATGAAAATGCCCATTCTAAGTAAGAGAACATGAAAGCTACTCTTACGAGCTGCCTTTTGGATTAAGCTCTTGTAAGCATACATATAAAGAGACATTCATACATGTACATTAGGAGAAGAGTGAGATAATACATTTGACATTGTCACTTACTTTCAGGGATCTGCAATCATTTGTGCACTTGTAAAATGTAGAAGTTGTCTTTCTGCATCGGTCTGACAAAAATAGAGAAACAATTGGGAATTGTGCACCAGGCATGAATGTCACTCCATGCGTGTCCCGGTGGGATCCACCGTCTGGCTGGTTTGTGTTCTCTCTATAGTGCCCCTCACAAATAAAATCACACATCATGCTGTGATTTCTATTTGCTTAAACGGCTTGTGTTCTCAGCAGGAACATTGCTGGATATAACCTTGAGCATTATTCCATAGGAAATCTTTTTAAATAAGCATTTAACAAAAAACCTAAAACATTATTGTTTTGTCTGTGATACCTGCTTATATCTAGATGGGATTTATTTGTAAAAGTGCACTTAGTGATCGCTGCCTGAGATTTGATTTTGGCATGTATAATGCTGTAGCTATCCTGCTTAGCAACTCTAGTACTGCAACATGTGTAAAAATGTACCTGTTATACTTTTCTTTGCTTTTTATTATTTTACTGTGAGAATCTCAGACATTTTGCATTCCCAGCCTACCAGTGACAGTATTTTTTCCTAGAAATACCCCTAGCATCTAAATGCTTCTATTCAATCATTCAAAGCATCCGAGAGACAGGAGGTTCTACTTTCATTTACACACAACCGGCCAAGCTCTGCAAATCTAATGATTAGGTTTCAGGGGAATCTGGCATCAACTTTTGTAGAAATTACTGACTGATATGCCTCACTATAATGGTAAAGGTCCAGATAAAAGACATGTTTAAATGATACATGAATGGCATATCAATGGCAATAGTTCCATTGCTTCACTTCAATGTGTTTTACCAAAGCACATCCTTATAATAACGTTTTTTTCTCTAAAAAGCCACTGTAAAAAAGAAAATATTTGCATTTAATAAAACCAATATTCTCTATTGACTGTCAGAATGTATGTTAAGAGGTAGAAGTACATGTGACTTAGGTTGAATTTGAATGCACATCTCCTGAACTCAACAAACACCTCATTTTCAATATCAAAACTCCCTAAAGTGATGACCTTCTTTATGTGTGCTCAACCAGACTTACATCAGTCTTCACAGGACCGGGCTTCTTGGCTTATACCTAACCCCAATCATGGACAGCAAAATACTTCTTCTCTGCTTATCCACCCACAAAGGGCTCAGTCGAGGCAGACGCAGCAGAGCATGAAATGGAGCGCACAGACTGGTAGTTAATTGGAAATATGGCCCTCAAAACGGAAGGAGAACTAGATCCCTTTCCTCCTGCTGCTTGAGGAAATTCAGATCAGATTTCTTTCCCTGCAGATGGATACCTACGCCTAGTCTATAACTTCTTCTCAGCGTCAGCAGAAATTACAGAACAACTCCATAAAGCAAATGGTGATGAATCTCTAGGACAGCCACAGTTCCCCCAAGAGCCCTAAGTATATTTAGATTTAAAACTCCTAAATCATTTATTGAAACCAGCTTCATGACTAGAGGAAGGGAAAGTAGCTAATGTGACACCGAGGTTTTCAAAGGTTTTGGTGCACTTTTGGTGAATCAAATATCAATAAGTCTGATTTCTGTTTTGGGCAGATTGGTAAAAACAGAATATGTAACTCTTTCATACAGAGAAGTATGTAATCACTTTGCAGTCACAAGGATGTCTCCTAGGCAGAGTCAAGTTCTTCAAAGCAGAAAATGAGCTGGTGGATAAAGGTCACATACTTGATATAATGTTCTTAGATTTCTAAAAAGCTTTTGATTAGGTCAGTTATCAAAACCATTTAAAGTAGATATGGTTTAATGGAGTAAGAGGGAGGATCCTCATGTGCATTAATAACTGCTCAAAAGATATGCAAAAAAAAAAAGTAATGCTAGACGACTAATGAAGTCCCACAGGCCTCCAGATGTTCAACGTATCTGTGAATGGTTTGGAAAGGAGGAGAGGTGTGAGGTGACAGGTTTTTTTGATGATAAAAAAATGTCTAGTCAGAATCAAAACCATCCATGAAATATTTTAGAAGGATCCTTGTGATACAGAATGTCTACCAAAGAAAATGGTAAATTAGATTTAAAAAAAAAATAATGCATGTGTTTAGTAGGAAAACTACAGTACCTTAGCAAATTTTGTGTTACTTATTTTTCACACGTGTTTTTCTTTTAATAAGTTTCATCATATCAGGAGACAGATCAAATAGAGCATCTCAGGTTGTTTCTGGTACCTCATAACCATCTTATGCCAAACCTTTTACAAATAAATATATCCAGACCCTCATGTAAAAGGGAAGTCATAGATCCAACATGTTCTGTTTTCCCTGACAAAAATGTTCTTTTCCTTTGTGCCAAGTAAAATTTAGCTCAAAACTTTAAGCAGCAGGCCACAGGGCTGCCTGAAAGTGATAAATACAGGGCAAAATTAGTCTTCGGTACTAATTTTCCCTGAGGTTTCTTATTGTTAAAACACCTTCATAAAACCTGTTTGTGGCCTAAGATAGTTGTGACCTTGAGTAAGACAGAGTTTACCTATCAAGTATCAAAGCCCAGTTTAAATATTACCAAGCCAGTTCTGAATTTTCTCCATATAATCTGAACCCTAAACTCATTCTTCTATCACACTGAAACTGAGGAAAGATGCAAAAGACAAAATGTAACTTATGTGAATAAATGTCCAGATCTCCAGAATTACACAGGCCAAAGGATAGCACAAAACAAAGATAAGCAAGTTACACTTTTTTGCCTAAGCATAGGTTTTGAAGATTTTTTTTGTTTGTTTCTGGGGGATGCATGATGATTGCTGAGGGGGGACCTGCAAAATGAGTGGTCCCTCAGAGATGTCCTGAGCTGGAATCTGCTCCCCAAGGCCTTGCCAGCCTCTGAGCACGTTAGCATCTCCGTACCAGTCTGACCAGTCTGAAAAATGCTGTAGGACGGGATCAGACCCTGGGCAATCCTGTAATCCTATCTTATATATTTCAGGAGGAAAATCCATATTATCTCGTTGCCTAATACCATTCATGGGATACAATAAATCAGCTTAAAAAAATCCTATAGGATAAATACAAAATATTCATTTTTGCTTTGAAGTTAGAATATTGTAACTTGGGAGAGAGGAGGTAGAAGAAAGAAAGGGATTGATATCGGAAATCAATGCTCTTTGATAATATCATGATTCTAAAAAGATATATACCAAATACTAATATTAATTTTAGTTAAGAATGGAGGTGCCCATTCTCTTAGGGAAAGAAATATATACAAACATATATATACACACACACACATTACTTACACACATGCATATATATATTTAAATATGTATGCCTCTGTGTGCCTTGTTACTTGCTATGGATTGATTATGGTTTTCTAGAATATCAAGAATAAAATCATAGGGAAATATTTAATGAAATCCTGACCTCACTGCAATCAACAGCAGTATTACTGTGGCCCTCACCAGTAACACATTACACAAGCAACACAGTCTGAGATGCGGTTCTACTAGCCTCAAAAATAATAGGGTGGATTTTGCCCTGTGTACTGTTGTACAGTGAATTTCCTTTTTTATGCTTCCATGGGTAGTAAGCAAACCTGAAATAAAATCTGCCTGCTCGTCCTAACCCCAGGTGTGTTTTACCACCTCCCAACCTGGGCAAAATGTAACCAAGGCTCTGGGCAGAGCTTTGCAGGCTTTAGCATGAAACATTAGAAACTACTTCTCAACCCGGACTGGTTCAACAAATAAGCACAATACGTTACAGTTTTGACACCTGCAGTCATATGACCACACCAGCCTCCAGCATTTTTTTTTTTTTTTGCTGCTGTTGTTCTATTTTTAGCACATGTGCGTATGTTAAAGAGAAGTCTTGGGGGAGAAAGAAAAAAAAAAAAGAAAAAAGGAAAAAAAAGAGGAAGATGCTGATGGAGTTAGCAGGTTGAATCTGGCACAGCCTGAAGAGAACTGCTCTGAAAATGGGGTCATATCTCTTGGCCCATCAATTGCAAGGCTTGGGGTGCCCTAAATAAAGCAGTACAGGTTAAGCCCAACACAACCTGCAGCCCCACAAAGCCAATGCTACCAGGGAGCACTTTGGCTCTAACTGGCTGAGTTTGAGGGAGAAGCCAAGTTCCCCACAGTCTTGCAGGGAAGAGCCTCTTTTCAGAGAGGAATCAAGCTGCCTTGTTGGACTTGCTGGAGCCTGTCTGGGTTGGGGGAAAGCATCAGTCTTGCAGGAGGGAGGGAACTTGGGTCCTGGCCTTACCATAGCAGATCACTTCATGACAGTGCAAGCAGACTTCACTTGTCACTCTGCTGAAATCATCTCTTCAATCTGTGCTTTCCACTTAGTGGTCCTATTAAACACAGCTGTGGTTGCTTTGCTCAAGTCCTGCTCTGTGACAGAGAATCCCCCTCAGACTTACTTTCTGCTCCCACTCAACCACATGCATCTTCTCTCCTCCAGACACATCCAGGGGATTATCCCCAAAACCGTGCTCCAGGACCACAGGTCTGCAAGGCCACCCCAGGCCAGGAGTGATGCAGGGGGCCTGATCCAGCCCCATTGAGGTCAATGGCGAGGTGCCCATCCAGCCTGGGCAGAACAAAAGTGTTGGGTTTGGCAAATCATTTCCGTTAATGTAGGAGACAATTACTGATGCCTCTTTGCAAATTGCTCTTCTTTGACATTTTTATAACTCGATAATTTCCAGTTGTGTTCCCATGTTTGCTTCCTTTGTGTATAGTTTTCCTATTTTTGAGCACATGGTTCACAACATTTAAACAAGCACTAACAACAAATTACCTGCTCAACTGGGTTCTGTGAAAAGGGGCCCTGAAACTTATTTACAAACTAAGTGGACTTAGACAGGGAGGAAGTAGTTACCAGAGTGCATCCTCAAAATTGTGCATGTTTTTCTATCCATAAAAGCCCTCTATCTGGGGAGGGGTGAGGGCCGGGGAGAAGAATCTGTGCCTTTCACTGGAGACAATTTTACTTTCATCTTGGAAAATATACTCTTTTTTTTTTTTT
>VZSG01000009.1:1554129-1601511 GCA_013398315.1 Nothoprocta pentlandii
GACACACACAACACAACGCAGCACATAACACCGCATACAACGCAACACACGCAATACCCAGACAAGACACAACACCCGCAGCCCCTCTGGCCCCGGCGCCTCCGCGGGAGCAGCAGCCGGAGGGTGCGGGTCGGGATGCGGCACAGACGCCGCGCACCTCCGCGTTTGTGCCCTTCCTTGCGCCCGTGTCGGAGGTAGCAGCTCATTAACCCCCGTAACACGTAGACGAGAAGCAAGTCTCCAACCTTGCTTGGAGACTGAGTCACCCGCGCACTTAGAAGCGCTCCGGCCGGCGGTTTCCTCGGCTGCGCACGCGGCTCAGGGCGGTGCCCCAACTCCGCGCTTGTCTCCGCAGGGAGCAGCCGCTGCGCTGCGCGGCTCAGCAGGGCCCGGTCTCCCGTTAGGTTCCCGGCGTGTTTCTCCGCAGATTTTTTTCCCCACCCCAGGGGTTTTCTTAACGGCACAAGGGGGAGAAAAAAGGGGGGAAAAAAAGAGAGGGAAAAAAAAAGAGACTCTGTATTTCTGTCTAATCGTTTAGTCGTTAAAAAAAAAAAAAAAGAAAAAAAAGAAAAAAGAAAAAAAAAACGAAAGAAATGTTGGCGGATTTATTTTTAAAATACAAAAGTAGGTAGTCATTTTTTTTTTCTTAGGAAAAAGGCTCTGGTTGTGAGAATAAACAGCTGGTGGAATCGTTTCTTGCGAAATTTGGAATATCAGTAACGGGTTTGTTGTTATTTCCCCGGCAAGATATGATAAAGTAGCTCTCGCTTCTCACAACGCCCCGGCCCGCGGCTGCCCGGCTCGTAACGCGGCGCGGGGAGGCTGCGGGCTCAGATCTGCGCGTGGGGAACCGTTAAGAAATAAGCAGAAGCCCCGAAATACCGCAATGCTCGTCCCTAGGCGCTTAGGAAACAGCCTAGGGCTGTTTTTTTGTTTATCTTTTTATCTGGGAAAGAGAAGCAAAATTACGGTTTTCACATCTTCCCTTGAATGGAGCGCATATCTGATCTCTTTCTTTTTTTCCCCTGTATTTGCTTGTTTTTGTTTGTGTATACGAATATTGTCATCTCAGTTTTTAACCTTGCACTTGCGTTTGCTCTGCTGTTGGGCTGGGAAAGGGGAAATGAACGGGTTCACACCGTTTCCTGGAAGCAGCTGTTAATGGGCGGTATCGATTAGTTGTCAGGCGCTTGCCTGCGCGGGTCCCCGCGCTGGTGGCGGCGCGGCAAAGGCAGACGGCTCTCCCGGTGGCTTCTCGTTTAGGGGAGCGGCGTGGGGAACAAGCTGCCCCCTCTGCCTGCGGCTCTGAGGGGTGCGATGAGCTGGGCGCAGATGAGGATGCCCTCGAGACCTAGGGTGTTTTTTTTGGGGGTGGGGTTTTTTTTTCTGTCCTACCTCTGCTCTTCAGCCGTTCCCTCACCTGCATAGTGCAAGCGCCTCTCCATCTTACAAGTGAAATGTGGGGAAGAGGGATAAACAGCGGGACCTTCTCGGGCCGGGAAGAAGCAGCAGCTCCTCATCCTTGCGGCCTGGCTGCCCTCGCCCCCGGCCGCGCCTGGAGCCAGCCGGGGCTACCTGGACAAGCAGGGAGGGCGGGGAGCGGGCCCCCAAGAGACCAAAGGGCTCGGGATCAGCGGGATGGCCGAGAAGAGTCACCTTTGAAGCCGCCTTAATGAGCGAACTTGCTCCCCCCGCTCTGCTGCCTTTTCTGCCCCATCTACTCTGTTAATCCTCAAGTGGGGCGGCCTGGGGGCAGGGAAGGGGCAAAGGGGCCGTTTCTCTCTCTTTCTGCGGCGAGGAGAGCTCAGGTTCTGTAGCTGGCAGCAGCGCCCCTCAAAAAAAAAAAAAAAAAAAAAAAAAAAAAAAGTGGGGCTGCGGTGCCGGAGGGAGCGGGAATGCCAGGAGGGTTCCTGGGCACCTGTGAAGCTCCGATGGGGAACGGGGCCGGCGGAATATAGCGATAAGGGGACCGAAATCCCACAGCCCCTGGCAAGGCAGTGCAGAAGGGGGACAAGTGCCACTTGTCCCCCCGTTGTCATTTTCTTTGTTCGCTTTCCACGTCACGCCCAGCTGTGATAGCCACCCGGGTGACAGTCACGATAAGTTGCAAGTGAAAAAACTTCACTTGCCTTTTCTACTGGTCAGGGCAATTAAGGATTGTTTTTTTTTTTCCTTAATAAAATAACGATACCCAAATGTCCAGGGTATTCACTGAAGCTGAACAGGGTTTTGTACATTACTACTCCCCAACAGCAATAGGATGTCGAGGAAAGATGAGGAGTAAGGAGCGCTGCTAACTGTTTTCTCTAAACACTGTCTTTCCTGCTGTGAAAGGGAAGGGCTGACGATTTGAAGCTGATAAAGCTACATGCATTTTAACACGGAAATTGCTCGTTAGCAGTAATAAATGGCCCGTTAATAGCCTCCACGTGGAAAGAAATTCCCAAGTGTTGCAAATTCCAGTTTAAAGACCAGAGAGTAGCGCGGACAGCTGTGAAATGCGAAAAGTCCCTTCTCCGAGTTCCCCAGTTTTTATTTATTTTATTCTTAACTGCGCGCTTACGGTAAGGCAGTGTCGGAAAATCACGGCCAGCAGTGCCTGAGGAATGACCCTCCCTCTTAAGCGAAAGGAAGGGGGAAAAGCACTTGAAATAGTTCAATTTTCTTTTCGAAGTAGAGGTAACTGCAAAGAGTTGGGCTGGGGGTATTGCAGTGCGCGTCTGTGGAGTCCGGTTCTGAAAGCAGCGCGCAAAGTCCTTTGCCTCTCCAGGGTGAGACTGTGAGGTGGAGGCGGCTCAGGGTGACCCTGGACCTCTGTCCCCTCCAAAGGACCCTGCTCTAGGACACTGCTGACCGCTGTCCCCCAGCAGTGCTATAAATGGCCCTTTGGGAAGCGTGTTTTGGGTCTCGATGTTGCAGGGCAGCGGGTGGGGGGAAAGCCACAGAAGATCAAGAAGTGCCCAGGGGTCCATGCACTCCCTGCAGCCCATTTCTCGTTTGGGACAACAGAAACTTTCGGGTTTGTGAGCGAGGGGCTGCAAGGAGAAGAGGGAGACCTGCCACGAGAAGTACGGGGGCTAGGTAAGAAACTCTTTGTCTCTAACATTTTAAAAAGGATTTAATGATCTAACGTCCACCTGCTCTGCGTGCCCCTCCCCCCCCTTAGTTTCAAGGTTTTGAACAACAACAAAAATCTATTTCAGCTTTTTTTTTTTTTTTAATTATTATTAAAAGTTACCATTTCTCCTCTTCCTCATCTTTCTCTCTCTCACACCCCACCTCGGGAACTTCATCGGGAATTAAATTAGGAAAGAGACACGAATATGGCTGATGCTTGCTGTCGCTTGTGACTCTATTCCTAGATCCTACTTTAATGTAATAACCTCAAATCTATCAGTATATTTCCATCGTACCAAGTTGGAGTCTCATAGCAATTTGGGCTTGGCTGCAGCTGTATAGATTTATTTTAACATTTTCTTTATTTTCGTGATGAAAAGAGTAACAAATTGACTCAGTAGTCGCCTGTAGGGAGATTACAAAGCCGTCTGCCCCTGTCTCCGTCTTGGGCATTACTGTTCAACCCCAACCTCTTTCACCCCGTCTTATTGGAAACGGTTATTGGGAGCTAGCTTTTGTTGCAGGAAATCCCATTTAAAGATCGCTTTATAGGCCATTTGCCGCAATCCTCGACATTGATCTCATTAGGGCTCCGTTGCGGGACCGCGTTTCGGGGCTGGCGGTTTGGAGAGCGGCGGCGCCGAGGAGCTGGGTCCCGCTGCCGCTTTTTGCTCTGGAGGAAACGTGTATTTATCGAAACAGTCGGCAGGCAGTAAGTCTTCTCTAATGACTCATCGTTGTAATCTCTTAAACCTCGGGCAGTCCGTTTCGCAGAGGACGTGCATTTCTACGCCGGTCCCTTCTCACGCAACCGCCTAATTTAGGCGCTGCGGGGGGAGAAGTGGCCGATGAATTGTCGGGGGCGATAATCTGGGGAGAGAGAGGACAAATGCGCGGGATTAATGCTATTTTTTAATCTGTTCGAGGGGAAAAAAAAGATTTTTTAAAAATATATATAATCTGCGTAGGTCTACTGGCTTGCAGTTGCGGCCACTTCGACAATGAGTTGAGCAACTTTGAGGAATTAGCAGATGGATTGATAGAGGGGGAAAGATTGGATCTGAGAGGTCGATTTTTATCTTGCTGTAGGAGGGTGCAAAATACATGGACAGAATGAGAACGCAGTCATCAGTGCCCTTTTCATTTCTGCACTATGCAGTATGTCTACAAATTAAAAACAAGCTGCACTCTTCCACTAAAACTCTTATATTTGTTGGGAATTATGTTTAAGGACCAGGAAAATATGTAGTTTAATTGCAAAAACAATCAAAACTCTGAAATAATCTAGGCATGCTATTAGATATTTGTGTTTATTTCTGACTAATGGGGTTATCCCCGCGCCTACTTTTAAGCATTTGATTCTATTGATTGGTTCAAGAACAGAGCTGGTAAGAAGTTGGTAAGAAGCTTTTTTGACCCTAAAGATGATCTGCTTCTGGTATCTCAGTCTTTTGTGGGACTTGACTATTGTGATACTGCAAAGCTGGTTCACGACCTGGGAGCTTCAGAGGAAGGAGTAGCTTCAAGTTGCTCAGTTAGTGCCCAGGGAAGAGGAAACTTTCACAGCCAGCAGCAAACAGAGCAGGAAGGTCTCTCTACAAACAGGTGATTTCAGAAGGCCAGGCCTGACACACTATGGGAAATCAATGCACATTCTGCTTTCCTTACACCTTGTTGTGCTGACCTTCTGGCAGGTATAGGGGTGATCAAAACCCTCTATAAGGAGTTTATAAAATTAAATAATATGATTATAAGAAAAAAACAGAACAAAAATCGTCCCTACTTAAGCTGATATTTTACATTTCAGCTTTCCTGCTTAAGAATATGATTAACTGCTAAATAGATGCAGATGTTGATGTGCTATAGAAGGGAGCAGATTGCTGTGTTGGTCTGGATTGAGAAACAGACTGAATTCAGAAGAAATCTTCATATCCTATAAAATGTCGTGTCCTTTATCCACTGGGGAGCAGACCGAGCTGTTGGATGATAATGGACTTATTCCAATTATGTTGTGTTTGGGTGGGATCATTTGAGATAACTAAGACTGGACACATTTGCAGAATAAAAATTTTGTACTACATTTTTTTTTTCTTTTTGAGAGTGGAGGGGAACATGGATTTTTGAGAACTTGCAAGTTACCCTGAAATAACTGATGTTATTAATATTTACTTTATAAGGAGAAAGTTGTGGAACCCTCTCTGAATGACTTCTTAATGGCAAATTAGAAGACCGGTGAGTATAATAGTAGTTAGATCTTCATCCTGGTTGTGATTTCCAGGTGATAAGAACAGGGAAGGGGTTGCAAGAAGGACGTGGGATGAGCAGGAAGAGGAACTGTGCTGCTCGTAGCATGGGATCTCTCCAGCTACATTTGGTAGAATGGGATGTAGGTGATAGGAGTCATGTGGGAATGGCCTGTTGCCAGTTAGGTAAGAACTGATACTCAGTTAAACATTTTATTATTATTATTATTTATTGTTAAACCTAGTGAGCCAGGGATGTAGTGTAGAGTGGCTCCCCCTTCCCCCTCCTCAAAGATTGCTTTAGCTTGAGTTTGTCTCTGATGCTTAATCCCTTGCTATTTTTATAGAAACCCCCCTCAGAGGTTTTGCTTGGCTAGGCTTTCTGCTCTATTCCCTGATAAATTCAGGACAAATCCTCAGAGTCATGCAGATCCTAATATTTCACAGTAACTTTTACATATATGAATAGTCCTACTGGATTCAAGCACAAATTACTATTTAAATAATTACAATTGAATCTGAAATCTTTTTAGTCTTTCAATGTTTCTGTCTCATTGATGCTATTTCAGCACAAATATATAATTGTTACCAGCACATGCTGCTGTGGGACCCACATGACTTATCAATAAGGTCATTCAAGTGAACTGCTGCCTCAAAAACAATAGTGCAGAAGCTCCACAAGATCCATCATAGGCTAGCCCAGCAGCCCATGGCAGCACATCCTCTGTGCCTCACTCAAACCTTCTTCTCCAGCATCTCTGTTACTCAAAGACCCTATGGCTGACTTCATTGCTCTGCAGTTTGCAGACTGAAGTGCAGGGAGAAGGATCTGAACATATTTCTTGGCATGTTTACAGATTTTCTTTTTCACTTTAAAGATAAATTTCCCAAGAAAGAGGGAATATTCTGAGTAATTTGTTAGATGAAGTGGGTATCTGGCTTCAAAATGGCATCTCTCACCTCCCCTGTCTTCCTCAGAAGGAGCCTGAAGTGCTGCATGCTTTCAGGTGCTTTCAGATGACCTTCCCCAGCCACTGTGGACAGATCTACAGCACCTGCAGGACGCTAAGAGACTTTTCCCAAGCTCCATGAGGTCTATGGCTGTTGTCAACCTCAATGACACACTGTCTCACTCTGAAACACACCTCCAGTTCATATTTTTTCTCTTGTGCTCTCCTTTCCAGGTGAAAAAGAGTGAGATGTCAGCAGTAAAGAGCCATGTGGGGAGCAGAATTTCTTGAGCATCACAGATGGGGCACTCCTGGTCCTGTACCCACTCTGCAACACCTCACCCTGGTCCTCTGCCCAGTGGAGATCAGGAGGGGTGCCAGTCACCCTGGATCTGTGGGTCCTAAGGAGCCGCATATCCCTGTCAGCCCATCACCCTGCCAATGGGATAGCAGCTCAGAGAGGAGACCTCTGACATCAGAAATATAATGTACCTTTTTTCATTTCTTAAAAAGAAGGTAAAGCAAAGAAGACTGGGAGTCGTGAGCTGATTTCTTGGGATTTAAGTACATCTAATTCTAGTTTGTGTTTAAATAGGCATACCTTGCTCATGAGATGTTTATGCATCTGTTCAGGTTCAGCTTACCCTTTCGTAGAGATACATGCAAAGCTGAGGATAAAATCACTTGTTTTATATTGACATCAAAGAGGTTCCCTCAGGCACCATCGCATTAATTTCTCCTTTTTTATTTCCCATCTGTCATCTTAACAGGGCTGGGGTGAGTGTTGGGGGTTGCCCTAGAGCCTCCTGGCACCTACCCCACAGCCCAGCATTGCTTCCCTGTCCCCTCTGCCCAAGGCAACTGTGTGCCCTGCCTGTGCCTGCAGCTTCCCCCATGGAAAGAGGACATTAACAGGCTACTGCTCCAGCCTGGATCAGAAATGCCATTACCAGGAAGCAACCTTTGAGTGCTACACACCTGTACAGGCACTAAAATGCACATAAGCCATCTGCAGGAAAAGGACCAGTTTGGCAAGATGATTTTCTGCATAATTAGAAAAGCAACACACTGTTAGTGACACGAATCAACAAGCAGCACCAGACAACCCTCTGTGAACAGAAAACATGCCTGATCCAATGTGCCTTTTACTATGAACCCTGCCCTTATTATTCAGGACCAACAGCACTACAGCAAGTTACATTAATGCATTTTTCAGTGTTTGGCCTGATATTATGTGTATGATTATTATTTTTATTTATATTTTTTATTACTATTATGAAAGTAAGTAAAATGACTATTTGCATTTATGGACACTCCCTTTCTCAGCAGCTGAGCGCTCAATATTTCTTTTCCTCCACTTTAAATTATGTAGCACTGGTGGATTTGTCATGAGATCACCTCTGTGTAACGATGCAAATGTAGTAAATTACAGAGGGATTGTGTGTTTGGTTTTGCCTTTTTTTTTCTTTCAAATAATTTGGCTCAAAGGCTAGGAAATTTTGAGTTGTTTCATGACTCATTATGAGTAGGTTCATAAAATTAACCTTGAGACAGCATTTACATCTTTCCATGTGGCAATTCACAGCAATACACACTGGGTTTAGCACTGGGTATTGGTAGATGGTCAAAGTCTAGCCCAGCCTTAGATGAGAATGACATGTTTGATAGGAGCTCAGCAGGACTGGAGATGTTTTCTCATTGCAATGGGACACTGGGCATTTCTTCCAGGAAGCCTCTGGAGAACGCCCATTTCTTCACCTTTTTGTGTAATGGCCCTCCCTGTTTTCAGCACCATGTCCTGGCCATGGAAATAAGCAAAGAGCCACTTCTGAATTTATTGTGTTCAATGTCATCCCTTCTCAATGGGCTTGGTAGCTAGTTCGTCATCTAGAGACTCATCACCACACAGATCTTTGAGGTCCAGCCTTGCATTGACTTCTTTCTCTGAAGATTTTAACCCCTGTCATGATCCTTCCCATGCACACCCCCTTCAAGACCAGCTCTGCTTTCCACACAAGGATCTGATTTTCCTTCCCACATCGGGCATTGCTCCCTGTATCTGGGGCTTCTCCAGGGGGCAGATCATCACGAAGGTCTATGAGAAGCAATCTTTAGTAGCTGGAGAGGGTTAGACCAGGCAAACTGAGGGGAAATGCCACTATTCTTTCTTTCAGCTGGATGACTGTGGGAATTTAGCAGGACGGTTTGGTTTCTACTAAGCAGCCCTTCTGCTGATGAGAGATACTGAGCCAGGAAGAAGGTGAAACACTAGCACTGGGTGCTGGGCCCCTTCCTCATGCTGTTGAATGCTGAATTCTGCTAGGAGAAAAAAAAAAGAAAAAGCAATGAGTTCTGTTTAAGAATCACTGATACTCAGATGGTAAGCAGCTCCAGGCATGGCCAGTGTGAAGGAATTTCTTGTGACCATGGACTTGGCCTGGCAAGAGGGAGGAAGACCGTGATTCAGGGCTTTTATTAATCAAGACTAAGTCATACTTTTTAGATTTCTGTGCATAATGCTATATTTCCTTCAAAATCAGATGACCAGATTCAGAGACAAGATAAATATTCCATGGTATGTGCTTTATAGAAATCAAGTTAAGTGATACAAGAATCTCTGAGACTTCGAAATCTATTGGTTTGAAAATCTCTGTGTGTAGAGAAGTGGGGAAATGATAAAAAGAAAAGAATTATTTTCAAAGCTTTGCCTCATTTTCACTGACAAAAGCACTAGCTGGGTAAGGCCACCCCAGGGAAAGCTGGAGGCTTGAATGGGGACACCAATGCAGCTGATTGCCCTTAAAGAAAAACCTCCTGTTCTTCAATTGATACATGTCAAGGAAGTGCTAAAAGGAATTTTCCAGCTGTTGTTCATAAATGCCAAAACTCACTGAGTTGAATTTATTCATCTACCTGACTGTATCTGAGAGCAAAACTGATCTGTCATCTCTGATCTTGGCTTTGCTTATGATCCACGCATTAGGGCCACAGGTCAGGAACAGAAAAACCAAATGAGCAGCATTTTTCAAAACCAGTTTCCCTGCCGAGAGAGTTCTTCAAGAATGATGCCTTAGGCTGGTTACCTGCCTCCCTGGGTAAACAGTTTAAAATTGCATTTGGGGTCCCTCACCTTTCTTCAGCGGTGCCTGTGCTCATTCCCCTCCTGCCTCGCACTTGAGAAGGAGCCCAGAGGCTGGATTCTGTTTTAAACACAGTTGATTTCTGACAGGTTCTTAATGGAGCTGTCAGGTTCCTGCTATACTGAAACCAAGTGCTTTTCCATCAGAGAAGCAAAAATAGCTGGGTTTTTTTTTTTGTTGTTTTTTGGGTTTTTTTTTCTCTTTTGAGCTTACTGTGAATCAATGATACTTAGGTGTTTGGAAAGCATTTGGGGAGGAACTGAAAATAAATTGAAGGGCTTCATACATACGGACTGGATGAAAACTGATTTCAGCACTCATGAAAAGTAATACTGAGTTCAAACTGGGTCTTCTTAAATTGATCATCAAAACAGAAAGCTCTAAGAGTGCTTGTAAATACAGCACAAGGTGCTGCTAACATCAGCAGCCCTAGACCTGACTATATTTTGTTCAGTAAGACCTTCTTCTTGCCTAAATGTACTGCAAGGACATCCAGCATTATCCTTAGGACAAGTGTCCAGGATCCAAACGGAAAACTCTCTCCTTCAGTGATGACAAAATGCTTGAGCTTTAAAGGGAGCAGGTATGAGGTCTGCTCTATTTTTTTTTAAAGATCCTCCAAACTGTACAATGATTGTTACAGTGACAGCAAAATGAGTCACTTGTCTCAGGCCACCAGTCACATTCCTGATGAACACGTATTTACATATTAAAAAAAAATCCCAATTAACGCTAATTGGCATCCTTGTTGGAGGTTTCTGCAGAGAATTCAGTAATGGGCATGGAAGCAGAACTGCCTTCATTTCATCCCAAAAAAGGTACCTCTATAGCAGTTAGGAAGGCTGTTGGCATTGATGTTGGGAAGCTTCATTACTGTTATGATGGGACATGCAGGACCTTGGCTTCCAGGATCCCACAGGGAACAACACAACTCTTTTGTGCTCTGGGCTTGTCACAGGTGGCTGTTTTCATGTGACCTCAGGCAGTGAGGGAAAGTGAGGCCTTTTGATGTCCTGTGGATGGAGAAAAGTGATTTTCTCTGGAATAAAGTGGGAAGCAGCACAGAAAACAGCTGCTCTGTGGATCTTCCCTGCCTGCCATCCCCCTACCAGATATCAGCTCCTAGTAATCAAAAAAAGTGTATACCTAGTGAAAACATTGTGTTGTTTGTCCATGTTTTGTTGTTTTTTGATTCCTTTAAAAGGTTATTAAATCCCTTGACAGATGTAAGCTAAATTTAAGATTGTGTTTTGAAAACCATGCAGTGCTACGGACACAGATATAGCAGGAGAAGGGCAGGAGAGTGAGCTTTAAGCATCTCTCTCCAGGAAAAAGACACGAGATAATGTGTCAGCAGCTGGAAAGATATTTTCCCGGTTGCCTCTAGGACTGTTAGAGTCCTTTGAGTAACTCCAGAAAGTCAGAGACAATAACTCTCTTCAATCATTTGGGTGGCTTTGCATGCTCAAAAGCTTTATAAAGAAATAGAGCAGAGGAAACTGCATGAATAATTTTCCATAGAGTCTACCACCGTGTTCTTTCAGGCACAATTTTGGGCCTCATTCACTTGTTGGTTCATTTAAAGCCCATGATTTACCAAATGAGGGTGGGAGGATTAAATGCAGACCCTCATATCATGGCTCCTGATCCCCCTCTGCTTTCTGACTCCCACTTGTCTCCGATCTGATCCTACTTCTGAAGGCAGCTACACCAGAGTGGGCAATGAAGAAGATGTCCCTTCATCTCTGGCTTTGTCTATATCCCAACAACAGCCATGATGATTAGATTTTTCCTGTTATTCTATTTTTCATTTCTCACATAACTATTCTTACTGCTACATTACATCTTAATTTTTCAGGTGGCTGTTGCTGGTTGGCATCCTTCAGCAGTCCTACAGGTGCAGAGCAGCTCTAACCACTCACACCTGTGTCCAGCTCCAGTGCAATTTGACAAGTCTGGAGGGAGAGGCTGGGTTATAGGCTGGACCCAAGTCTCCAGCAACAGCTGATGCATAAAATACGTAAGGATAAGCTAAAATTTCTCCTTTTCCTCCCCACCTCCCACCTTGGTGTTGGTGTTTGCTTGTTCTATGGGAAACAGAAAACGTGGCTTAAGTAGCAGTATAAGATCCCAGCCACAAATTTCTCCTGCCTGACCACAAATGATAGTTAATATCTGTAATAGGACCACAGCAATCTGTCAAACAGGACCAAAGAGGAAAAGGCTGTTAACAGGACACTTACCGTGATTTATCTCTTTTGATCAAGAAGCCCCAGCTCACACTTCCTTACTTAATGTTATCACAGTGATATTTATACAGCTGTATCTTTCCCAATACTTAAAAAATAATTAATTAATAAGCTTAGTAACATGAGTTAAACACAGTTTGTTATAATATGCTTTGTAAATGCACTGCTGTACACTTCTGTAATTTATAATTCTACCTATAACTTCTATCTGGATATATAAAACAAATCACATAAAGCAATGCAAGTAGAAGACATTCAAGAAGGCAATTAAAAGGGAAAATAGATGACACTCAGAGATGTAAAAACAAAACCATTCTTTCCTCTTATTCAGGCAGCCTGATAAATCACATACAGAAATTATATTCAGGGAGACATATAATTCACCTTCACTTTCTGAACTTTAGTGAGGGTAATCAAAGAGTGGCTTCAGAAAGAAAGTGATTTTCCCCTCTCTGCACTGGGATATGTGCAGTTTATGACAGTTTTTTCCAGGGCCCTGTTTGGAGATGACATCAGGCTGTGCAGCTCATTGCTGCTGATTAGCTTATCACTCTCAGGAAGTCTCTGTTGCGCAGCCCTACAGAAGAAGCAAAGGAGCAGTAAAATCCAATCCATCCTTGGGATCGTTGTTTCCGCTTGCTGAGTTGAAAGACATTCATCTACCCATGGAATATGATCCTCATAACCAAACACACACGATTTCTCTTTGTTTGAAGCTAAAAAGTGCATGACTTATCATCGGTGCCATCTATGAGCATACTGATTTGTTAATTCTAATGTCTTGTCAGGGTATTTGCAGCGGGAAAAGTGCGATTAAATCTGGACTCTGAGAACATCCCGTTAATGCATCTGCAATCAATGCTGCAATAATAGCAATAATAAGAAACATACAAACCACCCAGGGCTTTTTTATGACAGATACTGTACAAATGCTTCTTTGAAAGAGAGTTTAGATGCAGAAATGTGATTTTAAAAGCACTAATCTCTCTTATCTTATGTTCATTGGAAAATACTTGATAGGATTCCCTCTCATGAGGATACTTGAGGATTTGCAAAGTGGTTTTGACCTAAATCAGAATATGTCAAAATCCTTTTTATTTTTTACAGAAACTCCCCAAAACAGTCCAAAGTGAACAAAAACATCATATTTCAATAATTTAGAATAATGTCTCTCTTTACAGTTTTTAAATTTGAAACCAATATTACTTGAGATATTAAAATATTATTTGTATTGCATATATTAAAAAAAAAACAATTTTGTATATATCTGGACACTGGAAATTTTCCTGCAGAATATTTTGATTTTGATGCATTGGTGTTTTTGACTGATGAAATATTTCATTAAGTGAACCTTGTTCAACTTTTGATTGGGTGATAATCACATTTGGATACACGCTCAAAATTTAACTCTCACTTTTTTGGGAAAGAAGAGTTTATTAAGATGTGTTAAGGTACTGGGATCCTCAGTTCCTGAAAGTCCTTTGGCCTGTGATGTGCAGAACATATATAGGATTACCATAATGGCCCGTTTGGCTTTAAAATCAATTGAATGTATCACTTCATATAAAATCATCTGGTACTTTTTATCTTGAATAGCAAACGGTATATTAC
Source organism: Nothoprocta pentlandii (assembly GCA_013398315.1). Lineage (NCBI taxonomy): Eukaryota > Metazoa > Chordata > Aves > Tinamiformes > Tinamidae > Nothoprocta > Nothoprocta pentlandii. Next base: position 1,567,440 of record VZSG01000009.1, read on the forward strand.
TCCAGCTTCAAATCAAATACTTGAACAAACACCTAAAAGTACTCAGACATTTTTTATTTATTCTCAGTGGGAGCACTGTGCAATCAAGATTTCTAAAAAAACTTAAAGAAGACGTTGAAGGAGGCTAAGTGCATCGGAAAACCTGACTCTGCAGATTTTCAGTGGATTATCTGTCCATAAGGATAATACACACAAGCTTAGTACGTTTGGCACCCTGATGTGCCAGGTTATGCACATTGAAGTCAGTGCATTTTAAACTCCCCATGTAACTTTTCTCTATATCCCTGCTGAGTTACTTTCTTGTTTTCGCCTGGACTTTCTTTCTGCCACTCATTCCTAAAGCTTCAGACTTCTCAGAATTTCTAGTTTAGCTTTCTTGTCTTTAGAGACATATAGCTCAGGCAAACACACTTGGGTTTGACAGAGTTTATGAACTCAATAACTCTTTTTTTTGGAGAGTAAAGAAGGCAAATACATTAAGCTCAGCCACAAAGGAGAAAAGAATTTTTTACTTCCTCAATTTGCTCACTGTCTGTAGATTTTTCAGGACTTAAAACAGTTTTCGGGGAATCTAACATGATCTTATGCTCATCTTGGCTGGACCTGCAGTCAGAAATAGTATCTTCCATGAAAGTAGCTTCCCCTTTATGTTTTGTTTTCTTGCCTGATTTTTTCTTTCTATGCATGTCCTTCCTCTAAAACTCTTGGCATTTGCCTATGTTTTCTTGGTGTTGCTCCGTAGACCCTTCCAACAAACCTGACTTTTTCTCATGAGCAGCACTGTGGTCCCTCGGCACTGCTCCCTGAATGAAATGAATCAGGGTTTAACAACCTCCTGCTGTTCCCAGTTTGGATCTCATGTCCTGCTATCACTTCCTGGATCTCAGATGTATATCAATAATAAAGCAAACGGTTGCATTAGTCAGATTTCACAGTTCAGATATGGGCAGATTATTTAAATTGTTATATCACTTTTCTTATTTGTGGAGCAGTAGATATAAATATTTGTCTTGGATGCATATCATGGAGAAAATCAGACTTTCCAGAATTACCAGAAGGGCATAAATTGTTCCTTACGAATATGATTTTCCTCTGTGAAAAATAGCAATTTGTCCCTCAAAACAAATTCTTCATTTTTTTTTTCTTCCTAAAGCATATGAAACACTGAGCAGGTCTCCTCCAAGATGATGAAACCTCATATTAATCATCTCTCTTCCAAGATACTCTTCCAAGTAGAACATGATTCAGCACCCCAGCCATAGCAAAGGGTAAAGTGTACATTTAACCTGTCCTCTTTAGACAGCTTCCCCCTCTAGCGCTGAGAAAATAGGCCAGGGTTGCAGTCACAATAACTTCAGTGTTCCCATTGAAGTTTTTCTTCCACTTACACTCTAACAACCATAAGAATATTTTCTAACTGAACATAAGGAGAAAACAAAAAATAAAAATCCCACTCCCAGTCATTTCCCGTAAACATTCTGTTTACTTTAAGCTTTTTGTGACCTCTAAGATCTATTATGCTTCCTAAACAGTTTCTTGCATTAAGGTTTTATTCCAGCGTAGAAAAAGCCACAAAAATATTTTCCATTGAAGATACATTCCTTGCTTGAAAATGTTTGCAACCTTCCATAAAATGGGAGCAATATTTATTGATTTATGAGAGAGTGTCTGGGAAAAGGAGTGAAAACATGGAGTTGATCATATTTTGAGTAAACTGTGCTAGTAAACTGGTGTAGAAGTACAAAATGTTCTTGACCTCACACAATGACAATAGTAGAAATATTATTTTTTGCATGGTTCACTAGACCATTCTTTCTCCAGTGGAACTGTTCAGATATTTTATGATTTTTTTACTAGTTTGTTCTTGCTCTTTTTTTTGTCTTATAATCTCGGGAACAGGCAGATTCCAAAGGCAACATGTAGAAAACAAACCAACCTCAACTCTGCAATTCTGTGCAAGTTTTGTAATTTCAAATTTAGGCAAGTGCAGTCCAACTTAGAGGTAATAAAAGCATAGATGACCATTGTGAAGATTACAGCAGAGATAAAAATTTAAGCTGTCATTTCAGTATAAGAGATCAACTGAGGGCTGGTAGTAAACCATATTTTTATCTTCCAAAGAACATAGATAGTAATATTCTAACATAAACCATAACTAAATATGTGAGATATTTTCTTCTTTTGGCCAAAGAGCAGTGAGAAAAAAAATAGTGATGTGATTTGGTATCTGTATGGAGGGTGGTGAAATCTATACAGAAATACTATTTTCAGGTTACACAGTATTTTAAAAAGTTGGGAAGGGTAGAAAAGAGGATAAGGGAAAAAGTACATGAAAAGAATAACAAAAAACAGTGCCCGATGAATGAAAATGAAGCCAGACATGCTCGAAATGTTAGGAAAACACAGGTTTTAATCACAATGATGATTCAGCAGGGGAATGTACTACTAAAGGTAGTGATGGGAAGCAACATAGACGCACTGGACCTGTGCTGATCTAAACCTCCTTATACTATGAGCCCTTAGAAGTTACCCTTTCCAACAGGAAAAAGAGTTCTGGACTGTCTGCAGCAAAGAGCGGGTAGATTTTCCTGAACAAAAGTCAGTCTGTACTCATTTCATCCAAGAGTTTTCTTACTATCTTTCTTTGATATTTTTTTCTTTCCACAAAGACCACTATATCTTGAGGAAGCTAAATAGTGAAAAGTCTTTGGGTCATATAGCTGGGAAAAGTTCCCCACAAAAGTAGTTTTTTCTTTGGATTCACGAGGGATATACAAGTAGGAAAGTTGCTCTTGTAAAACTGAGGACTATAGAGACTGCAACAACTGTGTATTTTTCAAAATCATTTGGCAGGTTTGCTGGTGCTGAGTAGTGATGACAAAATGTTCAACAAACCAAAAATGTTCCATCTGTTCACTAAAAAAAAAGAGATTCTGGGAAGCAAGAAAAATAACAGGAAACACAGAATTCTTCTCTTCGTCAGGACAGCTCAGCACTCTCATCTCAACCTGTCCACTTAAGTGGTATTAAAAATCATTAAAAACTGTCTTTGAAGTCGGCCACATTTAGTGTAGGCATCAGCACAGCGGAGGTGAGCGGGAAGGGCAGAGCATCAGAATGGCCATGCCCAGGAGACCTCGCTAAAAGCACAGCTGAACCTCATCTTCCACAAGCTGTGTGTCCCTTGGGGGAATTGCAGCACAGTAGGCAATACTGCTGCAAGGCATTTTCAGTCTCCAGAGGAGGAGGAAGTCTTACTTGTGAAGAAACTCAAGCTGTTTGGGAGAGGACTGGCTGCTCTTGCTCTGTTGGGCTTTTCCTTCCACTGTTTCTCTTCACGACTTCTCCTTATCTGCTCAGATGGGAGACATTGCACGAGGAAAGTAGAAAATAAGTGGACTATTTCCTCAACTTTACCACTTCACAACCATTTCAGAGAATAACACATGCAATGACAAGATGAGAAATTCCCTGAAGTGAATTGATCTAGGACATCCTTGAAGAAAAATGAGTAAAATAGACCCTTTTGAGGCGCCTGTCACCTCTAGACCTCTGAGCTCCTGTCATCTCAGAGAGAGGAACAAGCATTATCTGTCCTTGGACAGATCACACAGAAATATGTAGCCTTTGAGCTCCATTTGCACCGCAAGTTTATTTTGCTGGGCAAATGTTTTACAAGTCTGACCTGAGGAAAATCCGAGATCTTTTTATAATGTGTTGCTTCTGAATGGCTTTGTGCTGGGGGATATGTCAGCGGAGTGCCTGGTCTCTGGATATCTTGTCACCCACAAGGGGAAGGGCAGAGCTGTGCAGTCCCCTGGGTCTATCTTTTGGCCTCATCTTTTCCTTCTGAGCTATCTGCAACCAACTCTCCATTTGACCACTGGTGGGCTGGTTGCTCTCAGAGGCAGAGCAATGCCTGTCACATACACAGCACTGCTTCACATTTTTGCATTTTCGTAAATCATTATAAATACGTAACTTATTCTCTGTTCTGAATTACAAGGAGATATTGTCATTGTAATTCTATTTGGAAAATGATTTTACAGGAACAGAACACAAAGAAGCTAAACTTTGACTACATGTTTTCAACTGTGCTCCTGCTTTATTTGCCATAGTTTTAAGCACACACATTTAAGCGTGCATCCAGTGTGCTACATTTTGCAATGTCCTTTGAGCAGCTCTCTTGCCGCCAGCCATGATCCTGTCTCACAGCACTTCTCAGCAAAGACAGTTCCAATTTAGACCCGTTTCCAAACATTTAAAACTGACAGTTTTAATTCATCTCACTGTAGTTACCAAAGGCTTATTAGAGATAGAAAGAAAAAAGGAAGAAAAACAAGGTCACAGGCTCCTGTGCTCATTCTGTGTATATCTAAGACATGTATTGGTAGTATTTATTGTATTTACAAGTAAATTGACTTCATTTCTCACAGAAAAAGAGAGAAAATGAATCTGAAAAATATGTAAAAATATATTTGATTACAATGAACCAGAATCCAAGTGACTTATACTGATAGCCGAAGGAATTAAACAGAGGAAGATACAGTCCTTGTGATCACTAAAATCAGAATATATCACCACAAGAATCAGCTGTCTCTCTGACACAAAGTACTACTTTACTGCAAAAGTAGTTAAAACAACATTAGAGGTTCACATGAGGTGCCAGAGTCAGGTGCCAGGGTTTTGAAAGACACACAGAAATGTTAACATCAAATAATTCTGAAGTAATGACTTTTAAGATAAAATTATATAAACCAATCCATATTATCCCTCTGGCAGATACTATTGTTCCTCAGGTAGGGTCATCTGATCTCCCCAAAATCTTTTCCAACCCAGATTTTAGCACAGAAAATCTGATGTCTAAATAGACCCGGCTTTCTGAGGTCCCACTTATCCCTCTGCAGGGCATGAGAAAATCTGCTCATATTCCATGTCTGGCAAGCAGAAAGAGTTGGTTCAAAATCACTGCAATTTCTTTCCATTTGTACTGAGAGGAGAGTGTCCAAAAGGCAAAAGGGAAAACTCCTGAACTCCTCCTCAAACTGAAAATAAAGAGAGTCTTTGCAAATGACAGATCGCTGAAACATGCTCCCATGATGTTGCCAATTATTTGTTTGCATTGTGAACCACTCCAAAAAATTGCCTGAAATGCTACACTCAGAAAAAATTTGAAGTCTAGTAATAATATGCTAGTGGTAATGCATTATTCTTAATGGAATTATGCTACTTTATTTTCTCCTCCCCCCAAAAATGTAATATTTTTAAGGATCGGTTATAGTTTAACCAGGGTATTTTTCCTGAACATCTGCACAGAGGTGTCTCTTTTGTGATAAGATCTTGTTTATAAATGGGGCAGGCATTCTTAGCAAAGAGGAACAAAGAAAAGCGTTTTTATTAGCAGCAGGAACCACATGAACAGCTTTGACCTCAATTTAGGATTTAGCTTATCATTTCACACAGAGGCTTGCATCAAGAATTTGACACTGGTGCCCTTTTCTAATTTGTAAAGCAAACTAACAGGAAAATAATGGAGTATGGATAAGTACCGTTCATGAACCACTGAGCAGGCTCTATTCCACTCTGCCCAAATTACTCTGCAATCAGTCAGAAATCCCCCGAGAGACTGGGTTGTCTTTTTGTTGTTTTTACTCCCCTAAAAAAAGCAAATTAAACCACAAGCCTTATCCGCCCCTATTTCAGAGGTGACCAAAAGTGTTGTGGAAGCTGCTTTCCTCATTCCACTCGCCACTACATCCGTGGAGGAAAATATTGCCGTGGCAAGCGGAGAATGCCTGTGAATATGAAAGCTGCAGTCGTGTGATTGCAAAGTAACCTAAGGTTAGGTCTTAAGTGTGGTTAAGCCCTCGCAGCTTTGCTCCAATTGGCTCAATGACATTCTCGGCTCGGCAGTGATCCTAATGTCTTGAGACTGCCTGAATTCTTCTAACCCCAGCAATTAGTTCTTTCATTTTCTAGAACTGTGCTCACTTGAAGTGTTATTTTTTGCACGCTGCGGGCGTGTTAGAGCTGGGGCTTAGCTCGCAGTGAATGTGTTAGCTATGTGAATCGTCCTTAAAGCAAAGGCATGATGCCCTACCCTGCTGTGCTGAGTCAGCCAGACTTTTGTCACTGACAACAACGAAAATAATTCATAAATTTCAATAGATTTTCCCATACCAAGGGACCAAAATCTGTATTACAAGCAAAACTATACCAGTGATCTTGCCAGGTTAGGAAAGCAAAGGATGCACAACATCTCGTTTTAGTTCAGCTTGTGCACATAGGCACATGCATGCACATAAAGCACCATGCATTTACACATTTTTATGTTATCAAAACACATGCCATTTCTTTTAAATCTTTTTCTTAATGAAGAAGTTTAGTAGAGAGGATTGGGTTGTTTGTACCTTTCACTTATGCATACACACAATTATTTTCTCTGTGTCCTGGATAGGTCTGTCACTCCACGGGTACTGGAAGCTGGGATAACAGATGGCACTTCTCAGTCTACCTGACACTTGACATTCTTGTATTTCCTAGGCTTTCCTGTTATGCTGTCGAGGCAGCTCTGCACACATCGTGATGCCTATCGTAGCTGAAAAGTGAGTGTGTGTAACATGCTGATCATCTTCTGACGTGCCTGCTTCACACCACTGAATGTTGAGGTTCACCTCCATGGGAAGCTGAGCTTTTCTGAGCTCAGGCACGACCTGACTGCTGATTCTTCAGGATAATTTTCTTCCCTGAAATCTTCCTGGGATATCTATCATTTGGGAAGTGCTGTTTTCTCTGACAATGCAGCACAAGACTTACTTACATTGGTACAGAAATTTTGAATGGTGGAAGAACATGACTGAACTTCCTACAGTGTTAACTGAGCTGAGATGGTATCAGTGAGAAACTGAGGGACAGTTTAAAGCACTTGTTCAGCCTTTGGAGACAAAAAAGGGCATGTTAAATAATGTGTGGTTAAATATAACGCCAGAGCTAAGGCCAGTCCTTTATTCAACAAGAATTTTAGAAAAGTTTTCACTTCTGAAAAGTCATTATTTAAACCTGTAAAGGATGCAGGAATGAAAGAACAAGGAGTTGAAAAACCTTTTTTTAGGAAAGTGCATCCCTTACCTGGACATTCATAATAAATGCTAAAAGTATTTTCAGTGTGTGTTTAAGACCAGCCTACAAAACATAAGCATTAGATTATTCTGATGCTCTGGTTAAAATGCAATACCACTTCATTAAAGAAGTTATGAGGTCTTGGGACCTTTTTGGAGGCATTTGTTATACTGATACTTGATTTTCTTCCAAACCTACTGAACAGATATACGTTGAGTTTGCACAAATGCTGCCTTTAAATCTCTCAAGAAAGGTGACATGAAGTATTTATTAGATTAAGTAGCCCATGCCCTCCTGCTGAGGCAGGAGGAAGAAGGCAGGATGGAGAGTGAAATTTCACCTGTTTTCTAGTATTTGAGATGGGAATGCAGGACTGGGAGTGTGATATGTTTCTTAGTACCTGTGATGTATGGCCAGGACTAGGAAGTGGAGACAGATGAAAGCAACTTTCTCATAACCTATGATGTGGGATGTTAAGTCAGAAGGGCAGGTCTCTATGATCTACTACCTGAAGGATCCTAGATCTCTTCACTGTTACACAGGAGAGACTAATTTCCAATCTTGGCCTTGAAATTTAAACTCCAGAGTTAAGCCTGTGAATACCCCTCTTATCACTTAGGATTTGGATTTGGCTGAAATGCTGACTTCTGATCAAAAAAACTTCTTGAGATTTTTTAATTAAAAGATCTTTTAAAAGTATTTAAAAATAAAGTACACAGCTATGCAGTGATATTCTGAAGTGAAAAAAAAAAAACCTGTTACGTATAGAAAAAATGTTTCATTTTGAGATTACGAGAACGGAAAGTTTTGCTTTTTTTTCTTCATTCTGTAGAGGTAGTGTTCTGCTTTGTCCAGTTTTGAGTTTACAAGAAAGGTACAGATTTCTAAAGAGAAGAATGCACCTACATGATGACAACCAACAGTACGAAGGATGTGTAGTCAATCATCTGTGTTCAATAGGTTAAATATCTTCCTCACTGTCTTTCCTGCACAGTTACATTATTGAATTTCTGGTGCAGTTTCAAATAGTAGTTATCTTTTACCTCTTTGTGGCTGCTGTAAGCAAAAATATGCCAAGAAAATGTTTGTTGAGGCAGTTCATAGTCCTGTGAGACAAGGAGTGATTCTTCCCAGAGGGCAATTCCCATTCCACTTTGACCTTGATAGGCTACAGAAACACCTGACTAGCATCTTTTCTGGCTCAGCACATTTTTTAAAAACAGAATCCGGCATTGGGCTTTCTTTTAAAAATCTGCATTAGCTTTAAAAATCTTACTGGATGGCCTAGTTTCCTGTGGAATAATAAAAAACAAAATGTGCCTTAGGCAGAATGACCTTATTCTTTGCATTCTTATTCCCTGCAACTCCTCTTTATGCTTTTTATTGCTGTGATGTACTAGACTGTGTTTTGTGTCATTTGGTGGACAATGTAAGGAGTGGAGTGTGGAAGCACGTGTCATGCAAGAGACAAGACATAAATCCTAATCACTGGGTACATAGTGATTCCCACTTACCCATCTTTATCTTTCATGTTTCCTCACCAAATTGAACACCTATGGAAGAGTGTGCATGCAAGGCAGTCTTCAGGAGTAACACACAGCCTGGCAGCTGCACAGTCTCATGGAGATGTGGGTTCTGTCTGGGCTTCCTACTGCCTCGATCTCTATTTGTAATTGTCAGGTAGATAAAGGTTGCCATTCACACCATCGATGTGAGCAATAAGAGAAAAAGTGTAGATGGCTACAGTCCTCTCCTGCAACTGGAGTTCCCAGCCTCCTACTTCCTCTGCACAAACACCACCAGTACCTTCTTCCACACATTGCCTGTCCAGCGGTGAGTCTCACCTTGAAATGAGGTTTGCATCCTTTCTAGGTCTGTTCTGCTAGAGACAGAAAAAGTGAGAAGGCAGAAGCTTCCTCCCTCATCTCTGGACTCTACCAAAGCCGAACAACCAACCAGCACAACCTCCTATCTCATTTATCAAGGGCTTTTGACCATGGGGACTTGAATGCTTGTAGAAAAATAGACGGTGAATTGAGCTTCGGAGCCTTCAAGAGGTGTCTGGCTTTCACTCCCTCCCATTGGAGCTGCTTCACTTTATATAGGCTATTAAATATTAATTGGGTCAGAGAGGGAGAAAAGCAAGAGATTGATTCTATTGCCCAGTTGTTAGGGTGCTCATCTGGGATGTGAGAGATGCAGGGTCAAGTCTTTGCTCCAAAGATGATTTAATTATTTATACAAAATGGAACGGCTTCAGCAAGAAGGATGTACGTGCCAGAAAGCCTGATGGCCTTGTGGTTGAGCACTGCAGAAAAACCCTTCTCTTTCAGCCAGCAGGGTGATTTGATGCAGCTTTCCTCCTTTCCAAGTAAATAATTCCTGACTGCATTTTGGTGTGTTAACTTCTCCTTCTCGCTCCCTGAGTGAGGGCCAGCTCTGCTGCCTTGCTCCACAGCAGGACCCGTGGCCGAGGAGCCTGACAGCGATGGGCACATTGCCCCAGCGCTCCAGTAGGTAACTCATTACTGAGGAGGGTCAAGGATTAGGCTTTTACTAAGCCGGCTGCCCACTTAACTTGCTGGCTTCTGTCAGTTCTCCTCTTCGTTGTCTATGAGGGAGCCCAAGCAGCTAAGTGGGGGTGAGGACTCCGAGAGGCAGCAGGAAACCCAAGTTTCCATGGGGATTTAGCACAAGCACCTGATCCGTGCTGTTCTTGAGAACTACTGCAGCAACAGAGTAGCGGTGAAAATAGAGAAAACTTACAGCACGACAAAAAAGCCCTTAAAATGATCTCAACTTCTTGATTCTTCCTAAGCACTTACATGTGGATTGTTTATTTTACTTGCTAACTGTCAGTGTTACTGCTTTTTTTTTATCACCTAACCTTATTTTAAAAGAACTGAGAATGAGAACTGATATTTTCCTTGTGAAGATGTGAATGCCTGGGCCACATTACCCTCAACACTTCAACAACGTTAATTTCGCTGGCTCTTGACAAGCTTTAGAAGTTATCAAGTAACCAGGTCCCCATTGCAGAAGAAGATTTTAAAGAAACTGGCTACACAATAACTACTTTTCCATTTGGATTTTCATTTGACTGTTACCGTCACCAGCATCTCATCCTACTATTCTGCAGCTAATGCTACAGAATAGGCAGCATAGCTTGAAAAAGAATCTCTGGGTAATTTATACACTTATACACTTAAATTTGCAGACGAAATTTCAGTGAGAGAATCTGTCTCTTCATTTAGTGCAGTGTGTCCTGCTGGTGTTCATTACTTTGTGAACTGATCTTTTTCCAGTATTTACAAACAAAGTTAATAATAAGGAAAATCACTGAGTACAAAAACAAACAATATAAATGTGACTATTCTAAACATGACATTTTAAATTACTTTTAAAATGAAATGAAACAAATTAGCTATTACAAAAGAAAAAAAAATGTAGTGCTTATACCTGGTAACAAAACCAAGTTCTGTTGTTTCCAGATAATGTCTTAAATATTTCCTTATTTGTTTTCTTACCCAAGTTCATGTTTACTATTACTGTTAAGTTTTGTGTTAACGTACACTGTTTTAAATTATATAAATATCCAAATACTAGTTTGAAGCTTCTAAGCAGAACACATGTACTGCATTATCTTGCATGCTATTTAAAGAAAAAAATCTTAATTGTACTACTGCAGCCTGAGGATATTTTTGTGGTAGGCAATTGAGATTCATTTTCCTGATCATGTAGCATATCACCTCATGAAAACACTGGAATGTAAAAGCTTGTGTCCAATTCTTTCTGCATTTTTGCTTTAATCATTTGTATTCGGTGAAATGTTTATAAATATCTGATGGGAGCGTGTAAAGTGGGGCCAGACTTCTCAGTGGTGCCTTTGGAGACATTCAAAACCTAACTGGACGTGGTCTTGGAAAGCTGCTCTAGTTGACCTTGCTTGACCAAGGGGTTGGACCAGAAGATCTCCAGAGGTCCTTTACAACACCAGCTATTCTGGGAAAAGACACCTATTGTTTCAAATCTGAGTGTCTTGAGGAGCATTTATTGGTTGCTTCTAATTGAGTAGTTCGGTTGCCCATCAATAATGTAGAGAATGCAGCAAGATTTAAACAATCCGGTATCATATACTTTTAAACTTCACTAAGGAGCCTGTATGTCCTCTGTCCTTTGCCCATTTAATTCACTATTAAGCAACTCAGGAGAGATATAAAATTAATCATAGAAAACCAAAAGTTGCCTAAAGAAGTTAGCATCAGAAAACCTGAAGAACCACAAAAATGCATCCAATATTTACTAAATATTGGAGGTAAGAGCCATAATTTCTTTAAGAACAGAATGAAGATTCAGGCTCACTATAACTCCATTCAAGCCCGTGGATTTATAGCAAGCTCAGCTTTCCTGTGGGTTTGAGTCTATATCAAACACGCAGTTGCACACACATGGTCTTTGCTGCCTGAGGATAAAACCTGCAGGCTGGTTCATAGTGCTGAAACATCAGTGATCGGTGGGATCGAAGGGTCCCTCCTTCCTTGCCAGTGCCAAGTCCAAGCCTGAATGTGCAATAAAAATGCAGGAAGAGGCTTGGAACCACTCTACCAGTCCCACACTTTGACATTGTTTCGAAGTGATTTGTTCTTTATGACAGGGTCAAGCTGCTGTGAAAAGGTTAAACAAACGGACTTGATAAGCTCCTTTTAGGGGAAAGCTAGTCAGAATGCCCCTTTAATCACCAATCCTCTTTATTCCTGAGAAAAGGGATCCACCAAACCCAGTGGAGTCGCAGCACTGAGATGGGGATGGAAGTTCTATACCACATTGGACCACAAAAAAAAAAGAAAAAGAAAAATCCACCTGAGAGGATGTTTGGCTGGAAGGGCTCGTGTGCCTCTTCCTGAGGCGAGGTGCTGCTGCAGAGAGCATTCCTCGGGGGCTGCTGTGTAGCCCAGCGTCCCTAATGCTGTCTGCAGCCATCCCATCACAAGGGTAATGAGGGGTAAGTTCCCAGACAAAAATGAAAAGCACCTCAGTCTTTTGCATGGGGCTCAGAAGAACTTTTGATAGCAGCTCAGGCTCCATCCGTGGCTATAGATTTAGTGCTTTGCTTAGCAAGAAAGGCCCTTGGGTTATTCCCTGCAGGCAGGGCCACTTTTAGAAAAGTATCTGCCGCCACCTTGTAGAGGTGAGACCATCTACTCGTTACCCAGTGCATTACGCACCTGCGGGTGCCTTGGAGTACGGACTGTTTCTCCTGTTATGCCATTTACAGGACTGCTTAGTAAGTTATATGGGGCACGGTCCTCTTCCATGGATAACAGCCAAAAAATGAAGATGATTTATTTTAATTATAGAAAAACTATGGCTAATATTTGCAGAGTCTCCGTGACAGGACAAGCTAAAGGCCACCACTTCTCAGTTGCTCCTACTAGGTCTGTAAGTGTATAATGGTGAAAGATAGGGATGTAAGTGAAAGTCCAGGGCCTACTCTTTCAGATACAGAAAAGGTTTTCTTTTGCCTCTGAATTAGGATTTTCCTTTCTTCCTACTTTTTGAAAATCAGTAAGTATCTGACTACATAAAAAAAAGCACCAAAATTCTGTAATCAATCAAAAGACCTGGTCAGTTAGTGAGAGATAAAGAGTAGTTGTTAAGAGAAATGTGGATCTTTGTGTGGCTTGACCAAATAGAAAGAAAAAGTGAACAGTATGTACAAATGGCTATGAATGTAGTATAGGAATACCTTGCACCTATATATGCTGAATACGTGGTTAAACAAGTCCAGATGCTCCTGTCCCTGTGTGCTGCAGTCATTGCTCTTCTTGCTTACCCAAATTTATTGACATTGATTTATTTCCTTGCCACCTACATAGTCAGAATCACAGCTGGAACAGAGCTTCAGAGGTTTTGTTCATGAGGATCTTCCCTAACTCCATTAAATCTTTACCTAACAAATAGAGAGAATGCTCCCATGCTATCCGATATATTTTCATGCATTTGTGTCGTTAGTGTCCTCCATAAAAATATGCCAAGATAGTACAGTACTTCTTGCTTTGAGCTTTTCTCCAAGTAATCTTGTTGATGACTGAAATATAAATATAAACCCTCCTTCTATGCACAGGTCAATTTTATATCCATTTGGCACTATTGAAGTCATTTCTCAAGCAATAGCTTCAAGATACAGGATAAAGATTATTCAAAATGATGAAGCATAGAATAAAATGATTATTGCTTCCCATTTGGACATTTAATAGGAACTTGTCTTGTCACTTTCCTGCATCCCTCCAATACTATGCTGTCAAACTCAAGCTTCCTATTTCAAAAAGCTGAAAGGGATCTTCCGATATGTTCCATGCTTTTTCTTTTTTTTTTTTAAGAAAATTAAAATGGCCTTGGTGGCAACTGCCAGCTAAGGACTTGAAACAGATCTGTTGAAGAACAGCACTTAATGCCAAAGATTTTGTGTGAATTTAGAGTCTTCTCCTTGACTCATGCTTTCATAGAAGTAAAGCCCTGAAGAGTTTTCAAGAGAACTTCCAGGCCACTTTCTTAGCATCCTGCCCGCTGATTGAAGGTTAAATCAACCAACTCACCTATCTCTCATGGCTATTTCTTCTAATCTCGGTTTCAGGACATTTTGATCAAACTCTTTGCTAAGACTTCACCCTAAAAGAGAGATTTTTTTTCTGAATATTTATTCTAATTTTCTTTGCAATGCACATTCTTCTCATTCTTTTTCAGTGAGTCAAAAGTAGTCACCAGCAATTTTCTCTGTAACAGGAAATTCAGATTATACAACACCCCAAAACAAAGACTTGGAGTTTCTCATGTAATATAGATCAGGTAGGAGAGATGCATTTGGGCTGTTCAAGTGCAAGAGTCTGTCATGAACATCTGCATGTTCAATTCTATCACTGCTAAAATATCTCATGCCTAGAGAATGCCCATGCCCAGCAATGCATGTTATTGCTGGAGATTTTCACCTGAGTGATACAAGAGGTTTTGCACGAAACTTAGTTTTATCTTCTGTATCAAAAAAGGTGTGGATACCACAAAAACAATTTACTAGCACAGCATTGAATGAGCCCTGTATGTTATCCATAACTATGTACAGGATCAGGTCTGAATTAACTTAATTTTAAATTTGCTGTTTCAACCTAGACCTGAAAACATGTGAATTTGGAAAATTGAGATCTGAGCAAATTGAGATCTGATTTTTCTGGTTTTCTTATATGTTATCAACACCATTTGCATGCAGTTCTGACTTTCAAAAAGTATGGTTATTAGGAGGTCTTCAAGCAAATATTCAAAGTTAACTCCAGCATTTCCTCCCTCAGAGTGATGCATTTTGGAGGTAAGATTTCACACTGATGTTATTGAGTTAGAAAGTGATCAAAATTAATTTCAGAAAGCAATAAAATTGGAGATGAAATGTCTTGCAGAACTAGAAATCTCTGAGAAAAAGAGTATGGAAAAGTTCCAAAATGGAAAACCTCAGAGTAAGAACAGATTGAAATCTCCCTAATGCTGAAGTCCATTAGCAACATATCCCATTGCCAGGGATGCAGCCAGAGGTTACAGTCTGCCCTAAAAATGACCTTTCTTTTTTATCTCATAAGTTTATGCAAGTCCAAGACGTGAGCCCAAGTTGCTCTTTTTGATGGCTCAGAAGAGCCAGTTTACCTTTTTTGTGTCTACAGAAGTTATAGTAGGTGGTCCTGTTCTGTGGTCAAAAAATTCTATGGACAATACATTGTATGACTCTTGACACCTTAAACATCACTCAGAATTATATCTTACGTATACCAGAAGAATCTGACTCCAAGGAGAGCAAAGAAAGCTATGATCAACAAGAAAGCAAGCTTCCAGTGTATGTTGTATTCCAGTTATCCTTTATATTTTTTATTTTCATCTGATTTTTAAGGAATATTATTGATTGGACAATATTACTGAACAAAACAGAGTTCAGAAACAGATGTCAGGAGAAAGCAGAAACCCAGAGGAGACCTCTGAAGGCCTGTGAACACAGGAGAGCAACGCATTCCAGGAAAGGATTCCAGACATGCAGGCATGGGAAAAGAGATAGGGAAAGGGATTTTGTGTGTTTTTTTTTTTTTTAAGGTGAAAGGGAATTGAGCTTAATTCTGGCTTACCACGAATGAATGATTTTGCAGCTTTTAAGTATGGGCTCCCATATGATCTGATGATCTGAGAGGGGAAGATGGGGTAACATGCCAGGATATAGGACAATAGCAAGAAAGTTTGGTTGGGAAAGAACTCGGCAGGGTTCTGGGCATGAGGAAAGCAGCGTGAAGGCAAGAGCACAGAACTGACAGGGGAAAAATGCCAGACTCTGTGTAGAACATCAGCTGTCACCAGTGTTTTTGCTCAAATATTCTTATAAGGATTCACTGGGAACAAGACATGTCTTTGGGGTTTTACAATTATTATTTTATTGATTTTTATTTTATTGATTTTCACACACACACGCTAAAAAATTGAGCTAATAGCTTCCTCTGTGATGTATCTGAATATGGTTTCAGAGCATGGAAATGGCTAATGACACACATATTGCAGAAGCCTCTAAATCCTTTAAAAGATCTTTGTTTTTGAAAAGTCAAAACTAAAAGAGATTAGGGAATGCCAGGACTTAAGCACTTCTCGTGTGACACCTATAGGGCTGAGTTTGTATCTTTTATCTTGAATAATCACCTATTCTTCAGGTATGAATTCAAGTAATTGGAATTACTGTGTGATTTTTTTTTTATTAGTCTGAAGGCAGATACTACGCTCGAAAAGCGCTCTTTTTGGTTTTTTTTCCATTTTCCAAAAGGCGATAAAGACCACAATACCTTTAAAAGAATAAAAAGAGGGGGAAAAAAATCCTAGTTTTGGAATAAAACCAGCAGAAAGGAAAGAGATATCCCTGTGGTTAAAAACGTATGTGATTAGATGAGTTGTTTTGTTTGCTTGCTTACTTATTTGGTTGGTTTTAATTGTACAGACCTCCTTACTCTTTCAAATCCAATTTTCCTCGAAGTTCAGGAAGGCTGAGATGGGAGCCTGCAGGTAACTTACTCATTTGGCACTGTGACCAATGATACTTATTCTACCTTTCCTTCCCCACAAATGTCCCCATCAGGGAAATCCTGTCTTGGCAAACACAGCCCTGAGGGTGCCAAAAACTTCTTCTGTGAATATCCTTCCTCTACATGGTCCCCCTTGCACTGCAGTCTGCTTTTTAGATCAATATTCGCCCTCAAAATTCATGGGATCAGCATCATCTCAGAGGCTGAGAGCGTGCGCTCGGGGCAGCTCTGAATTCTGATGTTTTGCACCCTGCCCTCACCTTTCTGTCCCTTTTCCAGGTTGGCCAGACCCTGTCCCACAGTTTAGTCCCCTCCAAATGCACCCACAGCCACTCTGCAGCAGAAACACCCCGAGCTGTGCAGGGCTGTGCGTGCTTGGGATGCCTCCTCGCCCATCTCCGCTTCCTCTCCAGCTAAGTAACGCTGTCGGGGCAGAGAAAGGAGCATTTCTCCTCTTTCCTCCTCATTTTTGCCTGCTCGAGCTCGGGCAGAACCGATGCAGATGCAGCGGAGCTGGGCGAGCTCCCAGTTGGGGCAGAGAGCAGCAGGGAATGAAATCCGCTTCCAGAGGAGGAGAATGGCTCACCTGGGGGAGCGGAGACCCACTCCCCCGCCTCCCGGTCCTCTCTGCCTCCACACTGGAGACCCTGCTTGCACCTTTCCCGTGGCTGCAGTTTTCCAAGTGCTCCTGCAGGCGGGCTCCTGTCTGGAGAGTGCCCAGGCAGGGGCCTGGCTCCCCCGGTGTGTGTGGAGTATTAATCTCTTTTTTAATTTTTTTTTTAATTATTATTATTTTTATTTTGTTTACCCTCAAAAATCAGCCAAACAAAACCTTTCCTTCCACCCCGGTTACTCCCAGGCTGGAAGTGGGAGCCCCATGGGCATCGCTCCCGTGTCCCACCGCGCCTGGAGCTCAGACCCTCTCTGCGCCCAACACTGTCCATGCAGGGAGGTTGGGGTCAGCGGTGCCAGTGGTGGCTCTGGGCTCTGGGATGGCTCCTTTTCCTCAGCGGCAGCTCAGTTTAATCAACAGCAAGATCAGGAAAGGGGGGCATCCCTGTGTATCATGGTCCCCCACGGTGGGAGCAGGAGCGACTGGGGTGGAATTGGGGCCAGAGGGTTGGGTGGCTTGGGCTGCACATCTGGCTAGGGACGGGGTGGCCTTGTGCTCTGTGCTCTCGGACCCGGCGGGGCAGGGTGGCCTCATCCCCCACCCGCTGCAACACCCTCCACCCAGGCCTGGATTGCTGGTGCTTTCCCACCCTTCCCCTCCCGCCCGCTTCTCTATCTCAGCCTCTTCCGTCTCCTTGAATTAACCCACAAAGGCTATCTCTGCCCCAGAACTAGGGCACAGGAAGGGCTGAGGCGGGGTGGGGGGGATTTGTTGTTGGTCCCAAGACATCAAAAAGCCCCCGCATTATGAACAGTCCAATTCCACTCCTGGGTAGGGGCCTGTCCTGCCGAGCCTCTCCAGGGGCCCTGTGGTCCCTGGCACTAGGGCAGGACACGGGATAGTGCCCTGGCCCAGCTCCAACGTCACCTTCTCTGTCCCCAGACGCAGCCCTGTGTCCCTATCCAGGCCTCGCGTCCCCCAGCCCAGCCAGGGATGGAGGCAGAAGGGGGATCCACTAAGACCAACAGCAACAGAGCCAGCCCAGAGCTGAGACTTGGGCCCCGAAGGACCATCGATGTCAAGCAGTGAAAAGTAACGTTGCATTTACTCTTTCATTGGTGATATATATATATATTTACATATATATTTTTATACACCGTGTCTATGTCTGTCAAATACAGCCATTTCCACATGGATACTTGTGGGGTGCCGCCTACTGCAGAATTTCCTACAATCTCCGCGCGGAGAAAACTATTTTTGCTCAACGTTATCTTTGTGTTATAAAAAGGCATGTATTGAAAAGTGGCAACTGCAGCAGTTTTATGCTGAAGAATTTCCCTTGCCAGAATAAAGGCTAATGAAAACCCCTAGCGTCAGCATGTGAACTACTTTAGTCAGTGATGTGAAGGCAGGATGGCGCCTTTTTTTTTTCCATTAGTGCTGTAAGAAAAAGTATTTGCAGTTAAAGGTAACACGTGGCTTTGGGGCAAGCTTTCTGGTGCAGAAAAGAGAGAAATAAAGAGAAATGAACCCTTTCCCATTTACTACCTAGTAAACAAAGGACAGAAATAATCCAAGTGCTTCTTAGAGGCGGCTTATCCCAAGCATCCGATTTTCCAGCTCGGACAACGTTGCTTTGTGATCTGCTTCACATAAAGACCATCACCCATGGGATGTTTGGCTGCACTGGGAGAGTTTAGGGACCACGGGATGCTCCATGCAACCTCCTTGTAGCTCTTGAGTACTGAGCGTACAGATCTCTGCTGCTAATTTGCCCATAACCTATAGAAAAAAATACTTCAAAGCAAACAATCCACATGACATTTCTTTAGGGGAAATAGCAGCAGGTGGTTATGATGACATTATAAACTGTACTGAGCATCTCTTATTGCATTTTCTTTTGATTTTTTTACACTGATCAAGCCCAGATTTGTATTTATGTATGAACCTAAAACATGCTAGAACTTGATCATTCTTTTTTTTTCTTTTAGAAAGATAAACTTTTGTGTTAAAAGTATACACTTAAATCAATCAAGGTGGCCATGAAATATAGTCCATTCCTATCTTTTTATTTTTTCTCTCTCTTTTAAGCTTAAAAAAAAAAAAACAAGCTTGAAATATGCTCGCTGAGATCTACTGATGAAAATAAACTGGGTCGCAAATGCCACCAATTCCATTGCAGAGGTGGAAAAAAAAATTCCAAATAGAAGCATTGAACAAACAGTATGAAAGAGGTACGATGGCCAGAAAGAGATAAAATGGCCAAATAGCTCTCCAAAGAAAAAAATGGAGGTATGTGAAGAAATATTCAGTCGAATAGAGAAGCAGATGGTGTTGCTGGTGGAGACTGGTTGTTGTGTTTTAAACGGAGAGGACATCTTTGGCATTGCAAATCAGAGTGCTGTAACTGTTTCTGAGCAACAGTGCAGTTGCATCTTCTTGCAAAAACACTAAAAAAGCAGGACAGATTTCACCTCCTTGTGCTGTCTGGAGGACTGAGTTGTGGAAATTCATTGTGAGTCTTAAAGAAAAAAAAAAAAAAAAAAAAAAAAAAAAAAAAAANAAAAAAAAAAAAAAAAAAAAAAAAAAAAAAAAAAAAAAAAAAAAAAAAAAAAAAAAAAAAAAAAAAAAAAAAAGGAGGACTGTAGTTTCAACTTAAGAAAGAGGAGCTTCCCCATGTGTGAGGATGCCCAAGTTCCTGTTAGGCAAGTGATGGGTTTTCCAAGTTGCCTGAAGATGGTGCTGTTTCTATGGCAGAAGCGAGATCTCAGCCTGCTCCACTGAAGGGCTCAATGCTGAAGACCCGTCTCACTTACCCGAAGTTGTGTAATAACGATTGCTCAAGTGCCCTTTCCAGAAAATAAAAAGGAAGATACAGTAAGAAAAGGCTTAACGAGGAGCCTAATTTTTTAATAGTTTCGTTGTGGCAAACCTATTTCAGATGAGGGGAGAGCTAAGACCCAGAGAGCAGACCCAGTGGGAAACTTTTGCCCTGCCAGTTGATCTTGCTGCCTTCCCTCCTGATACACCCCCCTTTTCCCACTTGCATCTGTGCCTCGAGTGACCTAAGGAAAAAAGAAGTTGAAGGGAAATACTCACGGCCGATTTTCATTCAACAGATGGTTAAGGAATTTAAAGTGGAATTTCCCACTATGTACAAGCTTTAATGTTATTAAGCTTTATTTTAATGTGGATGAAAAACGATCTGTTATAGCTTATGACAGTCAGTTCTACTCTCCTGGCCAAACTGGGAACAAGACTTTCTTTTGATGGTATTAATAAGGGCATTTTTAGAAGAGCACCAGGCACCTGACTAATAAATTCTAAAGGACATGCATTGGCATATTTAAGACTTCCGTGCCATTCACAGTAAAAAATATGAGAAGAAAGCTAGAATTCTGGAAAAAAAATGCAGAATTTATGTTTTCCCCTAAATTGCACAATAAATTTTAATACCGTCCGCCAATCTGGGAATCTCAAGTGTAGTAATTAGCTCTGAGTTTTTGGAACACTTCACAAAGCTTGGATTAATCCCAACTGTATTATCTGGTGTCAGTTACTGTAAGCTGGAGACAAGCACACTGAATTACCAGCCAGTGAATTGTGCAATAATGACCATATGCCGTATGCTTATTCTCTACATATAGCTTGTGCTAGACTCCATTACAGGAAAAAAATCGTGTTTGTTCCTGGTGCAAAGTGGAACATGCTACGTTTTGTCTCAAGTTGATGTATTTCAAATGGCAGACTTTAGGTCAGCCTCCTACTGAGCAGTTTTAATGAAATATGTGTTAGGGTTTTGAGAAGAACACTCTCCTAGAGCTATGTAAGATCCAGCCATAGGACCTCAGCAGCTTGCAGGATCACAATCCTGCATGGAAGTGTAACTTTGGCACTGAATGATGTAGAAGGCTGTTGTTCCCTGTAGCCTATTGCTGTCTGCTCTTGTCCCTCACTGTAACAAATTTGTGGTTGTTTCTCCCATCTGAGCTCTTGGTCTGTGCTACTATTTGTGAAGAAGTCCTCGGAGTGGAGTCATCAGTTTGCCGTATTTTTAATGTGAAGGCAGTACTTGTCTCCCCTTCAGAGGAGCCAAGAGCACTCAGTCTGTCCTCTGAAAAAACGTAGGTGTCAGTGATGGAATTCATCTCAGTGTCTTTAAAGTGGGAATAAGTTGCTGAAGAAGAGTGTTTAATGTCATTTGAGCCGTCCCAGAGTATCCCAGCGCAAGGCTTTACTCCACCACTCATGAGTCTCCCAGAGGTCCTATGTCATTCATATCTGAAGCCTTATGCAAATCTTGGGATACCTTGGGAGTATAAAATGGCACTTAGTGCCGTCATTTAGGCAGCTAAGCTGTGTTTTTGGTGCCTGTGCCATGGTTGATCCCCATGGACTCTCCTGATAATCAGTGAAGAGTTTTAGTCAACGTCTCAGTTGTGTGCATCTGATGAATATCTCCTGCAGATGAGACAGACAGTGTGCTAAACTGGATGTTTCTGTGTAATTCTTGGTGTCTAGGTTAGATATAAATGACTAAATTACAGATGAATTCCACTCCAAATAACGTAGGTTCTGTTTTCTGCTTTGTGTAGTGCCATAAAAAGAGAAATGGTGCTGGCAGATCCAAACATCTGTGTTTCTTATTCTCCAGAGATCTCACAGATTCTGTTTGGGAAGGAGAAAATAGGGTTTTTAGGGTGCTTCACAAGATGATGTTTCCGAGACATTAAAATGGGGGAGAAAACACAAAGGAGTAATACAATTTCAATATTTCAGAAGAGCAACTTAATCAACGGAGTTTCCATATGGAGCTGCTTGCATGGTGTCACATAGGGGGTTCTGCTTTAGTTGCAACACTAAGCACCCAGTAAGAGAAAGCCTCATTTCAGAAAGGTGCTGAGATAAACTAAAATTACAGCAAAAAAAGGAAGCATATGAGGCTCTGTTTCCTGGCAGTTACAGAGCAAGTTAGGTTAAATATTTATTAGGTCTAGGTCAGAGGTTGTCTCAGGTGAGGTCAGAACTGAATACAAGGTGTCATGGCCTAATTTCCCTAGCCAAATGACTTATCTTCACCTTTGTAGAAACACATGGTTTTGGCAATATACTATTTGGGATTTTAGACTAGATGCGACAGTTAAAAACAAGTTTTGCAGCAAAATTCTATAATCTTTTTTTTCTTCTTTCAACAGACTGTATGGCTCATCAAAAAAAATCAACACTTGGAAAAGCTGATCTTTGACTTCAATTATTAACTTCTAAATCATTTGTAAACTAGGCCTGCTTCCTATTTTTTTTCCACTTCACATTTAAATTATGTCCCTCTTTTGTCTTGTGTGTTAAGATGTTAGATCAATATCTGAATAATTAAATGCAGCAGGACAATGAACAGTTTAATTAGCCCTGAGGATTTCAGAGCATTAGCTATTAAAACTAAATAGGAAAATTGGCTTGGACTGAATCATTTTATTTATAAATTGCAACTTGGCAAAAGTACAGATCTAAGTTTATTATGCATTTGAATTGTGCAGTGCAGAACTGCTGGGAAAATCTTAATCCATCTAGACCACAGCGATTATTTTTGTTTGAGATCAATTTAATGCACT
Organism: Nothoprocta pentlandii; assembly: GCA_013398315.1. NCBI lineage: Eukaryota > Metazoa > Chordata > Aves > Tinamiformes > Tinamidae > Nothoprocta > Nothoprocta pentlandii. Next base: position 1,589,873 of record VZSG01000009.1, read on the forward strand.
ACACTCTATCAACATCTGTGAACATCCCAGTGAAGGCTGAAGTAGAAAGACTCTTTTGGAGCAGCATGACACCACCTAGCCTATGTTTCATTATGACAGGGCTCTCTATAAGATAAAGCAGAAAAAAACAACCCTTGGTGTGGCTTGAAAGGGCTCTGCAGCAGTCCCTGCTTGATTGGGTTGGGCAGCGATTTGTCCTCGTGGTGGCACTGTGACAAGGCTGACTTCTTATTTACATCCCCTTCCTTGCAGGTAACTTTCTGTTCTGATAGCAAGTAGCTAAAGCACATCCTTGTACACTGGGGAGAGGATTAACAAAGATTTCTTTTAGGTCATCTTAGTTTCGCTTATATTATTTTTTATTAACATATACATTTACTTCCATACAAGTAAATGCAGGTCTAGGTTTATTTTGAAAGATTAAAATAACCTGATAGAGAAATGCAGTACTTTCTTTTTCTAAATGAGGAAAACAACGAGAGAAAAAAAAAAAAAAAAAAAAAAAAAAAAAAAAAAAAAAAATAAAAAAAAAAAAAAAAAAAAAAAAAAAAAAAAAAAAAAAAAAAAAAGGAGAGAGAGAAAATTTTAATCTCTTTGAAAATAAGTCCAGGCTCTTCAAACACTTTTTTTGTCAAAATTATATCCATTTACACAAAGAAATGATGCAAAATGCTAAAAGCAAAATGAAGCAAAATGTTTAGCTTCATAGGTATATTGCTTCGTACTAGGTAAATGTGGCTAAATGTTCATGTAGGAGAAACCCCAGGTAAAAGTACAGAGTATAAGTAAGGCAGGTCCAGAGCACAAAATAGAGGCCACGTTACCTGCAGTCCAGCTTGATCACAGTCCTAAAATACCTCAGCTCCTGAAAGTAACTCAACAAATTCCCAACTCAAAAAAAATGTACAGGTTTTGGATCACTCTCTTTAGATTAGATCCAGATCCAAACTACTCCTTCCAAAGGAAAGCAAGAGAAGACCGTATAAACTTGGACACCCACTCATATTTTTCCCAAGTGCAGGCACTGCAAAAATAATCTTAAGATTTTTACACTTAATTTCTTCAACATGATGATTATCATAAAATTTTAAATAGTTTGTAGCTGTATTTGCCACTTGATTTCCAGTTATGTATAATTTATACCTTTAGGATTTATTAGTACTTGCAACAAAAGTAATGGCAGTCCAAACAAGAATCTAACTCTGAATCTAAGCTGAATCTCAAGAAGGTATAGTTTATTTTGTAATCTTAGGGTTATTCAGTGTAACTGAAAGATACGCCAGCTGCAAATACTTCTGAAACTCCAGTTGGTCGTTCCCATCCAACTATAGATCATTCCTTCAAATTTAATCCTTATGGAAAGAGGAAGTTCAGACTCCGCAGATTTGAGTTTCTCAGGGATTATCTACACTTAAACTTATACCTCCTAAGGCTAAACTGGTTGTTTTGTGGTGAAATCTCTGTGTGGAGTTCAGAATTTTAAAAATGACCTTACCAAACATACCAAAAGGACACACCTGCATGTGGCAACACAGTTTGGAGTACAAGCACCAGATCAAAAGTAACAAACCAACATTAGATAAAAGGATACCTGGTGTTTCTGATTCAGAATTAAAATATTTTTAATCCACTGTTGATATCAGAGCTGACCCCACATGACTAGTTCCTGTTGCAGAGCTAAAAGAAATATTTCATCATCACTGCATGATGTTTTTTTCTTTTTCTGGATTGAAAGCAAGGTTAATTACATAACCAAATATAACTAATTCAGATTAAGATATTTGCTTAAATGTTCTGGAAATGTAGGATTTCAGATAAATCTATTGGTTTTTATTGTTGTGGAACTCCTTCTGCTGTTCATCCTATTAAAAAAAAATGTGTGAAGGAAGGGCAAAGGACTAGTCTAGCTAGCTAAGTTAGGAGCAGCCAGAATTTCAACTATCTTCAGCCAGCTAGAAGTTAGGTGTTCAGCTTAATGTAGTTGTCTTCTGCAGTGCTGTTCTCTGGTGAACTTTGGAGGCACTTCCAGAGACACTCAGCCCAGCTAAATGGAGATGCACAGGAGAGGAGAGGTGGGTCATACTTTGGAGGTGCCTCACTTTCCCTTCTACCCAGAAAAAGTATAGATCAGACCAAACATCTGACCTTTGGCTGCTTCTTAGCAGATGGAGGACAATGCATGCCAAAAAAATTGTCCCTGCTACTCTGGAGATCCACCTCACTGAACACACATGTCTTCCAACCTGGCTGAGCATTATGGAGACCAGTCAGTGTCCAGGCAAAGGGGTCCCACAGATGTGAAATGCCCTGGGAGCCAGGAACACTATGGATGAACAAGCAAGTCACCACCTGAGAGGCACTGTGACATCTGAGAATGTGGGCAAGAGGGTGAAATGTGGTCATGGGAGAGCAGACATTCCCAGAAGAACCTTAGCCTTTGGGTCTGACAAAGGCATTAGTAAGATCCCACTACAGACTGAATATCCTGGCTGTCGTATCTTGAGACCTGTAAAAGCACTTGGCCCATGCAACACCTTGAAGACCATTTGCAAACAAATGCTGGACGTATTTCTCTCTTTGCAAGTGTAAAAGCAGAGGTTCTTAGGCATGGCCAAGTCTGAGTCAGAAGCTGTGATGGGGACTGAAGTTTCCTAGCCTGGCAGCTAAGCAGCGAGCATAGCAGGGTCAGGTGAGTTCTGGAAAAGGTGGCCGCAGAGCACATAATATTTTGGCTGCTCTGAGTTATATGACAGAATGTTTTACCTGCTGACAGCTCCAGAATAGGGGGATACAAAAAGCCCTTGGGCTGGTGCTTGCAAAGGGGTGCCAAAAATGCAGAGCCCTGGCCTAGTTCCAAATACTTCTCTTCTTCTATGCTCCCCACTGACCAGTGCAAAGAGTGAGACAGTAGATGTGAATGAGATGAAGCCTTCTCAGCTCATCAGCTTTATCTCCTTGACAAGCTAGAGATATTCCTTCCACTTTCTGCATGGGGTCAGTCAGCTCTGTGAGGTAGCGCCATTTCAGATCATCTGGAATATGCTTCAGAAAGGTCCCTTTCACACTCCTTAACACCACTGTTGGCGTGGAGGAGAAAAAGAGATATTTGCAAAAATAAATAAATAAATAAATAAATAAAAAGTTTTTATGGAGTGAGTCTGGAATATGAGGGATGTAACTGCCAAACTTCCACCCCAAGTGGCCTAATGTTCTTCTCCTTCTCCACGGCAGCCCCATTCAAACACAAGGCTTGTTTGCTTATTTATTAAGTACATATGTTTTATGGAGTCTATGATCTGCAGAAAACGTTCCAGCTTTTGGACCCAAGGGCAAAATACTTCTTTTAAATCTGCACAACCAATCTTTATGCTGATATATTGCTCTTCCTATGGGATTTCCGTGCAGTGAGGGAAAGAGAAATATCAGAGCTCAAATCCGTCAGGTATACCTGAAAGGAAAATACTTTATTTTTGTTCCCTTCCCTCTGTCATCAAAAGAAGGGGGGAAAAATGCAAAAAGCAAGACACAACAGAAAAAAGATGACCAATATTGCTAATATTTAATGAACATACTATTCTGAACTAAATCCAGTGACTTTTTTTCAATCAATCTTAGTAGGACTTGATATCTCAGCAAAGAATTGGAGATATTTGTCTCACACTCAACTTATGCATTTTCTGTGAGAAATGAACAACATTTTGGAAAAAGCTTCATTCCCACTCTTCAGATGTGTGTGATCTTGGATCACCCCTCTAGTTTCTCTTCCTACTTTTTTTCAGCAAGTTTAGTCATTTCCAATAAGGTTCATAAAGAGTTTCTGCTTTTGAAGGTCCCAAATGGCTTAAATCACTCCTAGCACAAATGCACTCTCTATTGTGGAAACTGAAACCTGCCACACCATAAGGTGATCTGTATATTAGAACCAGATATGCCTTCACATCTGCATTTCCAAGCAGTTATGTGGTATGGTTCGAGTTAGCCTATTTTTAAAGAGTGGCTCATGAGATAGAGATATAGCTATAAATATTGCTAAAGAGCTAGCATTTGCCAGATTTTTGTGACACTGACTAGGGAGAGAAGGATACGTGGACAGGGATGATCCCCTTTGCCGAACACACTACAGCTTCCTAGAACTACCGTAGCTGCACACCAGGATGGCAGGACACCTTTCCTTCCAGCCATCCTTGCCATACAAATGGCAGGATTTGGTTCAGGACTGGCTGCTCTACCTTGCACCCATACTGGTCCAATTCTCTAGACTGAGACCAAGTGGGATTGGGTTCACAATCTGTGTTCTCTCCACCGCAAAACAGGGTGGCCAAACACCTACTAAGAACAGTCCTTGGGCTCTACTATCCTGTGAACATTCCATCATTGTCTTTGAGAGGTTTGGTAGGCCAAAATCTGCTGAGGAATGTGTTTGCAGTTGAAGGATACGGAGAACCATTCCCCAGAGCGCATGCCATGATCCTTTCCAGTTTGCTAATGCACATGTGGCCAAAAACACCAAGCTACATGAAGTGTTTGAGAAGGACAAGCAAAGAGACTTGGAGCTCAGAGGCAAAGCTGTTAAAACACACTTGCTGAAAAGACCTATCCCATCCACCAAATGCCTCCCCTTTACAAAATTCAGTTAAATGCATCTCCTCTGTAGGGCTACCCTCCAGTGTCTTGTATCATGATATATGACAACATTGCAAGAAAGATTCCTCGGGAGCTGTCAGTTGGAACAATTCACTGACTGAACAGACCATAGTTCATCTGACTTATTTTAGACAATGGTTGTAGGGTGAGAACATTTACCCTTAAGGTTCATTAAAAAAAAATAAAATGTTGACTAGATATGCATTGACTCTGAGGAGAGCACAAGTGCAAAGCCCAGACAGAGATGTGTCCACTCAGGTTGATGAATTCTCCCCATATTAATTTGCAAAGCTAAGCAGATGAGAGAGTAACGTTTTGTATGAGAGGAGATAAAGAGATATTGGCATCTCTTCCCAATCAGTCAACACAGCACACGTCTGTGACACATGGTGAAGGTTCATCTTCATTTCTCACCCACCTCACCAGTATCTTCTGCTTTAAAATCACGCTACCTCCAGGTAAAACACAGGTTTAGCAAAGTGGAACATGGGTTTTTTTTTCTCTGCTGCAAGTCCTACACACTTATTGTTCCAATTTCACAAAACTGCTTTGTAGATTTTATTATTCGTAGCCAGAGGCATGTGTAATTTCCAGGCTGACTTCTTACATGCTCACAAGGGCAGAACGTAGGCTGCGGCGTTCAGGTTTCATGAGGAATTACTGTGGGAACTGGCTCACACCATCCTAACCCAAGTGGAAGAGTTTGAGAAGTCAAAGAGAATCTTATGAGAAGGGGCTGATCCGACTGGGTTTCCTGCTGAGCCCCATGCAGGTCCCAGGGCAGATAGCCCATCTCTGCCTGGCTCTCAGAGGGAAAACAAACAGAGCTTTACCACCAGGTTCACGCAGTGTTTGACCCAGCTTTCCTACCGCTTCAGGCTTTTCTAGGGCTAATCAGACTTGATAACAAAATAATTCAAGACAAGAAAGCAAATGCATTGGGGGTTTCCATGGATTTACATTAGGATCTGAGTTCATTCTGATACTAATTTTGACTAGATCCAGTCCTTTCTTAAGCACATTTCAACACCATTTTCATGCTATGGGAAAATGTAGTTTTCAAATACCATAATAAATGTATTCATGTGTATGTAACCATATATATCTCCAGATACAGATCTCCACATACGCCAAAGCATTACAAAACCACTTATAATACATCACAGAACCATTTGAAAATTGCATTTATCCTCAGGTTTTAATGACTCACATAAACTGTAACTACTTCTTGATTCCTGTTAAGATTACTTCTGAGCTGATTCAAAAATGCATGGGATTATACATATAACTCCTTATAGAATTTTGTGGTGAAATAGTATATGCCTCACTCAAATCAGTTTTGCAAAATAATAATTTTCACAGGTCCACAATGAAAAATGTTTTGTAGCCTGATGTGTTGTTCTTTACTATGATAAATGAATTAAAATATAAATAGAATGATATTTTCTGCTTCTTAATAGAACTAGATGATTTTAGGTGATTTTATACAGAACAAAAGACAATGGAATTTTCACACTTTTTGGTTTTAATCTCTTCCTTAGAACACAGGCAGTTTGAATTGGTTTATTATAAAAATGTAAGAAAATAATATTTTTTTAAAAGTCTCTTGGTGGGGTTTTGGGGTTAACTTTAATCTATTGATTTTCCTTTAACACAAGTGTAAAAATACAAAGTTTTTTTGTACTGTACAGTTTCTAAAACTTTCTTTGCTCATACTTCATTCTTTTTTGGAATTAATCTAAAACTCCTGAGTCAATCAGATTTAAGAAAGTAGGATTTTTACGGAGATCATTAGGATTCAGCTATTTCTGAAGTTTGAGCTAAGAATCCAGTGCATCAACACACAGACAAGTTCATGACAATATTTGAGAGTGGATTAATGCAAGAATGGATGAAGGAAAGATAATAGCATTCTCTCTGCATATATTTTTGAGTACTGAATTTCAAGCTTTTGCAAAAAATCCTTTAGATCCAAATCTGTAGGAAGATACAAATCAGAGAAAAAGAATACCTTGTCCATTCAGAACATATTTTGATTGACCTTTTTATGCTTTGTAACACAAATCAAATGTAAAAATGATTTCAAAATAAAGAGTTTTATTCTGAAAAAAAAGTTAAATTCTGACAGTACAATATTTGTTCTTTGTACTTTTTTTTTGTGTGTGTGTGTTTTTCATTCCAAGGGATCTTCATTTTTCTGATGGAAAAATGCTTCCAAAACTTCTGTGGATGTTAGATTGATGTTCCATAGCTCCAACTTGATTATTAACAGAACAAAATGTCCATGGCTGGGTCTGGTAAGCATCTCTTTCCATAATGCTCTTTTGTCTGTATAACAATAATAAAAGCTTTATTGGCACCTATCTCACATGACCTCCATAATTCTCCTGTGGCTGACCCTCACCAGCACCAATAAAATCATGCATTCTTTCACTATAAATACCCCCCCAAAAAAAAAAAAAAAGTTAAAATTGTATATTGAAATCAATGCCAAATATCTTTATGGAAAAGCTGCATTAGGACTGTATAATAATTAAATTGTTTTGTCTATTCCGTAGGGGCTACTTAAAAAAAAATAGATATCTCTTAATTCATTATCTCTTTTCTCTCTTCCTATTTTCCAGTCGAAGAGTGCATAAATATCTTTGAAAAGATTCTGGTATTTTAGCACATGTAAATGTTTATCCCCCAAGTCACTCCTCAAGTGCTTTCCTCATTAATGTACTCATATACTCAAGGATGTTCCCCCGTTTTTTCATTAAATATGTCCTTTCGGTTACATTTCACTCATTTACCAAGGAGATGACACTTCGGCGATTCATGTTCCCATTGACATGCCGTCTGTTACAAGCAATAAATAGACAACAGGGACAGCTGGGACTTTCTACGGACTGCAAGAAGTTTCCATCCAACCTGCTCGGTGCCTCTGTGAACAACGAATACGGTCGGTCGTAGGGATCGGGGCTGGTTTGCGCTTTTGCAAAGGAAAAAGTTCTCTGACGTTATTAGTGGCCAAAAAGAGCCCAGTAAGACCGGTTTTATAGAACTAATAACTTACTGAGCAATCCCATATCTCTCAGGTTCTCTCTTTCCGCATCTTCACACAGTTTTTAAATTGATTCCAAATTAAGAAAAGGAATCAGCGGGACTTCAGCCCTCCCGTGCTCGTCTTCATCCCCACGTCGATCCCCTGCTCTGCCCCCGGGTCCCAGCAGGACAGGTCCCCCGCAGATCAGAGAATCGGACAACTCCCTTCCCGAACTCCGCCGGGAGGGAATGGAGCGCTTTGGTGCTTCCTGGAGGAAGAGGAGAATATTTCATACAGCAACCAAGTTATTTTATTTCATTTTATTTTATTTTAGCCAATTTCTAAACGTCTCCACTACCCTTCCACTCTTCAAAAGGAGCTTTGGACCCCAAACACGCTGCATCGAGTGTCTTTGGTGTTTCCTCGGCTCCCTACAGTTTACTTTTCTACTTGTTTCATTTGTTTCTGTAGTTAAAGAGAACCTGGCTGAAACACTGCTTTCTATTTGTGTGTATGTATACACATATGCGTATATCCGTATCTGTGTGTGCATATATACATGCATAGCAACCAAAGGCAGATGTTGGCCAAGAAATTCCTTACCCACAACGCTGGTGATGAATGTACTGGGAAAGCGATAGGAACGATCAGTTCGAGGCCACTTGTTTTTTTGGCACAGGCGAGGACTGGAGGATTCCCCTTCGTTGGGAGGCAGGGATCTAAACGTCTCCCGCGAAGACCCGTGCTTCAAACACACCGCACGCTGCCTTTAAAGAAGAGCGGAGCAGAGGTTAGGGGGCGAGTGCTAGAGCCTGTCTTTGATTTCACCTCGGTTTTACGACATATCGAGACAGCGCTGGTGCCAGCGGCGAGAGGAAGAGGACAAATAAAACGTCAAACGAAAGAGGGACAATTGCAGTCTCACTGCGGGCAGGCAAAACCCGCAGCCCCAAAACGCAGCCGTCCCTCATGCCCCGCACCCGCGATGGCAGCGCACGTCGAGCAAACGGTGCCGAAGCTCGGGGCGGTCGGAGACGGCATCGGGGCAGCCAGCGGGTCTGCTGCCCCCCCAGCCAGGTGCCCCCCCAGCCAGGTGCCCCCTCGCCGCGCCAGCCGTGGGCACTGACTGGGAGCCCCTTCCCAGGCACACCCCGTCGCAGAACCTGTTTTAGCGACGCTGCTCCAGGATCCACAGGCCGCAGCCTGAGCCCGCGAGAAGTCCCTTAGCTCTCCTAGCGCTGTCCAGGGAAAAAGTATTTGGGAGTAAAACAGAGATAGTAACGGGGAAATGCGGAGCACACTGCCCGTAGTCTATACTTAAACACCCTCCAGAATGAACTTAAAACACAGGCAAATCGTTTCTAATGGGCCAGAAGAAGACAGNAAAAAAAAAAAAAAAAAAAAAAAAAAAAAAAAAAAAAAAAAAAAAAAAAAAAAAAAAAAAAAAAAAAAAAAAAAAAAAACAACAACAACAAAAAAAAACTCTTAACCATAGTCCTCTAAATAAAAATAACGATAAAAAGTATTTTGAAGAAGAAAGGAACTGCTACTGGGAAGAAGGCAATGGGAACAGAGTGGAGACTCGTCCTGCCTCGTTCGCGGCCACTCCAGCCCTTGGAGGGGTCCCGGGAACCTCGAGCCGGGCTGGGTGCGGGCGATGCCGGAGCCTCTGCGCTGGGGCCGGCGCCCCGAGGCGCCGGGGAAGGGCGCACACAAGGAGCAGCCCCGGGAACGCAGCTCGGTCCGCGGGGCGGCGGCCGCGCAGGGCGCAAACCTGGCGCGGTACTGCCGCTTCCCTCTGAAAATAAACTCGGGAAAATCCCGCTTCTTGCGCTCCGCACAGAGCTGGGTGGTCAGAGACAAACCTCCAGGAAAGACCAGTCTTTCCTTTCCTGAAAGTTTCTCTATAGCCCCTCAGCACTATGTAAAGCGCAAGAAATACTGTTTTCACGCCCACGATGTGCACCAGAACTATAAAGGGTTTGTAGCTATGTAAAAGTAGCCTATAGGTATTTGCAAGCGCGAAAATACTCTCTCTACACACATGTGTACAAATGTTATGTTTTCAGAATATGGGTTTCAAGAATATATCTGCATATACTTACCTTTCGTGTACACAGGTTAGCACAATGGGGCATTACATACTATTTTAGAGAAATATGTAGAAAAAAATAAAAACGAAATTACTGGACGTTTGTTTATTTCTAGATGGAAAACACATTATTGTTTTTCATACACAATATTTTATATGCACGATGATGTTCTAGGAACACTTAACATGACATGGGCAAGGGTTACATGCATATTGTTTGCACATTGTTTATAAAAAGTGTTGAAGTAAGTGAGGTTCACATCTTCATCACTTATTCTGGAAAGCAGGCATATATTTTCTGAGCCTGCCGATGAAGAAAGCAGTTGCTTTTTTAGTACACATCGGCCAGCCTCATATTTCCTATCTATCAACACACACCAAGGCGGTGCAGAGCATGAGAGAAGTGTAAGTTAGCATCACTCCTATCCCAGAAGTGATGAATGCACTTTCTCCCCGTTTCTCTCTGTTTACAATACTCCTTGGTCTGTCCCCAGATAGGGCAGAAACTCAAGCATACTCAAGCATGTTCTTGCTTTCTGATTGTTTGTCTCAGAATTCTGGTACTCGCATTTTTTTTCTGGAGCTCTGTAGAAGTGGGAATACTATTTTTTTTTTCCAAAATAGTCCCCAAATTCACAGGACGCGGGGGAGGCGGGGCTTGGGGTTTTGCTTGCCCACAAGTTCCACAAACCGCGGACGAGCAGTAACAGCCCGGGAGGGAAGAAGAGCGCAGCAAGGAGAAGGCAGCAGTCTTGAAGGTGAGCATCACATCCGTCCAAGGGCAAGGGGTCGTGGAAGGTGGTCCCGTTTTCTAACCTCTTCAAGCAGCACCCGCAAAAGCATCTGGAGCTGTTCGGACGGGAGCTTTGAGGACACTCGTATACTCACCCGAACCGCCCCGTCTCTCCAACGTGCACTCGGCATCGGCTGCTCCCGCTGCCACCCAGCTTACTTGGTCCAAAGGGGCAAGGCAGAGAACCGGGGCCATGTGGGGTCCCGCTCCCGAGCGGACCCGTCGGAATCATCGGGAAAAGGGGACAGCGCAGCTTAACGACTTTCCAGCAATGGCACCAATTTAAAAAAAAAAAAAAAAAAAAAAAAACGGACTGTGGAATGTGAAGTCCCGGAGCGGGAGTTTTCTTTTGGAGCCGGCAGCTGCTGACGTGGGCAGCACTGCAGCCTCTGCTCTGAGTGGTCTCTGAGGAGATGGGGCAACGGGGCTAACTTATAAATACATTGATAAATAAATTGTATATATGTCTCTGTGTATTTCCTGCAGATAGATACATGGCTGTAAATGAAAAGGTTAAACGCCGCCAATTAGGCTATGAAGAGCAACGCGGCCTCGGAAGACACCGCGAACGAGGGTCCCCGTGCCGGGCCCCCCTCCTCGCCCCAGCGGGGCGGTGTCGGAGCCCCCTCCCAAGCCCGTGCGGAGGCCGAGGCTGCCGAGGCTGCCGAGCAGGGAAGGGGCATCCTCACCGCTCCGCCAGGGTCCGGGCAGCCGGGCCCGGGCCGCGCGCTCCGGGCCGCAGTTGCCAAATCCCCTCTGGCCCTCGCCGCCGTCTTAAACATAAAAGCGGCGCCGCCGCGGCGGGCAGCGCTGCGCGGGGGTGGGGGGGCAAATAATTATTATTAATGATATTAATATTACCGCGAGATCCGGCGCTCCTATTGGCTGGCTAAGCTGCCCTCAGAGCTCGCCGCAGCCAATGGGAGAGCCGCGAGCGGCCGTGGCCAACCCCCTCTCCCTTTTTCCCCCTCCGTTTCCTCCCCCCATGCGCGGCCCGTGAGCGCTCCCCCCGCGCGGGGATTTGCTCCCTAATTGACCTAAATCGGGAGCTCGGGAGCGGCAGCCCCGCGGCGGCGGCGGCG
>VZSG01000009.1:1625667-1703916 GCA_013398315.1 Nothoprocta pentlandii
CCTTCAGTCCATAACAATATATGAAGCAGGTATGGAACTGCGTGCAAATACATGCACCTTATACATTTAATTATATATATATATATATAAAAATATATATATTTATATATATATATTTGCATATCAGTGTAAAACTCAAACATATACAAATTGAAAACTAGGTAAGAAGAATACATTTAGTGACAAATATATGCAATCTTGCAAAAATTGCAATCAATTTGAAAATGCAAGAAGTGCAAAATTTATTATTCTCTTCGTTTTTTCTTTTGCTTTGTTTTTACTAGCCCTTGGAGAAAAATAGAATAAAAATTGAGATCAGAGCAATTAAATCATTGTCCCACAAACACTTATGCTTCTGGCATATGTGAGTATCTCCACTGAACTCAATATAGAGAGAAATCAATAGAACTACTCATGTGTATCAAGTTAGATATATGAATAAGTGTTCTTAGATTTGCAGCCTATAATGGATTTGGAAAAAGTGCACAATAAGATTTTTACCTTTTTTATAAATAAATTTCATCCTGAAGAGGAAGATTCATCCATATACTGGCCATTATCTACTAATACCCAGCTCTGTTTATGATTTTTAAGATGTGGCTCATCATTCTCACAATTGAAGATATATCTAATCTGCATAAAAATCACATTTATTAAAGTAATTGTACACTAAACACCTGTCCTTAAAGGTAGGAAAAGAGCTACAGCTGCTAAATCAGCAATAAAGACAAAGCCCTACATGTTGGACAGGCAATGAAAGTATCTCAAGATACTTCTCCAGGGACTGAAAAATGTGTATAGTAGCCTTCTAATGAAAAGGGATAGTTTTCAGCCCATTGAAAAATATTGCACAAGGCCTTCAGGTGTGATAAAAGAGTACAAGATTCAGCTTCATGAACAAGTTCCCCTAACACTATCACACTATCAACTTTTTGCCACAGGGATTTATTGCAGCAGGTGGGATCACTTGTCTTCTTCCAAGATTTAGAGGAGATAAATACTTTCCAGGGAAGTCTGAGGGGGTCTTTACTAATAGGGGATTTGTGGGGGAATGTAACAAACAGCAAGTATGGAGCAAAACCTATGGGCTATACAGTATTGTTGTTTTGGGGAGGTTGGCAAAGAATTGCCCTAGAATGAGGGGAAGCTGACTTGGAGGCCTGTTGAGGGTGAGTTATGATGTGGAATGCTTCTAGTGATATGAAAGTCTATTGTCTAGGATTAGGTAATTGCTTCTGTGAAATAGCTGAAGAGAGAAAGTCTCTGGAAAAGTGAGGGATGTGATTTACTTTAGGGTCTTTGCATAAGTCTCCTAAAGCTTGTGGGCTATGTTTTGTCTTGTTTTACTGTATGGGCTTTTGGTAAAATCTCTCTAATAAAGAATCTGTCATCTGCTTCACATGAAATTTGTAGACTTTTAAAGGCAAACCAGAAGATGAAGCCACTTTTGAAGAATATATTTTGTTGATGTTTGGCATAGCACTGCCCAGAGCCCCTTATGGAGTAGGGATAAAAAGAGAGCTCCAGAACAAGGACTCTACATCTGCTTGTGAAAAGACATTGTATGGGAGTCTCACTTGGTCTTAGTTTCTAGATGAGTGTAATTCCAGTCTCCTGAGTGGATTTAATTCCAATCCATTTAATGTCACTGTGAAAAGAAACAGACACAAAGTTTGCTTTGGCACTGCACAGTGTGTTGCGTCACTGTCTAGCAAGCTTCCCATTGCATGCTTATTCAAAGGGACTCATCTGCCAACCCAGTGCAAATAAAAATATCGTGCATGTGTCTTATGTTAAAGCTGAAGGAGAAATGTGATGTCACGTCAGTGACATTTGCCAGCTAAAATCATATCACTACTTTAAAGACACTGGAGAAAGTTGAGTGGACTTTCTTATTTCAGCATGTTTTCCTTTTCCATCCTCATAGAGGAGGATGATAGAGCTCATTGAGCATAGGATTAAATCTTAAGTCATTTCCATTCTTTCAATATTTAGGATGCTTCTCTTTATTTATGTATGTTGTTGCTGAGACTCCTATGTGTCATTCTGTTATACTTCCTCTATGCAGTCTTCCTAGTCATGAAGCCACGTTATCTGGTCTTATTTTTTTTTAGTCACAATTTTGTTGTAGCTGATAATATAAATCTTGAAAGTCTTAGTTCAAACCTAATCTGTAATATCTGTTAGGCTATGGAGACTATGTAGAGCCTCTGAAGATCTTCCTATGACCAAGATGCTCATTTTCCTTTCTGTTTCCTGGAGCTATCTGACATCATTCATGCATTTATCCATAGACTGAACATTTTCTTTAATACTGTTTTTTTTTTTCTGTATACTAAACCATGCAGATGCTCTCTACAGTGATTGCCAGTCAAGCTTTTGAGGAAAAAGTTCTTTTGTGCTATAGCACTGAATGAAGAACAGAGTTTGCAGGGTTCCTTGGGTTTGCTATCAGTCTATTCAGCATGCCTCTGCTAGTCCCATCCTGAGCTGACTCTCCCTGTGCTTGTGCTGGGCCCTCTTGGGCAGATGAGCAATTGCTGCTATACAAATGTTCCATCTGGAAAATTGACTCAAAACTCAACTTACCTCCATAAAATGTGTTTTGTTTGGTTGATTTGTCTTGTGTGGCTATGTCAATGAAGTGATAGCAGCAGACACAATTTCTGTTTTTCTATCTTTCTCTTAATGCTTTTTCCTTTATACAATGATAATAGCACTTAAAAATAACAGAAAAAATGGTTGCTATGGCTTGCAGGCCTACTAGTGCAATGAATGAAGTACTCGTGGAAGATGCTTCAAACAACAGCTGCTTCTGAGCTCTTTTTTATTTTATTTTTTTTTTTACAGCTGAATGGAAAACATGGCCTTTTTTTTTTCTGAAAAGGCAGAGTGATATATTTGTATTATAGCGTATCTAAAGGCACTACCAGCCCAAGGGATACATTGTGTGGGTTTGTGCTCACATTATAAAATGGATTCACTGTCGATCTCAATAAGTAAGACAAATAGTTTCTTTTTCTTTTTCTGTGCTGGGGAAGGGGCAGCAAAGCAAACTTCTGGGAGAACTGGGAGTTGAAATGAGCCCTATGAATGCCAGAGAGTGTCTTAATCTCCAAATCACTCTCAATTTATGTGCACACCCGGGTTGGCATTATTCTCTCTACTCACCATTTCAGTTTGGATCAAGGCATATATGGTGAGATGGTAAGAGTGTGAATGATGATTTGTGCCAGAGAACTTGCTGTCTGTCTCAGGCTATCACGTTCTTTCTGCCTAGCAGCTTCTTTGGTACTAGTTGGATTGTTTGGGAAAGAAGAACTACACAATTGGGGTTAATTAGTAGGAGATATTTTTTTCTTTTTAACTTTGCCAGAAAAGACTGATATTTTACCATCTTTATCAACTCCTGTCAATGAGAGTCTCTAATTTGTTCTACTGACTAGCACTAGCAGCCATGAATGAAATACAGGTTTCTTAGTATGTTATGCCAAGGTATTAATAAAATAGATGGCATTTATGGGATGATGCATCTTGCAGCTGCCATTTCTTCTTTTACTTTGGCAGGGTTTCTCTTTTATTGTGATTAATACTGAATTTATACAACGTAGCAGTACAGAATAGATAACCTTTCTAGTCTTGGTCTGCTTCTACACTTTGAATTGCGGGATGAAGATGTAGCATGCACAAACTTCTCTTGATACACTTCCAGTTGTAAGACAGTGCAGTAAACAAATAATTTACAGCAGTTTATCATCTTTTTCCTCCAAATGGAATGCCTAGAAAGAGATCATGTCTTCAGTATTCATTGCCAGAAATCTGCTTTTTTTTTTTTTCCTATCTAAATAAATAACCCCTGGAGGTTTTTGGTTTGTGCAGTTCATGCATTCTTTGATTCATACTTGCACAATAATTCTCTGTGGAAACTGTGTAGATCAGTGGCAATTAATTGTGTGAATACTGTAATATTGAGCCTATGATTATGTAGACCAGTGAAAATTTATGAACGCATAAAGAATAGGCTCCCTCATGTCGAGTCTTAACATTCATTTCCCCAGAGCTCAGGAAAATTGAAAGTATGGATTAATACCGAATAGTTGGACAGAAGGTTATATGAATTTCTTGTGAACTCAGTGTAATGACTGCTGAGCCATATTAGAGCAATTGAGATCCAGATCAGTTGCTCAGCTGCAGAGGAAATACTGCTGCTGGAGAGAAAGTAGCTGGATTCAAATCATTTGGTCACGCCAATACCTCTGTGGATGTTAAGCCAATCCAGAGCCTAAAGAAAGTGATAGGAGAGAAATAACAAAATACTGCCGAGGAATGCAAACGTGATCAGAAACAGAACTGCTAAATCAGCACAGAGATACCCAGAATGTAAAACACTTTCAGGTGCAGAGCAACTGCAAATCTTTGAATGCATGGATACCCCAACGGACAGGTTGAAAAATCTGAAGGCGGAAATTCCAGGATAAGAAGGCTGAATTTGGCAACATGCTGAGAACCCTGCAAAAGTGCTCAGTATTGTCAGCTCTCACTCTGACTGCAGCACAGCCACTGAGCCTTCTTGAGGGCGTTTGCTGCCTTGCTACCACCTCAGGTTCCTATAAAGTGTACATTCAACTCTGATGTCACTGAGTGTATAGAAAAGAGCATGCTTCAATACAAGAAATTGATTGGAGTTTTTTTTCCTCTGATCATTTTTACTCATCCATGAGCAAATTTGAGCACTGAATACTTTGGTAAATTTGAGTACTGAATTCTTTGACTTCTGTTTAGCCAGGAAGAAAGATGTGACTTCGGAGGAAGCAGCAGGGTCTGCGGGCTAGTTCCGGGCTCCCTGCTGGCTTGCTGACACTGTTGGGGATGAGGTTCCTGACCAGCCCATGTAAA
The DNA here is from genome assembly GCA_013398315.1 of Nothoprocta pentlandii. Taxonomy (NCBI): domain Eukaryota; kingdom Metazoa; phylum Chordata; class Aves; order Tinamiformes; family Tinamidae; genus Nothoprocta; species Nothoprocta pentlandii. The sequence goes on from VZSG01000009.1 coordinate 1,630,564, forward strand.
AGATGAATACAGACTTCATATTTGCTCTGAAGAGCCCTTCATTCACTGGGAATATGGTTTGGAAAGAGCTAGGGTTATCTTTAAGTCCTACCTTTCCAATGCCATTACAATTATCTCTTGGGAAGTAGCATTATTCTTTGGCATGCAAATAAGGGCATTATTTGTATTATGCTTTGCCAAATCCTCAGCCGTGTGCCTCTATGGCTGCTTATGCTAATAGAGAGTTGGGATTTAGCAGGCAGCTGCATGGGAAAAAGACAAGGCAGGAATGAGTGTGTGAAACTTGAATATTGGAGGGGAAGATCAAAATGTTAAAAGCAGGAGACCAAAATAGGTTCTGTTCAGTAAGACAGTATGTTTCAGGTGACAAAATAAAGCAATTTGACACTGAATTATTATTCTCTGTATCCTTCTCCAAGGAAAACAAGTTTTCAGCACTGTAAATATGAGGGATTTTTCTAACTTCCTTGTTTCATATTGGTAAAAAGAGGAGGTTTGGGCTGTGCATGAGTTTGACGCAAGTATTTTCTCGTTGTATTTATTTCTACAAGAAAAAAAATTTAATGCTCTCTTTCCCGACAAACACTTGTTTCAGTCAAGAAAATTGAGACTGAGAGTTTGGCATACCACCAACAGAAACCAAGTCGTTATCTTAGAAAAACTACTTCACAAGGCAGCTAAGCCATATTTTTCACATTCATACTAAGATCTTGTAGGGGACTTTTTTTTTTTTTCGTGCATTTGCTTGGCACGAAGGGTTTAACTTGAGGGTTTTATGATAATATAAATAAAACAAATTATGTGTGTGTTATATCACAGCTAAGAAATCTGTATCCAGATATACACAGACCATTCATTATCAAGTTCATGCTGAAGAGCTTTCTGAGCATCAAGAGACCTTTTAAAAAGGCTGAAGATTCAGTGGTCTTGGAAAATAAACTCTTTTACTTAATAGTGTTAAGAAAAAATATAACCCAGGAGTTTATTTGCATATAATGAATAGAAATTTCCTTTTGCACAAAGAAGTTGTCACTATCTCCCCTTTTTCTTTTTCTTATTTTTTTTCTTTCTTTTTCTTGCATAGAGGAGAATGGGGTATGTGAATTTGTACAGCTGCTGTTTTGTTTGTCCTTAAGGCAGTTCTTTAACATGACATAGAATTAGGAATATGTTTTACGTCTCTTGCTCCCAAGCAATCGGCTGAAATAAGCAAGTTGCATTTTTGACTTTAAGTCAAACACTGAATAGTTATAAATAGCTTTGATCTACTTTGAATTTTTTTAAGACTTTGTTTTTTCTGGAGCTGTTCGGCTCCTGGAGCCAGAATCTGAAGTGAAAGGGGCTGGGGTCTCAGCTCCAGAGTAATGTCCACGGCCATATCCATTTTAGCCCCAAAACCTGTTCTTTGGGATGTTCTGAGGGACAAAGAGGCCTTTCACACTGCGTTACAGCCACTTTCTTTAGTTTCCCTTTTATGAGGGATGTGTAAAAAGGCTCATATACCGATAGTGATTTGGGAAAAACACAAACTCTCATTAAGAACTATTTTTCAGCTGGTGAGCTTGTGTTTTTGAATGCTTCCTGTCTGGGCAGCACATGGCCAGTTGCGGATGCAGGCTTGTACCCCTGCTTTTCTTCTGGTGTCTTGGCCAGTTGCACAAATTGCCGAAATAAGTTTTGCTGTTGTGTTTTGTTGCTGTCTGCCCATCTAGCCTTTTACAATTCCTTTTTTTACTTTTTTCCTATAGTTGGATAAGATGACTTCAAGTACAGTTGAAGGCAGTGCCTACTACCAAACTATATGATCATATAGTGGCGTGAATTTCTAACTCTCTTGAATGTCTCAGAGCTATGAAAAGTTTGACATTTTAACCCAATATGCTGGTAGGCACCAGTCAAGGGAACCTGAGGAAGCTCATATGTTTCCAGAATAGTGTGTTTTGAATTATCTTTCTTTTTAAAAATAAACCATTTTCATCCTATTAAACTTCAATGTGTATTTTTATTTTTGGCAAAATTAATGGTATGGGTAATGGATTGACATTAATGGACACCTTCCTTTAGGAAAATAGCTGATTAAAACCATCTAATTTCTCCTTCATCCCAGCTGGCTGGATGTGTCTAAAAGTCATTTGATTCTAGAATCCTGCAGTTTTGACTTTTATTCTCTTTTTCTACTGGAATTAGGATGTGCTTCAGATTTTATAATTCTGTAAATCCAGGAGAATTAAATATCTGCTGCTATTTTAATCTAGCTGTCGCAATCAGATTGCAGGTTTTAAGCTACTTGGCGGGGGGACGGCACTGGAGACATTGGTATCTGAATAAGAGGATTCATCTCCCAAGATACTTGCTCGTTTTCAGAGAGAAGTGCCCAAAACCTCTTAATTCCTGCTAAAATGTTGAAAAGCAAGTGATTAGTTTGTTATGCCCTGTGCCCAGAGGAAAGAGGAGAAGAGTCCTGGATCCCCTCTGTTTTCTTCCATTCTGACTTTCCAAAGCTCCAAACCAACAAGTTTCTGGCTATTTCCAAGGAAAACATTCTCCATAAAACTGTGGAGAAGGTTTGTGAATGCCAGCTGTGGAGCCCAGAGCAACATGCAGAACTGCAGGAAGAAAAAGATTGTGCTGTTCCAAATGAGCTTCCATTAATGGGTAATTTATAATGTAGATAATGAAAGTATTGATTGAGGCTCTTTAACTTTGAAATATTACATTGAGCTCTGGGCCATAAAGATTGTTTATTACAGCAATGATAATGACACTTTGTGGAAGCAACAATGCAAATGTTGACATCTATGGATTTCCACAAAAATAAAAGTGAAAAATAATTGAAAAGGTCAACCAGGTGTGAAGGGCAGGGCATTGTTTTTGCAGGAGAACAAGTATAGTAATTTTAGAGCAATCCCATGCTTGATCCTACTTATGGTCATATAGAGCATCCATTAGTTATGGCAGACCTGAACTTCAAAGCCCTGGGTAATCATACAGACATCCTCTGCTGAAGATGGTCTCTTATTTTTAAGAAAAGTTTTATTTTGTAAAATATCCTGCTGTGAGAATGAACATCAGGACCTAATAAGTCTCTGGAGCCACAGCCTTGCACCTGTAAGCAGGCAGCTGGCTCTGCTGTGCAGCAATGTTATATCTGCTGGTTGGTTGGTATAAAAATGGGGAGTTCCATTTGCATAAGCTCAAATGCAAGCTGCTGTCCTTTGAAAAATAAATCCCTCTGCCCCTGTCTGCTAAATGGCCATAAGTATCTCTCTGATTTATCCAGCCAGACTGCTGGGAAAGTGCATTCATGCTTGTAAAACTAAATGAAGTGAAGCAGCTATGTTATTGTGATAGTTCATACTGAGCAGAGATTCTTCTATTAAACATGCCAATGTTTTTCAGCTGGAGATATATCTGATTTGTCAATAATTTTCCCCTCAATAGCATAGAGTTTACTGATTTTTTATATATATATATATATATATATATATATATATTCTTCTGCAGTCTGCAGTGGTCTGTCTCAGACTGGGTATGAAATGGTGCAGCACCTGAAACACTGATGCAGTAAACCTCGGGTAGAAAATTTTGAAGCAGACAGTACACAGATAGAAATTGTGCTTGCTCTTAAATGGGACATGTTAGATTTATTTCCATCATTCAGTCTCCTAAAGTTTTGACAGCTTGATCAAACTAATGAACACAAAAGTGACAGGCATATTGGTTCACTAATATTAGGTTACCAGTCTTTTCCTTAAGCCCCCATTAACGCTTCTTCCTTTGCCTGCTAATGCTAGGATAACAGATAGCAGCCAGACTTTCTGGCTCTGCCAATGTGCAAAACTTCTAAACATTGGGCTGTTTTTGTCTCTCACTGCACTTTGCTATAAAACCACAAGGTTAACACGACCTTCTGGCCCATTCCATTTTGTGTCTTGTTTTGAGTCAAGCTTTGTTAGGGACAAAAATCTATGTTATACTCCATCTGATCAAAGAACTTCAGATGAAGACATGCCATCTGTATTCATTTAGTGATATCTAAGACTATAGAGCATTATAGTGGTATTTCGTACATAGTATTGATTGGCTTCATTTGTAGCTATTATAGACACCGGACACTCTTCAGTTTTAAACTGGAGCATCAGATTTCCCATCTGCAATCTCAGGCACTCTTCCTGCCCCCTTCTTCCACGTTAGCTTTCAACGGGGCTATTTGAACAAGCTGTGATTGAAATAGTGTAGCAAGTTATACCGTTATTATTTAAAGATCTTGTGTATGGTTATATATATGCATGTCCTGATTCTGCAGCAGCATAAAGGTGTTTAAATTTCATTCATTCCTCCCATATATATCTGCTTGCATTTGATAGCTATTATTCACAGTAGCTATATTTTTTGAATCACCGTAGAGCCCTTGTTATAGAGCTGCCCTCCATTATTTAGGCATTGTATTTTTGGTACTGATCTTGTTCAACTCCTGCTTCAGAGTTGGTGCTCAAAACTGTCTTAATTGACGAGTTTTCAGATGAGATCTGGTCATAGAAATGTGTATCAATGTGTATCAATGCATATCAAATCTATATCAAAGTAAGGGAAAAGATGATAACTGGACACATTACACTTCAGCAAAGTTAATGTTTTTTTTTTGACATACATTTTGCACTTGGGCATATCAGCTAAGTATGAAATCTATTTTCCTGGTTAAGTCTAAAAGGATAAAAACAATTATTGAAAAAAATTGCAAAGGGAAGTGGTAACAAATAACACACAGATGTTGTGTGGGATCTGCTTCCACCACTTCTAGTGGATATGCCAAAACACCTGAACCATAGCCAGTAGCAAGAGGAGAAAGCAGCTACAAGCAGATGCAAAGCAATGGTCCTTCTGCTCATTCATGGCTGATTAAAAACCCACAGAGTAGGAAGGAGTAATGTTAAGTTTTCAAGCCGTCCTAATGGCTTGAATTAACTTTAGACTAAACAGCTTAATTTTCAGAAAGTTGAAAAGTAAATTGAATGGTTTAGTAAAGTTTTGAATTATTAATTAGACACTTGTACTTTTAAATGAAATTTTGTGTAGGCAGCCATCAGATGTTTCCTCTGGGTAAGTTGTTTGGGTGGGAATGATAGCTGTGTAATAGAGACCAGATTTTGTTCTCTTTACTCTTAAAAAGTGGGACAGATGGTAGGAGAATGACCTTATAGCATTAAGTTGTTGCTACCAATACATATCTCAATAATCTTTAGCAGGTAAGGACAAGAAAAAGAAACAAAACACCAAAAATAATTTGAAAGAGTCATTTTTTTTTCCCACATAGCTCTATTGCATCTCCCTGTAAAGACAAAAAAAAAAAAAAAAGATTTGCAAGAGGCTATTGTCCACAAAAAAAGATTAAATTTGTTAATCAATATAAGGCTTCAATAAATATAGGGGAAAAAAGGCATAAAGAATGTCCTTAGCAGAAGCAGTAACAATCTAGTACTTATTTTGATATCATTGATCTCAACAAGATGTAAGTACGTATCTGTAAGTATATTTAAGTCATTCTTTTGAGGATGGATGATTTTCTGAGTAGGAAATGGGATTCTGTTAAAGCTGCTCTCACGTCATTTTCTGTTAATGCTTTATAAGGTGTTTTGGGGCCACAGTGCCTAAGAAACTGTGGAAATTTTTCCTAGGAAAGGATTCTTCTGTCATCATAAGCAGACCTATTATATAGCCAAGTTCTGATAAAATGAATTCCGTATAAATGTAAAGATCTTCCTGGGCAGAGAAGATTCCAGATTTGCACTCACTCCAATTAAAAGCAATGCTGAAGTTGCCCCACAGTGAAAGTAAATCAGGCTACATATAACTTTTGGAAGAGTTCAGTTGTGATAAATGCTGGAGTTTGTACAAACCATGTACAGCTATGAAAGCCAGTTTTTATACCTGTTTTCAGCTTCTTCTTTTTTTTTTTTTTCCTTTTTCCTGAAGAAGTTTAAATTTCTGTAAAGTGGCGTTTTGTGCAAGGAGTAAAACTTGTAGCAAAAAAAATTTAATGTCTAGTGTATGGTTGTGAACATGTTGCTCCCTGTCCATGCAAGAGTTTAGCACAAGTACAGTTCCCACATGCTGCAGGGGAGTACTGAAATAATGATCTCATTGCATACTATTCAAGCTCATACTTCTTTTGTGTTGGCCACCAGAAAAAGGACACTTAAAAAGCCCGAAGTAGAATGGTTGTCCCATTTCTGGAGATGTTTCATTCAGCAAAATGGAGGACGTGACCATGCTAGAAAAATTATTTTCTGGAAAAATAGACTCTAGCCCATCTTAAACTTCACTGTTTTACTGAGCATAAGCCTTAGATTTATAGTAGTAGGATTGCTCGATTTTGCTATAAGAAGGGTTATATTGGTTGACTCATCTATGATGAGCAAGATCTGGGTTGTGGCATGAGACAAGAATAAGAAATGATACCCCAGTGCTGTGAGACAGGAAAATGAAGTCTTCATTTGCCAGTTTACACAATACGAGGTAGACTATTATAGGACTTTCTGACCTTCAGTAGACAAGATAATTGTCACTACTTTTTTTTTTTTCCTTTCAAAAAATGCTATGAACTATGTAAAGATACAACTTAGGAAACGGCTTGTGAACAGCTTAAAAAAAACTATACAGACAACACATGGAAAAATTATTTATGGAAGGAATTGTATGTAGCATTGGGTGGCTTGACTTGGTGATAGCTGAGAGTGCAGCTATCGCTTGAGTGGTGCAATATTGCATCTTTTCAGTGAGACTTTTGGAGGACAGACACATTTCTTGGACCGTGGTTAAAATAGCCAGAAAAGGCTAGATTTAATATGGAGTTGTGTTTGAGAGATATAACAAGTCAGGATAAAAATTCACAAGGCTTCAGGCAGGGGTGACTGGCCTAGGAAGTGTTTTCCCCAGGGTAGGCAAAGTGGTAGGCAAAGCATGGAAAAAATTAAATGTTGTAAGAACATGATAGATGGAGAGTATTATGTCTTTGTCATTGGTATGGTCCAAAAAAAACATGTGAGAAAATTGGGGCTCCAACCTAATTGTTCAAAATGGTGGAACTCTTTTAAAATCTAGAGAATTGTCTGATATTCTGTAGCTGCAATTGAAGGCCTTGGCCTTAGAGTCAGACTCAGGTCTCATATTCATTTTTGGTAAAACCTAATGACCTGTTTACAAAGACATTTAGATTGTTCTCAGCAGAAATGGAATTGGTCCCCAAGCCTTTTGCTTATTGTGGTAGATATACTGTTCTCCTAAGATGTGATATTTCCACGTTTCTGTGGTGTAAGATATATGTGCCTAGATATTAAGGTTCTTGGAAAAACAGCAATTTTCTGTTTCCCATGGTTCCTATGTGTTTGTATAAACCGTGGTTTACGGTGTGAAAATAGGACACTGCTAAGCTCTTGGCTGGAAATATATCACCTCTTGGAAGAGCAATACAAATTAGGGAGGGTCATTTTTGGCTTGGAATAAAAAAAAAGAAAAGCCTAAGTCCGATTCTTGTCTGAAACTTTAGTCTTGTGATTTAAATTTTTCTATATTTTCATTAATATGAGGGAAGAGTTCATTGCAGCATGCCCAAATGGTGTGATTGAATGCTTGATCATACAGCCTACAAGGGGGAAAGCCCTTTGGGGAACAATGGGCAGGTATAATGGGTGGAAGTTTTAATATGTGTTTCTGGGAAGATAACTGAGGAAAGAATAAAAGTACCTTTTTTGTTAAGAAAGTTTGTTTTACGTGCTAAAATAATTGAAAGTATAGTTGCACCTAGTGGTGTCAGAGAACCATAAAATCAAACAAAATTGCTTTCATCTGCCTTCTAATACAGTTTAGATAATGGAAAGAGGTCATCTGCTTTCACTTCACTGTTGGTTGTTTGTCATCATTGAGGGGTCTTTAAGGATCCATCTGAGAGCCAGTTTTCCAGCAGAATGAGAAATGAGAACAATTAAAAAATGGAAGCAGATGATTGTCTGTATGCTAAAAATCAAAAGGAATTTGAGAATCTCATCTTCAAGTAATAGCAAATACTTTGGCCAGAAGCATAGTAGGAACTTGGAGGAGACAGAAAGCCACTTCATCAATATTAGTTCAGTGTAGCCCCTTTGGCAAGGACCTAATGAGTTATTAACTGCTATTCTCTGTGGAGATTCAGGGGAAGGAAACATTCCTCTCAGGATACAAACTTGTATCTGGATAGCCATAATGTGTGTTCTCCGTTTCTGATCTGTTTTCCATGTTTTTGCCTCTTGACTGCTTTAGATACTGAGCTGTATGCAATAGGGTGAAACACAGCAGTGAACTTCAGCCTCTTTTACCAGTTGCTTCTTCTATTTACATTCTGAGTCTGGTTCTTAGAGGAGCTTTTGTGTGCTGACATATGTGCATATATAAATATACGACCCTTAGCACTGGAAGGAAGAGGGTTACAAATAGCGCTTTTTAAAAATCTGTCCACGCACTCATTATATTCACTTTACTTGGCATCATGTCACTTGTGATCTAGTGGGCTCCATTCAAGCTCCATCCTAAGGCCTCTGTGGAAAGAGTCACTGTGATTGTTTTTAATGCTATGGCAGGAACAGATGGCAAACATATTTTAAAGTGCTAAAAATATGGATGGACAGTAGTAAACTACATGGCAGTCATCTATAAAGCTCCCACAGCTGTGACCAATTATTTTTTTAATAATAAATATTATGGAAGCCCAGTTCCTACAAGGCAAACCTGCTTTGGAATCAGGAGGAATTTTGAATTTTCCAGGGTTATAGCAAAGGATGGAATAAACTTCCACTTGCTTGTAGTTTCCGGTTTGTTCCAGTCATGCTAATATTTCTAAGAAGAAAAATAACTGTGGAGAAGAAGCCTGAGCCTGGCTTTGCTCAGGCTTACCCTAGCAGAGCAGCACTGTGGGTGGACAGGGCACCTCTGTACATCAGTCTCACGTACAGTGTGTTCTGTCACACTGAACAGATTCCTAATACAGGATTTTATAGCCTTCACAGATGTTCCAAGTTTCTGTCCATCTATCATGCTCGGCTAGGATGATTTCTCTCTGAACATGCCCTTTAGCTCAAGCAGCAATCTGTATGTGTAGCTGTCAGGCTGAAAAGGCTAACGCCCATCCACCCTGTCACATGCTGTCATCTTAGACGTGCCAAGACAGGAACCTACAGAAAAAATACTCCATGTTTCTTAATGAGTTGCTTGTCGCTGGCTAATGATGAGGCTGGAGGTGAAGCCTGAAGGCTGGGATATGTTTCTTAATTTTGCTGAAGAGCTCTTTACTACCAAGCTGCTTGATTCAGGAGTAGCTCCTCGCTGTGAGAGGAGGTGCTGTCGGTGAAGAGATGATGCAAGGGACATCACTCCTGTTTGCCTCGTGAAAACTGGACATGAGCTCGGTGCAGCTGGGACTCACCTCTGAGCACTGGCCTCTGTATGTCTAGCTGTTCTCTGTTTGCTTTTGGCCTAACAGAGGATGGGTCTGTGTTGGGTGTTCTGTGAGTGTGAGATATGACTTTCCTAATAGGAGCGAGTAGCAGACTGTAGGTCGTTAATAAGCCAGGTGTTCCCGTTGCTTCATATGGCAAAGCACCTGTGTCCCCCCAAATTGCCCCTGCTAGGAGTGAGGAAGTCATACATCTTACAGGTCTTCAGGGCCAAATGCTTGTCTGTAGTGTATGTTGTAATCCAGTTGATGTTCTCAAAAAGGCCTGGGCTGGAAAGGGCTTTGGAAATAATCTCGTGGTATCCTTTGATGTGATGTATAAAATCATGTCTCTCAGCTGTGCACTGCCTGAATGCAATGACTTCCTCGCAGTCCAGGATGTTTCCCAAACCTTTTCACCTCTCCTCTCTGGAGGCATCACTTGGAAGGTGCATGGCAGTGACTCTTCCTTCTTTGATGGAGTTTTCAAGGCCAGATATAGCTTCATTTCCTGCTTGGCTGAGAACACATTGGACTGTTCTTTGTAGGCCCCAAAGTGGATAGGAGGACTTACAGTCTAATTGTGCTCCACTGGTTACACTTAAGGCGCTGCTGCAGGGCAGACCATATTCCCCTTATGTCAGGAAGCTGGAAAATGGGGCTCTTCCAATGCACGATGTTCCCATTTCCTTCTCTTCTCCCTGAACTTTTATGGGGCAAGATCGGATGTGTTCGTGCTAGTGATCTGCTTTTGGACTATCAAAAGGCTTTTTTAATGTTGTCTTTTTCCAGAATTTAAGGTTACATTCACAGTTTACTTCATATTATACATCCTCCAGGAGAAACCAACTGGCACTTCTAATTAATTTCACGTGTAGGAAATCAAATCAGGGAGAAATTCTTTTTCTGTGTGAGAAATAAGACAGGATAAAAAAGGAAGGAGACAGACTTCAAGGGGGAAATGATCTGAACAGAGTGTCTCAGCTTGGGCCTTTAAATTGCTGTTGTCTACTAAGGCAGGCACACACATACACTGTGAGTTTGATTTAGTTTGGCTCAGTTGGTCAATCCCACTGTGTTTTTGAGAAGCTCTTCCCGAAAAAAAAAAACCATGCTCCTATCAAAGCAGAATGCCTAGCCCATGAATAACTTTGCAGCTATTAACGTGTTATTTATAAGCAGCCTGAGCTAACAGCTAACATGTGGTTGGCTTTGGCCCAGATATCCTTGCTGCTCTCGGTGAGGAAATACGATGAACAAGACTGCTCAAAAGTCTGGATGTGTGAGGCTCAAGTGCACCGGGTGACACAGCGGGTGCTGAAGGGCAGTGCAGTCAAACTCCCAGCGATAAGGGGACAGTCTGTGTTAAATAAAGGGCTCTGACTTTTGGCAGGGCAAACTTGGGCTGTACTTAGGACTAGTGATAGCTATAATAAAACTATAATGATATAATTCATACGTATACAATAAAGCCTTCAGTGGTATAGTATTAATATGAAAAACAATGACAATAGAGATAGGTTACTCTAGTTAAATGCAAAACATAAGTAATTTATGTAACAGCTATTTCCGGTATAAGTTTTTATTCTACTTTTAGGCCCAATTCTCCAAACATTTGACATAAGTATTTAATTTTAAATAGGTGCATAACCCCACTGACTTTGGGGAGGTGTTTAAGATGAGCATGTGCATAAGATTGTGACTACACTACGAATATTTGCTGTGTGAGACCATGAAGTCATTGTGCTGGCAGAGCCCTTTAGTGCAGATGCAGCTTTAATGCAATAAACCACTGAGCTCAGGAACACTGGTGGGGTGAATAAACCCCAAAAGCAAAATAAACTTAATCAGCAAAGGCAATTTTTACTTTTTTTTTTTTTATTTTCCCCACAATATAGGCAAGATTCATGAGATATTCTGGTCCTCACCACCTTCTATCTCTCTTGTTGCTTTCAGGCTCCTAGAGAGCAGAACTGTGACATTATTTACTTTACCTCCTGCTACCTTGCTATGGCCCCAGCTATGGTCTTTTAAGGACCCAGGGCTGCTCTTTAGAGATCTGACCAATAGACCAATGATACTGTCAGTCTGCAAAAGTCTTGGTTATGCATCATCAGGACAAAAAAAAAAAAAAAACTTTGCAATTCTCAGCTATGCCAGTGCTTTTTGCTCTGGGACCTGTATTGTGAAATGCAGTACCACAACCCAATATCACCAGTGTTCTTGTAATGACGTGGCATCTTCACGTGCTGGTGAAAATGAATTGCTTATTGATGCAGTATGGGATTTCTCAAACATATTCAGCTTTGGCTAATTTTGAAAGCTTTCAGATAATTCAACGCTTTCAGTGAAAGATACAGAAGCCCTCTCTCTCTCCACAAAGAAAAGGAAGTGTATTAATTTTGTCTTCTTTAATTTATTGGAATTTGTGATAGATATTCTCTGGTTTTAGGGTATCTTTACTTTTTTTTAGAATGAAATTTTCTGGATCTGACTCTCATCTATGTAGTTTATAGAGTGAGTTAGTTGTATATTCTTCTACAACACAATTGCACTACTAATCCACATGGTTTGTTACATTTAGTGTGCTATCAAACATTCATGTACAGTCTTTAATATAGCCAGACAATACTTCAGTGCTCATTGGCTGTCTGTCAATTATTAATTTACTTTAAAGAAATATTTGCTTCAGATTAGCAATTTCATACCTTCAGTCAAAAATATCCTTCAAGTTGTTATATTGTTCCTTCTTCACTATTCTGATGTGATATTGATATTCAGCATTATGGTAGACCTTTCTATTTCTTTTTTTTTTTTCCAGCTTTCCAGTGAACCCATTGGGAACAGCATGTGGTTAGTGTAGCCAAGACAGCACTAAGCGATTTTATGCAATATGGCTGAAATCCAGGCCCTATTGAAGAAATGTCAACACTCTCATTGACTTCAACAGGATGAAGAATTCACGGTTGTTGGATGAAAAAGTTTTCTCAACTTTCAGTATTTAGAAATTCCATTCATGATACAATTTTTAAAAAATTGTGAAAAATACTAGCATCTTGAGATACTCTTCTGAGATGAGGTGTTTGGGAATAACTTTAAACTTAATTGAAGACAAGATGAGTCTCCCTTGTCTCTTCATTCAGGGTCAAAAGGCATGAATTTCATTCACTAAATTATCTACACTTAAAACTTTTTCTGCATGATTAGACTATTACTAAGAGCCAGGACAGCAGAGATCCTCCCACCGCATTGACCTGTGAACTTTGTTAAATCTTTTGACAGGAGTCATTGTCTATAGCATGATAGCGAATGACTTTCCAAAATGGAGCCATTCTTTCAGTTGTAACATGAAGCTAGTGCTGTTTTCTAATAGGTTGAAAATGTTCATTTACATCGATGACATTTCTTGTCAATTTATATTCAGCTGAATTTGCTGGTTAGGCACAAATGATGGTGTGTCACTTACGGAGTGTTTCATTTGCTGAAAGCTTTAAATTCTCTAGTAAGGACTTTAATTCTTAATATTCCTTTCAGGATTACAAATCACTCCCTCTCTTCCATGTGCAAAATATCAGAAAATATAATCAGGAACTAAAAAGTAAAAAGATTTACCATTCATTTACCAAATGAATCTTCTACCGGACACTGAAAAAAGGGGAAATTACCTAAGAAGAATCTGCTTTATTTTTTCTCAGAGCAGGTATAGAATACTTCTAAATAATACTATATAGCTTATGTCTATCATGTCTTCTATGGAAGTATAATTCTTCCAGGATTTCTCCTGTGATGGTCCTAAATCCACTTAGCTTGACCTGAGAATCAATAATACAGTTTTTCCTCTCAACTCTTTCCCCAGTATAAAGTTCCTTTCTTCTTTGAGAAATATTTCAAATTTCCTGAAAACGTTTCACAACTCTTATGTCAAAGATATGCTAAATATCAAAGAAACAGAACCTTTCCTGCGCACCCATGTCCTTTTGCAGAGTGTTTGCCCAGTTACAAAATTGTCCTCTGCATTCCCCCTCCTTAAAACATTCCTTTTCAACGATACATTCAGGAAAAACAAATGACATTGATTAGGTAGCTGATGAACTAAGGTCATTTCTTTCCCTGATCTTTCACAATATTCTCAGTAATACCTTTAACCTACTGTCATGTTTCACACATTGAGGATATTTGTGTACTATGGACACAAATACAAAACCAGAGAAATTTTAGCTCACAACTAAGCTGTCTAGTGTTTTAAAATGTACCTATTCTGACAGGCTAAGTCTTGAAGGCAATCTTAGAAGGCCAAATTCTTCTTTTATATATACAGCTGAGAATCTGAGAAATGGTGCATCTTTTTAAACACATGAAGGAGGCTCTAGAGCATGAGTAACTCACATCCTGTCAAATAAATGGATGGATTACAGTCAGTCATACTTTTTTGACATTTTAGTGAATGTTCATACTGATTTCTTACACAACGTTTCCTGGTAGGTTGTAATGAATTACCATGATGTCTTCTTTGTCAGTTCAGCTGTGTATGAGACTTAGGAGTATCATTTGGTAGATGGCCTCATTTAAATTATGGATGATTGCTATGTATTATTGAATACTTTTCTGTCTTATGTTATTGTTGCTGACACTAGTAATAACTGACAATTTTGCTGATAAATTACATCAAAGTGGCCAGCTTGTGGTTCAAATTGTATTTGAATTGCCAACAGTTTGCAACATCTCCTGTGTTGGTTTAATAATATGAAGCTTGGGAAGCCTTTTCCCTGGTCCCCTCTTGTCCTCCATCTCTTCATGTGTTCATGGAACCTTTGCTCTTGCATAGTTTGGGAGGTAGAAAAGGCAACACACGTAGCCCCCAGCATGACCAGTGGGTAGTGCTAGCATGACTTAGTTGGATTACTGGTATCCCTCATAGAAGTGGACTAGATCATGTCCAGAAGTCCCTTCCCACTTCAATCACTCTGTGATATAGTGAGTCTCCTGGGGATTTAATATTTTTGGCCATCTATGAACTGCTCCTGTAACATCCCATCCTCCTGGCACTCTTAGGCACAGATCAGGTCATTTATGGCCTTCAAACATACAAGAACATTTTGATATGTATGTCTGATAGAGTCAAGAATTATTACTACTTTTTTTTTTTTTTTTTTTTTTTTTTTCCTGAGATGATTTGGGAGATATTCTCTATTAGACAGGCTAAATAAGGAGAAAGTGTTCTCTCAAATAAATTTTAGATCACTGTCTGTGACATATTCTGGAAGTATTAATATGAGAAAATTTATACATTAAGAGCAAGTTATCTTGCTCAGAGAATGCTGATTAATTCAAGGATGCCCACGGATGGATACTGGAACACAAACTTGGGTTAGAATGTCAAAATGGCCCATTCCACTTAGACACATAATGTGAGTGTTAGGATATTTGTACATAAGTAAATAGCTTACAGTATAAAGTGTTAGGGCTCTACAAGAAAGAGACCTTTACTTTTTAAAAAGTGAAGGCAGTGGTCAATTCATCAGTACCTGGACAGATTTTTGGTTCAAAACCAGAAGTGGTAATTGGGCAGCTAAAAAAAGGTGCAGAGGATCTTGGAAGAAGATAATGGAAATTATACCTACTAGGGAACAGATGCTTCACCAGTCTGGATTGAATAAATTTCAAGTGTTAATGTTTTTGGATGTGGGTAATAAGCATAAAGCCAAAATCAAGACTGATGACTTCCAGACCAATCTGATGCTAGTTCTTTTTGTTTTTGACTTCCTCTCTTGTTTCTCAAGCTCTGTTTTGGGACTTTTGGACTCAAATGCATCTCCCAGAAAAGTTTCTTAGTTGAAACTCTTCAATTTCACTTGGAAAGTCCCGAAAAACTAAATATTTTAACTTGATTTCAATGTACAACAAGTCAGATTGACCTCTTCAGAATTGAACCTAGCCTTGTCCAAATGTTTTTACGAACATTAGCAACTTTTGCCAAAGTTATTCCAAGAATCAGATTAATATTCTTTCTCAGATTTTAGCAAAGATAAGAGCAATGTTAATGGATAACTGGAATGGAGGTATAGATGTGGAAACTACTTTATTTGAGTTATGAACCAAACTCTAAATATATCCACCTAGAAGGAAACGCACAGTCTCCATTTTAGAATATCGAAAAGATTAGAATATCAAAACACAGATTCAATAAGAAAAGCAGTAAGTGAATCTACTAAGCGGAGGGTGGTGAAAAACTGGGAAACAAACGAATAAGCAGAAAATGGCATTTTTTTGTGTGATCTCAAGAGTGTACAGACTTTGGAAGACATTTTAAAGTACAATAAGACTAGGAAGCCAAACAGAAGATGAATTAAATACAAGCACTTCAAAAGAAATAATAAGTTGCTTAATAGCAGCTTCATTTTTAGGTAAGATTAATGTGGTCTTATTTAGTTAAATTAATAATTCTTACTCATAAAATTGTATGAATTGGAGGCAGTTGGTATTTAGATGGAAGCTTGTTAAAAACATGGCAAAAACTGAGCTGATTAGAGAGTCCTATTTAGGACTTTAAGCATCTTTAAGCAATGATTTACAGAATGGTGGTCCTCATTTTTAATTATTTAAAATTTAATTAACTTTGATAGTCATTTACAGTCGTCTATCACAAAAAAGTTGGGTGTTTTGGTCAAAAAAGGGGGAGAACAGGACGAATGTAATAACCTCGAGAACTGTATTTACGAAGTAGATATAATAGTATGAAATATGTAGTCTTATGAGTCGGTGAAGCTGATTTCTCTAAGATAGAGGCTTATCATCTGGAAATGACAAATGTGGAGGAAGATTTTTCTCTAATAGCATCATTTCTTACATGTTCTAATAGTTACCAATTTCACAAAAACTAAACTGGGAACATGAACTGGTAAAACTGAAATAGAGAAAACTCTCTCTAAAGTCTAATAACAGTCTTGATTTGAGAATATGCAGTTCTTAATGTTTTACTCTTCATTATCTTCCAACTTGAGAACGTATTCTTGATGCAGCAACAAAGTATGACTCCTGGAAAATCCCAATAGTAACTAATGGAAAATATGGTGTGGGTAAAAGCTCGGAAGGATGTAAAAGTACTTGGCCAGGCTTGTACTTTTAATCACAACATTTTTAAAGTTTGGATTTTACACTGAATTTGCGTAGTAAATGACTTCCTAGAAGACATATTAGACAATGCTCCTATGCTTATAATGAACATTATCTATACTGAGCTGTTCCATCTGCTCTGCTGTTAATATTATCAGTTTGATTTCTGATGTCACAATAACTTTACTCTGTCCTCCCTTTGGATTTGGTTACTCAGTTACGTCAACTGTTTCCTTGATGCTGAGCTGTCAGGTCCTACTGTGTGGGATACGACACACAAGAGTGTGTTTTGCTAGCTCTAAAAGTTGTTTTGACAGCTAATATAGCATAGATGACAAGCAAGTCCAAGAGTTTTGTTTCAAAAATGCATGGTGAATGATTACTAATTTCAAGATGGCTTGAGGGAGTAGAAAATATTATAGCAGATAGCAGTGATAGTGTTAGATACCCACCTAAATGCTGAACATCAAGTGTGGAGCACCACAGTGACCTTTTCTTACATAGTTATGGCTCTTGCACTGAAGCTTTATATACAGTTTTGTGACTTGAATGAAGGTAAATTAGTCTGCAGGTAAGAGGATGCTCATTTTCTCTTCAAGCTTTATTTCATCTATCCAAGGACATTTGAAGGGTCATCTTCAAGTAAGCTTTGCAAGCAGAATTAACTTTTAATAAAACACGCGAGCTCTAAAGCAGCGTAGAGAAAAACTGATCATAGTATGAGATTAGGTTTAATAAAACATGACAAAAGGAATTTGCCTCAAGTTATGCCAGGGGACGTTCAGGTTAGATATTAAGAAAAATTTCTACATGGTAAGAGTGGTGAAACATTGGAACAGGCTGCCCAGGGAAGTGGTAGAGTCATTGTCCCTGGAAGTGTTGAAGAAATGTATAGATGAGGCAGTTAAGGATATGGCTTGGAGTTGGCATGGAGTTGAAGGGCTTACTGTTGGATTTGATGATCTTGAAGGTCTTTTCAAACCATAATAATTCTATGATTCTATGGTAGAGTATTCTCTAGGTAGACTCTGTGACATGCTGCCTAGATTTCAGACATACCAAGATAGTTATACAAAGCTTATCACTAAATTTCTTTATCTCTTTATGAATTTATGTATATGTGTTCTCAACTACTGAAGCCCGATGAAGCATGAACATATGTTATTAGCTACTAATGTAAATTAGGGATTCAATGGTAATTCACTCGGTTTACAACACAAGAATAATCTGTATGGCTACAATTATGATCTTGGGTTTGGAAGACATTTTGTAAAATATGTAAGAATTTATCATGGAGACCTGGTTTCTGCTGTGATACTACTTCAAATGTGGGAGTGTTTACATCCTTTTTACGTGTGTAATAGACATCTGAACAGCACAGGTCATGTAATAACGCTGAGGTTATTTTTGTGAATAAAACAGTGACATGAGGTGATAGGCAACTGGGGAGAATCTGCTCAAATCCTGGTTCTATCACAGCTTTCCTGTGTGACCCTGAATAAATCTCTCAGGTATGACCATCTGTCAACTCCTGTGCTAGAAGCCAATAATATTTCTTATTATACAGAGTCTGTCTTTCAAATCTACTGAAAGGTAGTTTCTTGTTCAGGAAGGCAATGAAAGGCACTCTCATATTAGGAACCTCCAAATGATGTCTTGATTCACCAGATCAGTGAGAGAGCAATCTTTAAGGTATCCTTACGGACAATTTCACAGACATTAGGTGAGAAAACATTACTCTTGCAAGCATCCTACTGTACATACAGGAACATTCTAAATGTAGTCTTTTTTTTTTTTTTTTTCTCTTAACTTTGTTGTATATAACTATATACAGCAGGTATATACATATATATATACAGCAGCCCAGGTAAGTAAGGATATTTCAACCGAATAAACATCTGTCTTCCAGTCCCTCGTTAATACCCTTCTCTGCTCCTTACTAGAAAAGTGCTACAAAGACCACCTTTCCAGCACATGTGAATATCTCTCATCAAATGAATCTTTAATATGGTAGTAACGATGTTTATCTGAAAATAAAAGCTAGTAATAAACAGCAGCAAGTACTTAAAAGAGCCATATACCACATCCCAACTTCATTTCAATAAAAGATGAGAAACCAACCAAGCACGGAAAAAAACAAACACTAGATTTACTCTTACCTGTGCCAAAAATAACTTTGCAATATAAAAGTTAACTAGGACAAAAACAATCAACTTATTCATTAAAAACAAATACTTGACCCTGATTAGTGGCATCTTAAGTTGCTAATTTCAAGTAGAAGTAATTCAAAATAACTATTTTATGAAAAGTTAATCAGTTCCAAACTTTCATATGTGACTTATCAGGATATGTGTATAAACATCTTTATTCCAGAAAAGAATTTTCTATTTCTCATTATTTTATCTGATAAGTTTTGGAAACACAGTTCATACATTCTCTCACATTTAATGCAAAACAATTGCTGCTCTATTTTTCTGTCAGATTAATTTTTTTTCACTCCTAATAGCTCAAGCACTTATGTGCTCTTCTGACAGCTATTTTTGCATCACAGCTACTCTCTCCTGCGACCGCTGACATTTATTAATCAATTGATCAATAAGTCATTTGAACCCCTCTTGGGAACATTGAAATACTCACTGTCCCTCTCAGATTGCAGAACTAAATGATTATGTTGTTGTTTGTGTTGTAATGGGTGGTGTTATGGAGCTCTGGTTACAAACGGCGTATGAAATCTAAAGCACACTGGAGGGCGATCAGTCGGTTTCCTGCTGATGCAGAAAAGATGGTTAGTTCTTGAGAAACTGCCTCCACTTGCAAATACATCTGTACGAGCTTAACGTACACATACCAATAGCTCAAGAGACCTCAGAAACTGCAAAACTCATGTGAAAATATAGGCTTGTGAAGAAGTTTTTTCAAGAGAGGAGCCAGGACTCTTAAATATTTCCTCTTAATTTTTTTTTTTAATTTCTTCCTCCCCAGTCTTATTTGCAAGAGCCTAATGAAGGGCTGCTCTCAGAAAAGTAAACAGCCTTTTCCTGCTTTGAGCTGGAAGCAGTTGAGTGTAAATTTATTTAGCTCTGTAGATGTGGCTCACTTGCCCACCTTGGCCTTTATTCTTCTTCAAGCAAAATGCATATTCATTTTGCATTTAAATTAAATCTCAGAAGGTTGATTTTGTCTCCCTGCAGGCATGACTTTGTCTCTATTATATCGCAAGTGGCAGATGCCAGATTTGTACATACTATCAGGGCTGTAACAGAGACAGGACGGGTATGTTTGCAGCAGAAAATCCAGCAGAGAGCTGTAGCACTGTAGATTTCTCATCTAAAACGAAACTCAAGTGCTATTGGGCATGGTGTTGTGCTAATCAAAGTGATGTTGTGCAAAGTCAAAGTGATGACTTTGCATCATACTGTTCAAACCTAAATTTTTACTTCAAAGAGCTGTTAGATCTGCAATCAAGCAGAAAGCTGGAAGGTGATGCTGTATAGTTTGCTCCTCCTGATGTCTAGTGCAGATTTCTGGATGAAGCAAATGCACTTCTGAGTGCCACGTCTTGCTGCCAGAGCACTAAAGAAATTCACCAACTTAGTGGCACCGTGCCACTGAGAGCCGCTCTTGACTTTGCCACTGTGATAAAACATTCTCTGAAGAGAATGTTTTAAATATGGAAGTGGATAGAGTATCTATAATGCTAGAGAAGAATTTGACCTTGCATTCAGTGGGAACTTTTTGTTGTTCTTAATGGGAATAAAATGAAACCTCAAGAGTTTAGGGAAATATTATTTCTCTATCTGATCTACAGATGAAGCTGGCCCACTGCTTGAAAGGAAGTGCTTAAGCGGATTAGCAGACTAGACAGTAGGAATATTGGAATGTCTTTGAATGATTGATCTCTTAGACAAGTCCATGACATCAGAAAACAAAGTGCCACTGCTTGTGGTTGAAAAAAATATTTGTCCTATTGCAATAAAAACAGGATCTCTATTACATAGAGGAAATCCTTGCTGGAGAGGTGAAAATTAGTAGGAAGAACTCATTTGGGAGTTTCTCTGGAATTTTGAATAGCAAATGGCAAATATATTTGTGTTTCAGGTAACACCACAAAAAGTATAACATCACTAAGTCCCTCTGAGTGGCATAGATCTCTAGAAGCTGAGATATTAAATGTTGGAGAAATTTCTTATCTGCATATGTGAGTAACATCTTGCACAAAAAGGCTACATACCTGGTAGTTAGAATTAGAGTTGTCCACCAAAACAGTAAAAAAGAACAAGGCAAAGGTTTCCTAACAGAAAGACTGACTACGAAACCTTCTTTTGTGGAACAATGTAAATACCTATCTTCAATATTTCAGTAAAACATTTCAGCCCATGAAATATGTCAGCCCATTGCTACTGATTGGCTTTCCTCTGAACAGAATAATATGCTAGAGTCAGGTAAAGACTTCTAGTTATTTTGGTGGAACCATATATATAGCACTTCAAATGTAAAATATACACAGATCTATGAGGACTGAGACTCAGGCTTGTTTTCCTGCCCCTTGTCTCTGGGTGCCAATCGAAGTTCAGTTCTTTCCAGTATGGACCAGATAGCTGAGATGTCTGGCAATTATATTAAGAGAAGCTCAGCCTGTAGCAGGATGTTTTAAATAGGTACTGCCTGTGTTTTAACTTGTTAAAAATACTTAAATTCAGATTTCAAGGACATTTAGTGATATTTCAGTATTACTTCTACTTGTGGTTTTAAAATGATCTTGGATAAGAGGACAGATAATAAAGATCTGAAGTCTTGGACCAATAGCAGAAGTCACATGCTAGTGTCCTCTGCTGACCTTTGAAAATACTTGTGTGCAAATTGACTGCACATATTCTTTAAAATCAATAGTACAAGCTGATAATATAGAAATGTGAGACTAATGGATGAAGAATTAAAATGCCAAACCAAAGGGTTAAAATTCATATTAATATGGGCAGCTAAGGCCAAGCCATTTTGCAGAAATGAGGGCAGCAGGTCACTTTGACAGTTTGTCCAGAGGTAATGGAAGTTTATTGACGAAACTGTGTGAAACCACAGTGAATATTGCATATCACTTCGTCATATGGAAAAGCTGTGGTTATAGATTTTTTGTTTCATCAGCCAGAGTGAAAAATCTCTTTTGAATTCCCTCTTTTCTACTTTTTCACATCAATGAGATTCTATTCACAGACTGCTACTGCAAGCATCTCAGCATTTTATCTTATTTTAGCAATCTGGATACTTTTTTCTTATTTTAGAGAGTCCCAAATCATGAGACTGCTTCCATACACCTCACATACATCAGTGCAGCAAGGAATTGAGTCTGTACAGTACAAAACATAGCTCAAAAAACTACAAGAGCAGACTTTCCATTGCACCACTTCCATTCCACCAGCATGTTACTCTCCTGTATTCAGCACTTTTGCCCACAAGGATCTCACACCAGGATTTATCATTCATTAGCATCCTTGTGTTTAGTGATCCAAAAAAGATAAAATGTTCAGCTTTGCTGGTGGACTTTAACTGTAAAAGATACATAGTGGATTTATATAAATCTCATAATGATCTTAAAGTTAGGATATGGTCCCCTGAGACTTAGATTTTAAATAGACATTGCATGAGAGAAACATCCCTTGGTGAAGGAATAATAACGATGATGATGAAATAACACACATGAATGATTTGAATTTCTGTATAACTTTGATCAAGATTAGTTATCTTCTGTATTTTTACAATATTATTCTAAAGTGTGGGAACTTTTATTTTATGTCTAACAGCTTGCATAAATCTTCAGACAGAGCAGTTGGAAAGCTGGAATTTCTCATGTGATTTTCTTTCCAAATTTTCAGCTTTTAAACAAGCAAAATAACAAATAGACTATAACAAAAAACCACCTATCAAATAATAGCAAAGAAAATGAAGACAGTGAAATGTTCCATTTAAACTCTACAGTCTGTGAATTTAGTTTTAATTCTTTTAAATATTTATATGTATGTGTAAATATATACATTTTTATATCTACACTAGGACAAGACTGCTTACTTTGACAGCTGCAAACACTGGCAACCATGGAGGTAAACATGTTTAAATTACATAATTTCCAGCCCACTGATTTTATTTGCAACTAACTCCAGGGCAGTTCCCTTGAAATTAAAACTCAAGGACAGATCTGTGATGCAATATTATTATATCCATTAGAATATGCCAGAAACAGCTCTGATTTTATGTTAAACATTCTGTCCTAGATACTACCTTGGTAGGTCTTCTGCTCCCTCCAATAGGACAGAATAGTAACAGTGCCTCTAATAATCTGGCCTAGCAATAGTTGTGTTTTTTACATTGACTTGTTGGTTGGTGGCTTTTTTTCCTACAATACATTAGCTAATGTATTTTGGGCGTTTCCTTTGTCTTTGGTTTTCCGGCTTGATATTGAGAATAAAACCAGTGAGTCAGCAAAGAAGTCACTAATGCACAGTTTGACAAATATATGAACTGGCAAAGTAAGTTAAAGATGTCCATTAGCTTAGGCATTAACCCAGAACTTTACATTTCTGCCCATGTTTTAGAAGATTTGTTAATCTGCATGCAAGCTGGAGGTGCTTCTTTTCTAACTCGTGTCTCCTGAAAATGAGGGGAGCGTATGATTAAGAAAAGGGGATTACCTCAGGGCCAAGTTCTGATGGCCTCACTTTTCTTGGAGAGCATCTTCCTTTTGGGTAGTCTTACTGAAACGAATAACACTGATTGAAGAGGAAGCACTATCCTAATTGAGTAAAGGTGTCAGGCCCACTAAGGTATTTGCAAAGAATGCTTCTTGCCTAATTGTTTAGCACTGTCAATGTGGAAGAAATGTCAGGGGGTAGTGAGGTGGAAAACAGGATAGGAAAGGACAAAAGGATTTTTAAATTCAAAATTTAGGCAGCATAGAAAGATGCATTCCAGGGTTGATAGTCTGCATTACTATTTCAAATGCCCTATTGGATCCTTCAAATAAAAAATGAAATATAGCACAGGAACTTTTTCCAGAAGCACTGTAGAGCTTACCATATAACGTGTTCATAGATGAACTGGGAACTGTAGGTATATTTGTCTTTGATAACCCAAATATGTCATTTCTTGTATTATAAGTGATAGTTCTGCTTGGCAAGGACACATGTGTTTACCTGAAAATAAAATAAGTCAACTTAAAAGGAGGGGAGGTGATAGTTCCCTAGATATTCATGAAATCCATAAAACAAAACAAAATGAAGTTTATTTAACCAACGTCATTCCCAGGATATTGCACAGTAGTCCTGCTCTGTGGTATTGGTCTGCCAAGGGTGTACTCTGTTGACTTCTAAAAGCATGATTCAGTTGCACATCTGTGGTCTCCTGTCTGCAAATATGAGTGACTCAGATGTTGATGGCCTACAAATAAGCTTTTGAAAATAAAAGTAGTTGTGGAACTCCTCCTTCCTGAGCTTAGTGGTCCTCCTCCTTCCTTAGCCGGTCCAACGAGCAGGTCTCCTGAAAGGAGGAAGTAGTGAGAGCTATTTTAGGAGGCAGTAAGGCGGCACGACTTCTTGGGAAAAGAAGGATAATCCCAGGTCCTTCTTGTCCTCAGTAACTTCTTAAGACATGACTGGAGTCAACATTAGCTAAAGATGAAATAATGTTGTGGTGTTTCACAGAGCAGTTCATCTGTCTCTTAATTTGGGGTGAAGGTATTCGTGCCACTAAATTGTGTTTCCTTGAATAATGCTTGACTACAGCTGGAACACCCCTGGGATGCTGCAAAAGATTTGAGAGAATTGCACCTCTTCCACCCTAATAAGCTCTTAAGTACCTGGATAATCATATATCTACTTCAGACTTCCAATGTTTTCTAAAGTATTGGCTTGAATCAGGAGAGACTTAGCAGAAAATCAAGAATGCTCCACTCAGAGCTGTAGAAGATAGGATGATAATGCAGGAGTACTGGCGTACTGAATGAAATGAAACACCAATTCTGGTACAGTTTTTTTGCTATTAGCTCTGTTACTGGTGAACATGAAAATATCAATGCCAATGATGAGACAGTGTTTGCTCTTGTGAAGGCTTATGTTGCCTAACATTTTTACCACAAGGTCATTTCCCATTCAATTTTCAGATAGGAGAGCTTGTCAAAACAGTCTGAAAATTCCCCAAAGATGCATCATTTCTGTGTGTCATGACAGCCTTTTTATAGATGCTTTCATTTTCACAAAAGAGTCAAAAAGGCAAGAACATTTTTCATTTCTTCTCAATGAGCATGAGATTTACAACAGTCTTCAGTGTCCTGAGATTATTCTAGTTAAATTTAAGAATTCCTGACTGTCTTAAATGGAAGAAAGTTAGGGTTGCATAGTGCACTTTGGAAAATCCTGCACTCCTTTTTCATGCATTATTCAATTCCTTTATGTGCTTATGTAAGCTTGAAGGGTGCAGTACAAAATGCCTGTATCCACACCCTTGTCAAAAAGTACTTAACATCTAACAAACCTCTGTTCCCCTCAAAAAAACACCAACAAAAGAAACCTATGGCTTAATTTAAGAACCATACAATTTTGTCATATTTCTTATGGTGATTTTTAACAAAAATAAATCACTACTGACAAACACCCCTTTAACAATGGTACATTAATTGAATTAAGATGGAGAATAGAGGAGGCATTACAGGCAGTTAAGTGTGAGAAAGCATGTTCGACACTGAATAATTAATTTTCATTCCGAGATAAAAATGTTGCCCATCGATTTACAACCCCTTCTGGCTATAAAGCCTTTTGGTGGAAACCTGATTCTTAATTATTGTCACAGGAATGCTAAGCTTGTCAAAAAGCTATTTCCATCATGATGATCAGCCTTAACTGCTCGGAGCAATTTTTGTGCCATGCTTAACAGCTGCTTCATCATTTGTTATCTTTTCAATTAAGCACTCTATTCCTGCATGGCTCTTAATCTCCACACATGCAAACACATACGTGCATACGTAGAGCTATGCACACAACCTCAGCAGCTGTCTGCCTTGCTTTTCTTTGGTAGGGAGCAAAGAGCTTAGATGATTTTGTCAAATGCTAGGGGAAAGGCTGGCAACGCTGAGAGCCGTGCACAGCTGCTCTCAAAATAGCTTGGAAGAGGCTTCCCAAGCGCCACATCCCCAGTTTCAGTGTGCATGGTTCTATCTCTGTCCCAGTACATTTCCATCCACTTCCCACAGCTCCTTTCTGTGTCAGAATGGAAAACAAACTGATTATCCCATTAAAAAGACTGACCAGAAACACGCTTCTCTCTGAAAACCTTACAGCCTTGAATCTACTGTTCTGAAACTAGATTTTGGTAAATTGCCCTTTCTTTGATACAGATTTTGGTTTTCAGGCGTAAATAGATTATTTGGAGATTTTATGAGGCTGAGTGTTTTTTGCCTGGAATGAGTCTAGGAGGAAATAAGGAGGGAGAAATGTCGGCTGTCTCTTTCCCCTTTAAAAGAAGGGGAAACAAATGCGGAAATCGGTCTTCCTCATCAGATGGCCTTAATTACCAGGATGACAGTATCTCCTGTAAGTATTTTAGTTCTGCACACACAGACGCACACAAGAAAATTTGCTGGTTCATTGGTTCATGATGTAAATCAATTCAAACTTAATTTGAGATACTTCATTTAGACTTCTTGTTTGAACCAGTGATCTGTGGCAAATCTTGTTTGTGCAAAAGCAGAAACAGAAGTTAATAGATATAGAGTGCCAAATTATGTTGCCAGACCAACCACATTTCCTAAGTTTTTTACCTGCAGATTTGTCTAGTAACTGAGCACCTTTGTAGAGGGAATCTTGATGGGGTATTTGAGTATTATTTTCTGTCACATGAAAATGCTAATGTATACAATGTTCGTAATTTTGCTGAACAGCCAGTTGGGCACATGTGTGAAATCAGCTCTGTTATCCATGTGGAACTTGGAAGCTTTTCAGGAGAGAGCTATTTGGTACAAACAGAAACTGTCATTTATGATATGATGCAATAAAAACTGTACTTCATTAGATTGTCTAAGGATAAAACACATGCTTTGTTTTAACAGTGGAATAATACAACTTTTGTTGGACTCAAATTGAAATGAGCTTTCATGTAGAATTTTATGTTGTATAATATATTGTTTTATATATTGTAAATTATGCTCCATAATATTCAAATATTGTCACCGAGTTTACTAAGCAGGATGGAATGGTAGAGCAGGCTGGGAAAATGCAAGTCCTTTCTGCATGTACTGTATATATAAAAGTCCTTTTCCTTAGAGTTATAATGACGGTAAGCTAGCCACAAAAGCATTTTTATTACTTGAACTTTCAGGTGTTAAGAGCTTCAGACAGTGAACTGCATCCTTTGGAGTCAGGCAATATGGAAATATATAGTTACCTAAGAGTACCTCTAACTACAGGAATACTTGCTAATTTTTACTTTAATATCAGCAGCTTATACAGAGAAGAAAAAAAAATCTTCTTTAGTTCTTTTTGATGATTCACTACAGAGATATCAGCTGTCTGGACCAGTGTCCTGGAAATGATCTAAGAACGGGTTTGTGAATGGATTTGCTTGAACACTGGGGCCAGTGTTGCTCTGTGGAAGGACCTCACGTTTTCACTTTGCAACTCAAACTCAGCTAGCGCTTCTGTAGATATAGACAAGATGGGTTGAGCTCTGCAACCAAGTGCCTTTGGTTCTGCACTTGCTTGTGAGAGGTTATTTTCTTTAGGACAAGTCGCACTGAGTCCTGGTTACCATGTCTATTGGAAGAAATGAAATGGGCACCAGGAAGCAGAGCACTGCAGCCACGAGCTGGTAAGAAAGGCCATGTCTGGGGCAAGGAAAGGTTTAGGGCCAGCCTATATTCTCCATCCTGTCCAGCCAGACTGTTACTCTTCAGATACGCTCTTCCAGACAGAAAGGTCTTGCCATTCCTTAGGACAAATGTCAGGAGGTGTAAGCTATGCCTCTTTACCAGAAACGTTCTGTGACGTAACTCTGTTTTTTTAAAGACTTTAATCTCCAGCTTAGTAATGGATTGTTTTGGTCTTCTACATCACCGAGCTTGTGTTTCTGTATTTGTTCTTCTATCTCATCTTTGTTTCTTTTAGTTTTGGTTACAAAATATCCGCCTTCTCTAAAGGGTTTACTGAAATCCTTTTGCACCCCTGCTAAATATAACAAGTTGTATATGAGGTATTTACAGAATCGGGACACAAGGTTAAAGCCATTCTTTTTGGTTTGGATAAAGCTATTTTTTCACCTATTTAAGCCACGGGAGACTCCGTCACACAATGTAATTGCACATACGACATAAAACGCTTAAAAAAAAAAAAGAAAGAAAAATAAAAAGCCTTGTTTCTAGGGCTGATTTGACCTCAAGTGTTTCTGTCGTGTTTTGAAATGCTGAACCTGAGGCTCATGTGCTGAGTCCAGCTGAGGATCTGGCCCAGCATTTGGCAATTCTCAGGGACATGATAGAAAAAGCAGAGTGAGTCTCTAATTCTTGAATGCCTCTGGTCAGACTCTGCTGCCAGCTATTACACATGTAATGTACTGAAATCCATGGATTTACTTGCTTGCCTTAGAGAAGTAGAGAGGCATTCGGATGGTGTTGTACATTGGGAAAATGCTTAACCCACACTTTTGGTTATACATATATACACATAAATGTATTTTGTGTATCCAACAGTACTTTGCAGTTGATATGAAATGAAAGAAAATAAATTTAAAAATACAGAATAAAATAGAATAAAAAAATAAAAATATATTTCTTCTTTAGCAATATCTCCTTTCATATTATTTTACATCAACTAAAAATAAGATTAAGAACACAAAAAGCATATATGGTAACAAAAAGTAAAGAATTCAGTCTCGAAACCCTACTGGAATACTGCTGGAATACTTGAAACTACTACTGGAATAATAGATGTATTGACATAATCCATAGGTGTGAAATAGGAATGTGAAATGATTTTGTTGATCTTGGGTAGGACTAACAAAATCATTGGTTGGTCTTATTTCCTGGTGCAGGTGCTTCTCTCTTAGCGTATATGTATATAAAGTGATTTGGAGCCAAATTTAGGAAGAACGGAAGGTGATGTGACCTCTCCTTTTAAGGAGTTAAATTAAGATGGCAAACTGAGAAGACCAGCTGGATAGATTTCTTGGAAAGTATCTATCAGAACCATCCAACATGCAGGTGTTGGTAGCAGGAAGGGATTTTAATCAGGTAGGCATCTGCCAGGGAAGTAGTGTGTCAAGGCACACATCCAGATTCTTGGAATGCATTTTGTCAGCATTTTAACAGAGGTATTTGGAAAGCAGACAGAGAGATGTGTCTTTAGGAAGAATGACTAAAAGATAGCTGAGCAGGAAAGACTGTAAAATGATAAAGATTGCAATTTGTAGTGAAGGAAGATAAAATACTGACAAAATAAAAAATGATGTGGGGAAGGCAATGTCAATATTAAAGAAAACTGGATAGCTGACCTAAAAGAAAAAAAAAAGGAATAAAAGATTGAGAAACGGTTTTGAGAATACAAACTATTTTGTTATGGAGAAAAGGTGAAGAGTTCAGTAAAAGAAGTGCCTACTTTACTAATCTTTCCTTGATTTCAAAAACAAGAAGAAAGCAAATAGTAAATGCAAACTACATCAGGCTGAGAATGAGGACAAAAATAGAGCACAAGCACACAAGGCTGCTAGAAAGGCCTAAGGAGGCCTTTGTATAGGGCATACACGTATATATGTATGTATGTATACAACACCTAGAAGGTGTTTATATACTATGGTAAAAAAAATAGATTTATTTCATAGGATTCTATCATGTACATCTACTCATTTTTCTCTTATTTTGACTCTTTCAGAACTCAGTCAGTTCTCCAGGTTTTGTCCTTGACCTCTTATCTTCCCTGTTCTGTTGTAATTGTTAAGACCTTTATGTTGTTGAGATCTTCCTTTAAAAAGCTTTTGTTTGATGTAATGCAACCTGAGAGCTCACCCACCATATTCAGTGGTAAGGATTTTTTTTTCCAGTGAAGGTGCCAAGCAGTCGGTTCTTTTAGATTTCTCTGCTCTTTTTAATTTTTTAATATTAAGGTGAAATATCATAGTTATAGAAATGGAAATAAAAGAGACCTGATTAAAAGTGTCTGGAATTCTCCACATAGAAAATATGTTGTCAGCTAATACAAAGGATGAATTTTCCTTGGTAAAAGGAATGTAATTTCTGGGATCTCAACTCAATTTACTGTTGGCTTCTGGCTCCCATCCAGGGAAGCATTAAGGAATAAGCTTAATTGTAAGCATGTGAACAAATGAGAAGTCCTATTGATTTGTTTACGGTTAAGGTTGTGCCTAAGTGCTTTGTTTGATCAGAGCTTTAATTGTACTTTTAAGAAGAAGGACAGTTTCTCCCTTCACTTAGGTGCTAGACACAGCAGACAAAACCCTCAGCGTAAGGATTTTGCACTGGCCAAGTAGGCATTCCCTGGCCAAGATAACCTCCCAGAGATTTCTTTCCATGGGCTTCGGCTAGTGCCCACTGGTGCAAGACATCTGAGTTACACTGGCATAAACAGGTGCTGAGGCTGAAAGGAGAAGATCACAGAAAATTATGAGGAGTGCTAGGCAGTTAGCAGCCAGACCAAAGCGGGAATGAAGTCATGATGTATTCTGCATGAGTCAGCAGATATTAATGCTATTATTTTATCCTGCCCTGTCCAGTCCTGGAAGTTCCCTTTGTGCAAGAAACATGAAGAACGAAGCATCCTTTGGAAGGGATTTTTTTATGGCTCACCTTATCTGAGATATATGTCTTGGGGTTGCAGTAGGCTCTATCAGGCTCGCAGAAAATAATTTGAGTTGAGTGTCCATGATAATCTTTGAAAAGTCTGTTTACAGAAGGATCAGAGCAAAAGTAAAACAGTAGGGCTAATTTAATAATTTGTTTGTATTTTAAGGTCCCCATACACTAGCAGAAGGAGATAAAACAGACCTCTGTACATGCAGCTGAAGAATATTACTGCACATAGTGTAGTCTGTACAGGTTCTAATCTTCTGCTTATTCTTGGTTGTACTATCTCAACAAGTACTACAAAGGGTTAGTAACAATTTCAAGAAAAGTAAAACCACCAAAAAATATAAAATATTCACAGGTACTGCAGTCTAATTTGGACAGACAGTTTCATTAGTTAAGGGCTGGATATATTTGTGATTTAAAACTCTACAAAAAAGTTTTTTCTCAAAAATAAAGCTTAAAGTGTATGGAATATAGCATTTGGAAGATGTGGAAAGCTGATAATCAAGATAGTTGGCCTATTAGACCTGACTAATCCAAGTATAACATCTGAAAGACGCTTTTTCATGGGAAAAAAATTATTATTTACCTTTTCCGCCTCATTTTATGCCCTAAACCAAATCAATTTTTTTTTTTCATAGCCAATGACTACTTGTTATCTGCACAGGTATTTCCTGTAATATCCTTATGTAAGGTCTCTTTGACTCTAAAATCTACTGAAACAGAATAGTAAACAGTCCGATTGCACACTCCCATTTGGTGTTTAAGTGACAGTAAGTGTTAATATTACTGGAGCATCTGGAAGTGTTAGTTAGCAACAGCACCCAGGATGCTGGGTGATGCACAAACACAACCAACGGTTGAGTCATCATTGTTGAGTGTTTGCACACAAAACAAAACATGCGAGAAAGAGAGCAGCACAAAAACATAAATTCAAAACAAGAAAGAGAGCAGCACAAAAACATAAATTCAAAACAAATAAATATTAATTTGCACATTTGCAAATAGCAAATTTCACCCAGAGAGGGTATGAAGATCTGACTGAAGAAACTAGAGTTGTGGACACTTTTATGAATCTTGAAATATTTCGGCAAATGCAGAAAACTGGAAATGTTCTTTTTAGGCCATTATTCAAAAAAATCAAGGAGGGAATTCTTAATCACTGTTTTGTATTTAGCCTTAATTAATCTCAAGGAAAACGATGAGAATGTTAATGCAAAATGTAATCAATGAATGAATGAAGGCTTGTAATTATTGTTAGTCAATACTGTTTTCTTAAAACACAGTTCCTGAGAGACGTACCATTTTGTCAGGTTTAAATATATATGTGCAATCATCCTCTGTTAAGCTAAGTATGCTCTGACTTTTTTTGATTTAATAAAACATGATGGTGTGATTAAAGACCACATAGCCTGTAGAAATGATAAACTCTGAACGAAATAGATTTTGAACTCTCAGATCACCAAAGTAGGTATCAATTAAAAAGATGGAATGACTAGTTTGACTCTTCAAAGACTGGAATCAAATTTGATGCACTTCAACTTTTTGTCAGTATAAATACGAATATGGTATGATTGTTGAAATAATTTGAGAATGATGGAAAGATTGACAGAATGAATAAGAAATGAATTAGAACAACATGGTCTTGGAACTTGCCCTAGATTGCTTAGTAAACTGATGCATACAAAGGACACTTGAAATAAAGCTAACTGAATAACTAGGAGCTGGAATAAAAGATACAGGGTAAGGGGTTGTCCTTCCAAACCATCACTGTTGAAATTATAGGGCAAATTTAATCTGAATCAAGTGATAAAGACCAGAGACGTTGTGAGCAGAAGGGAAAAGATGGATTCTCTGTATGACTATAGCAAGACTAATTCTGATGTGAATGCCTTGTTCCATTTTAATGAAGATATGAAAAGTTGGTGTAAAAAAAAAACCCACAAAAATGATACTAGATCAGAAAAAAAAAAGGGTTACAATGAAAATCTTAGATTCTTTTTGTCAAAAACTGAGAACTGATTTGGCTGCAGCTTGTAGGAACCTGCAGAAATAGGCGTTACCATGTGCTAAAGGATTTTTCTTATTTGATAGCAAGCATATGAAGCAGAAACATCCAAAACAGAAATATTTTTGGACAATAAAGTAATTCAAACAGATCATGGTTATGGTAAAAAAAGGTCCATAGCTCTGAGTATTGAAACTGAGATCTGTTCTAAAAAGACTTTTTTTCAGCCTAATGAAAATAATTGGGTAACTCTGTAGAATCAAATAACCTGTAATATATCATCCAAAATGTGACCTTTTCTGTCTCTGACCTCTTCTGTAGTAACAGTATGCCCAGTGCTTCTATTTTCCTTAAATATGACAGTAGATTTATGTTTCATTTTAAGAAGGTATTTATGATAGTCATTTCTGTTTTCTCTCAAGCTTAAAACACTCTGGGAATACTTATGTTAAACCCTATTTCAGTTAAACCCTATTTTTATTTTTAGTATCATATTGCTGTTCTTTTCTAATAGCTGATAATGGCATAGCTATTTCATTTAGAGATGGGAACCCAAAGCTACGTATATCCAAATTCATTTGGGCTATCTTGTTTTAAGATAAAATATTTTTATAACAGTTGCTTTTCAGTAGTGTAATTTCTTAACTAAAGAGATACTTTTTTTTTTTTTTTTTAACTAATATGCACAATGAAGTTCCTGTTGTCTATGCCAAACACAGCAAGTGATCAATACCTCTGCAGGAGGCCTGGAGCTAATATAGTTATTCGTTCCATTTTGCTCTTTTAAAAGAGATCTTCATACAACTGCAGGTGCCACAAACTCTTGGGGGTGTGAATGATAGCAGTGTTTCAAAAATAGCTATTTTTCATTCTGAATAGCTATCTAAGTTTTGTGCAAGGCCTATTTGCCTAGCTGAAGAGTTTGCTTTCTATCAGAAGGATAAATTTTGTCTCAGTGTAATGAACTGTGTCAAATGTGGTCTGACACACACTAAGTAAGAAATAGTTCTCTCCAGGGCATGCCTCCAGCACCTGAGAAATAGAATGTATTGTAGGAAACATGCCCTGAAGTATATTATTTTACTTACAGGCAAAATATAATTTTTCAACAAAATCAAAGGTGAATGAAATTGTTGGATAATTTTAAAATACTATTTTGAGATAAAATACTACTTTGGGAAAGACATCTTTCATCCATTTCAGGTCAGAGGCTCATTTGGTTGATCATCAGCTTCACTTCACTTAAATCAATAAGCCCGTACCAGTTTTTACCAGGTGATAGTCTCAATTGTCTTTCTTGTTGACTGAATTTAGTTCTGTAAGTGAAAAGGGTCAAGCACGTAAATCTAAAAATTCATCTTATGTTGGTCCTGAGCTGTGCATGTATTCACTTACTGATTAAAAACTTCAATTAGATGCCAACATTTCAATTTAAAGCTCAACTCAGAAATGTATTTCTGCATGTGTTAGGCTAATGGACAGATTGCCAAAGGCTGATTGCCCAGGATGACCAATCACTGTATATTACAAGAGCCTTAAAAAACTCTTTTCCATGGGACCAAGGTATCTACCTTACCTAGGAACATTCTCTGCCCTACTTTCTGGGTATCCTTATCTTCAGTTGTCAAAATATCTTTCAAAAACATGATCCCAATGCTCTTTCTCAAATGGATGTGCCATCTTTACATTTTTATTCATACATTTTTTTACCTTTGTAAAGCCAAAACCAAAATTTACAGTTTAACATTTAGGATTTGAGAATAAATCAAGTTTGAACTGTTAGAAATACTTTAGGACTTCAATGATTTTTCTTCATGAGATTTGATCATATTAGGCTTCATCTTAGGCTTCATCTTAGGCTTCATCTATCATCTTCACCCCAGGTAAAAGTACTAAATAATATTATGTTTAATCAGGAAACCACCAGCTGGAGAATGGGCCAAAGTCACAGCTCATTTTATATGTAGCTCTTCAAGATGCTGAGAAGGTAAGTCCGCTCAGTGAGTCATTAAAGAGCTTTTCTCCTACTGACCTAAGCTACTGCCTTCAACTACTAGTCATGACAAAATCTTTTCCATAAAATACAAACACCCCTTGGGTGTCATGAATACATCTACAGAATTACTATTTCCTGTATAATGTTCTTGCTTCACAAATTGTACCCATTTAAATAAAACCTACTCATAACTTCATTATACTTTCTCTGGTGTTAATTTACATGGGGAATAGGTAGTTACATCTATTAGGACAAATGAGCATCTTGTCCTAGATGCTCTCCTCAGGAATACCTGTGACAGCACGGGGAATTGCAGACAAAGGTGTGAAGCAGAATCTCTCTCTCAGATATTGATATTCTTGCTGTGAAACCTTTTAAACTGCTAAATGAAAAGTGCCATAGCTACGGAGCCTCAAGTAACGTTGCGTTTCTACTCTTTGATATAGCAATACCTGTTTCTACAAAGGTTATTATTCTCCAAAGGCAACTTCAATCAGCCTTGCAGCATCACTTTCTCCCTAAACTCCCCCATGCAGCAGAGCAAAACCTTTATTCAGTGCATTTTTATCACATTCTCCTTCTTCTGGAATAGTCTGGCCAGTGGCCAAGGTGTGTGTGATAGTAGGTGGGTCGTTGAAATTTACAAGGGCAATGTTCCTAAATGAGCCACCATTCAGTTTGGCTTTGAACTGACCCCAAGTTCAGAGTTTCTGCTTCCAGTTGGGCCGACCTAGCTGAAGGATTACTGAAATGCAACTATGGAGGACCCATGTGGTGGTATTTCCAGCCAAGGACCATGGAGCAGGCTGTGAGGGGAATCTGGAGATATCAGGGCTGTTCTGTGCCACCTAATGTGCTCCTGTTCCCTTGCTGCAGCCACAGCATGGGGCTTGGTGGGAACCTCAGTTGCTCCAGCTGCTTCAGGGGGACAGTATGTGGTGAGGACTGAAAAGCAAATGCTAAGGTATCTTCTAAAGATCCTTCCCTTTTCCCCTCCTGTAGATTTTTGCCTGACCTTGGATCTAATTTAGAAGCTTTTAGGATCAGTAATTATCGATGTGAATTCAGTTCTCACCAGCCAACACAGACCTCATGCTAACATTTGCTTTCCGTTCTCAAGGTATGTTTTAGGACACCCAACTGTCTTGGTTTGTCTCCAGTTAGCCTGCTCTGTCAAACATGAAGCAGAAACATGTATTTTAGGCGTGCTCCAGCATGGGAAAAGTCAGACATGGAGATAGTCAGGCCCCTTCTGTCTAAGCCTTTCCTCAGAAGCTGTTGTAGACTTTCCTCATCGAAGTTGCCAGATGTATGTAAAAAAAAATGCTCCTCCAAATGACATCATGAAGAATTTAAATAAGTGGTACGTATCATTCGCATTCAGAAAAATCTTTAGTGAAAATTGCCTACAGCTTTCTCTCTTTGAGCAGCACACTAACATGATCCAAAGGAGTGTCTTAATTATGGTAATTATAGGATTTAAAATTCATTAAATAAAATATTGAGGCTATTCAAACTCAGATTTTTGGAGGATTATAGTGTTTGACAACACTATGAAAGGTTTAAGTGCGTAGTTTAGCTGCCAGAATTGGTTTGTGTTTTGCCCTCATTACTCAGCATGAAAAACATGTTTTAAGTGGAATCTGCAGCCCACTTTCAACTGTCAGCCCAAATATGTCTATTCACAAGCTGAGAAATTTGCACAGCGCGTGATGCTCTGGTGACACCCATCAAGCAAGAGCAACTTGTTGGTTTTGGCATAACTATTTTCACTCACTCTCACATCCAATTCATGGCTTTTGGTGGTTTGCTCTTAAGTAAAGGACCTCTATTATAAAGGGTGGGCTGAGCCTTAAACTGATTTATTAACAAAAGTAAAAGGTAATTTCTGGCTTAGAGACTCTGCCTTTCTTGTCTCAATGGAGCAGAGCCTGCAGGAACCAGATATTGCCTTCCCTTGCCTGCTCCCTAGGCAGCCCTTGCCAAGTGCAGTGGCACTGCACTTTTGCAGCTCGTCATTTTTGGTGGGTGTAAATGGTGGAAACAGAAGAGCAAAAATCCCTCTGTGCTTTAATAATTTCCCAAATCTTGGAACAGTCAACTGTTGAGGGAGAAAATAATCCATGGAGGTGGGTCATATGCTCCCAGAGGGTCAGCCCTTCAGTTTATCCTTGCTTAACGCAGCTGATGTGCAGGGAGCACTGCTGGGAAACACTCTGCTCCCCTTTCCTGCAAGACAAAACTAGCCTTGAACTAACTGCATACTTTGACCTCTAATGCTTCTACATCCCCAATGAATTCAGTGCTGCTCCCTCATGCCTCAGCTCTGAATCATTATGATATATTCAGCTGGCAAAGGGAAAGTTTGGCCTAGGTGGTACTGGTAACCCAATGCCTAAGGACCTTTATATTATTCCTGCTACTCTTCCACTCCTCTCTTAATTGAAAGGAAGTTTAATCTCATTGAAGTGTATCTACTGCTCATGTACACCAGTAAACCAGTGACTAAGTCTACCGATGTATATGAAATTATGCCAGTATAAAATGAGTTCATGTGAGATCAAAATTGGGATCTTAGCTTTAAGAAATAGAATATCTTTTTCAAGAGATGTGTTATAGTTGCAACTAAGGAGGTTTCTATTTCTTTGTAGTATTCATCCAACACAATACCAACAGAGGGAGTAAGACTAGATCCAATTCATGACCAAGTTTAAGATCAACATATCCTGATTGAGCAGAGTGCAAGAAGCAAATTTTTGACACTCAACTTCAGGTTACTTTGCAACACAAAGCTCCTTCTATAAGTATATCTCAGACCGAGCAGGATGCTTTTAATTGTCTTATGCGCCCTCACCAAACTGTCTTCATGTAAGTCTTGAGACCTGCACTCAAGATCAGAGTCCTACGATGTTGTGTGGATATGAAAAAGCAGTAGATTTGGAATCATCCAAAAGCCCTTTGATAATGATAATGTTCACATGAAAGTAATTCCTGGAAACCAGTATATGTAAATAGTATGGTACTAGCTGTGAGGGTGACTTCAATCTCTTGTGTATGCACAAAGTGAGCATGGAAAATGCAGATTCCAGGCCTGGCATTGGCTAGAAGACAAGGAACATGAAATGCTCTTGGTTGCTTTATAGATTTTCAGCCATGTATACCACCAAAATTATGGGAAAATTTGAAAAATCCAAAAGAATGATGGATTTCAGCAAGGATCTGCAGAAATGGCTCTTCAAATTGAACTACTATATTTTCATAGGTTGACAAACTTGTATTTTCTGTCACATATATATTTGTGTGCCTATTTCTATAAAAATATGTAGAGAAGGGATACTGCTATTCAGGAACTTATTACTGCATTTTTTCCAAAGAGGATTCCATGTGAGAAAAAAAAGAAAATAAAAGCTCTGTCTAGAATGCTCCATAAACAACCTGTAAGCATGAGCTCAAATTTGCAGTGCTATTGACTTGATCCACTTGTCTTCACATAGCCCAAAGCTGCCGTTTTGGTTCCAGCTAGGTCCTTCCCTGTTCCTAAATTTCTCTGGGAAACAGACTCCCTTCTGCTCCAAGCCACGGAGTGATGTGAGTGATCCGGGATCTGGGTATGGTGTGAACCCAACCTTTAAGCTGATGCAGGCATCAGGAGGTATAGAGGGAATGGGAAATAGTTTTTGCCAACCAGGAGAGGGCAGAAACTCATTGTATGGTAGCGTGAAATCATACCTGCACATACACAGGTAAAGACCGTGCCTGATTTCCTGAAATCTTT
Source organism: Nothoprocta pentlandii (assembly GCA_013398315.1). NCBI lineage: Eukaryota > Metazoa > Chordata > Aves > Tinamiformes > Tinamidae > Nothoprocta > Nothoprocta pentlandii. Next base: position 1,668,753 of record VZSG01000009.1, read on the forward strand.
AATATTTCCTGCATGTAAGTAATGGTGAACCCTTTGAACCATCTGAATGTCATTCCTTCATTGTACTAGCACCTTAAGGGGAATAGAGAGAGTGCATGAACTTTTGTGATTGGTATTGAAACACTAAATTTTTTACTTGTAAGTTGCCAAGATGAATTCAAACCTAATTGAATTGCTGCTTATTAGTAAAATGATCGTCTCATTTCAGTTTTCAGTAAACAGATGTCAACATTGCAGCTGTAATTAATCACAAATAGTCATCATTACTGGAAGCAACTGAGTATTTTTTTAAATGTAGATAATTGTACTGAATGGACAAGGAAACCAATTTATCTTCTCATACTTAATATCTCTTCTTTCCTCCAAGAAAATGAGAAAGAGGACAAAAATTCCATTTCATAGGACATCGGACAATTTTGATGTTTGTCTTCATGCAGATTACAAACAGAACTTGAAAATTTCAGCATTTTCACTGCAAAGATAAATCATTTGGTCTCAACTGAAATATTTCATTTCAACAAAATCTAAACCTTCAATTTTGTTTTCATTTCTTTTCAATTATACTTCAAAAATATTGGAATATAGTATCATTCATATTGCTCATCTCTGAGATGAAGAACAGAACTGTTTCCATTGAGAATTTTGAAGAATGAACTTCCCCTTTCTTCTTGTCTTCAGATAAACTATCAATTAAATTACTGCAACTCCATGAAGTGTTTTGTCTCCACAAAATTTCATTCTCTTGTTGGAAAATGTGTCTCATCAGATCTTCTTATCTTCAGATCAGTGTTGAAGAACTAGCAGTCTTGTGTGTGCAGATTGCCAATTGTATTGCAATACAGTCTATATTCTGCATTTATTTTAAGTTGAGACTTGAGGCTAGAAAAAATTCTGTTTCTCTACAGACCTACCTTACTAGCATCCTTCATTGATAAATATATCTTTGACCAAAAATAGATGTCTTTAAGAACCAAATTTTAGTCTCATCTTTAACCTCTACCCAGATGAAAATGAGAGACCATTTTGATTTGAAGAACACTTTGTGTTGGTGATCAGTAGAAATCTTTTACCATCATTAATACCTACTCTTTCTTTCAAAGTATAAACAGAATCAAACAGCGTTTTTTTTTTTAATTTTTTTTTTCCTTCTGTCTGTCTCCTGTTTTGTGTTCTAGCTAAGAGAGTTTTGCAGCAAAAACACAAAAGAAATTTTGATCTTAACAGAGGACTGCATGATATACAATGCACTTCTGGATGATAAGATTCTACCTCTTTTAAAAGGAAATTATATTTTTTTCCTAGAGTTTTTAAGAATGAATACTGCCAATTCAAGATTCTGTTATAGGCAATGTTTAAGGAAACGTAAATATTGCCTAGATCCTTCAAACCTAAGTGTTCCTTCAATGCCACTTCTCTCAATCTGCCTTTTAATAAGTAGCATTGCTACCATGATGCCAAGGAAGCCAGTGCTCAGAGTGTCTGTAGACACAAAATATATTGTGAATGTGCCAGCGTGGCTAGATTATGTTGTTCTTAGTGACAAAGCCCTTCCCTATTTAAACTTATGTGAGGCACTAGTGTGGAGTAACTTGATATATTTTGGTAATGAGATCAGAATTTGGGCTGGAATCCACTCAGGGCACATATATTCAGGGCACATATACTCATTTATCTGTAGATATTTTCCTTTCATTCTCACAGCATTTATCTCTAATAACTGCAAACACAAAAACAGAAATGCCAGAGCTCTTCCATGTGCTGTTTTATGCAACTTGCATGGCTGCAAAGTCACTTCTCCCCCATACTTTTAACAAGTTAAATAAGAAACTTAGAAGGAAAAGGAAAAGGATCATTTACAAACACCCTGTTGAGACACAGTCTTGTTTTCTCCTCTCTTTCATTTCTCTTTTCCAGAGTGACTCCTTAGGGGAGAAAAGCACTTAAACCACACTCTTGGTCCTGACCCAAGTCCCATTCCTTCCTCATTCCTCTGATGATCAAGGCAGAAAGCACTTAAATGGGCTCTTTGGAACAAGTCTTGCATCGCCCTTCCCTTATCTACCTTTATGCTCAAGGATGTAAGGGTGCTTGAAAGACATGTTTTCTCCTGGTACTCTGCTCAGCTTCTTCCTATCTGCTCTCCCTCGTTTTCAACTGATTGAATTTCTTGTCTCCTCTTCCTCAACAAAGTAAACCTCTCAGAATATGATATCATGATAAAGATCTTGAACTGAATGTTGCCTTATGGCTTCCATTGCATTAATGATGGCTGTATTGGGGAGATATGGATTTTGCAAAGCCTTGATAAGATAACCTTTATCCAGCCATTTTCTGCTTCCCCTTTATCATAAAAGTATATCAGGATATTCAAAAATATTTAGATATGCTCCCTGCTATGTACTAAATCAGTGGCCAGGAGCAAGTTCAAATTCATGAAATTGCTAAATTTTTCTAAGTGACCTGAAGTTAATGCACTTTTCTTAGTGAAGGCAATGGGTGAAACCCAAGGCTCAAGTCAAAGGCCAGTCACAGGACTCCAGGATCTCAGTTCAGTTGCCTAACCAAAGTCATAGCACTGAGGAGCTCTCAGGATTTAGGAGGCATTTGAGCAGCCTCACTGAGCTCTGACTCCCTCATTCCAACTGTGTCTAGAGCATCAAATTCTTATCTGCAATTAAATACAGTTAAGAAACAAGAAGCCTCTTGCTTCTTGTTACATGAGAAAAGGAATAGAGGAAATGGGGAAATATTATAAGAAATAATATTTGTGGTAAGACTGGATTGTTACCACTGACATTAGAATGAGGAAGAAAAGATAATATGTTCAGTAATTTTTTTTTCTTTCCATCATAGTTTTTTAAAGGAAAACTTTTTTTTTTGCTTTAAAAATAGTTGCAGAAAATTTTGATCAAAATGGAAACATCCATCAGAATCCCCTATTTTAAAATAGTATTTTTGCCATTCCTAACCCTTCTCATTATATTTAGGAAAATGAAAAAAAAAAAGACAAAAATAATTTAAGCTTTTGAAAGGAAGTAGAAAAAATTCACATCAATTTCACAGCCCAGAAAATGCCTATTTTATTAGAGTGCTTATTGAAAACAGTGCTTTGGAACCAGCTCTGCCAAAGAATACATTTGCCAGTATCCCCTCCTGGAAGAAGGCAGATATGAAGGGAACTGCGCGTGACAGAAACATCTCCATGGTAGGGAAGAGCAGACTTCAAGGAAATATGCTGTGGGAGGGAGCCTCTAACAACTGCCACCCCTCCCTGTGGGAGCCATGCATTGCAACACTGTCATCAACACAGGACCAGGCAGCTTCAACGGCAAACCCTCCCCACTTATGGCTTCCATTAAAGAATTAAGTTGGCTAGCTGGTTACAAAGGTAGATTTTCATTCTCAAGGTTCATCAGCTCTAACAGAAGGACACAGCACAGCTTGCTAGAGCTCCAAGGAAAACTGTTGCTGCAGTCATGCGCTCTCCTGTAAGATCCCCAGAGCAATCTCTAGGACGTATGTCCATGTAAGGTACATGTACTGCACTGCTTAACACAGCCATGACATCCCAGCTTCTTACTGCTACTGCTGGAATACAGAGAGTCCAATAAAATGGCTCCCATTGATTTTGATGGAGCTAGACTTGAGTCCTAACAAGTACATCGAGCACAGCAGCTCTGGCACCGCACCAGCAATGTGAATGTTAAGAGTTATGTATATGTGAAGAGGGTAGTTTGTCATATATTTCTGGAAAGTAGTTTAAAAACTTGGCCTTAATAATGGGCATGTTGACAGCAATTGGGCTTCGCTGGCCAAATCCCTCAGATACCAACAACTCTAGCATCAAAATTATTTTGACGTCAAAATAAAACAGGCTATTTACTTTTTGAAGTTAAATTAAATCCAGAGCATCTGATGCTGTTAGAGAGTTGCAGTCCTAGGCCATTTCATTCTAATGAGCTGAGCAAGGTAAAAGTTATTAACAGCTCCTTAAAACTCTGGGGCCAAGTATTGTTCTGTGGAAATCAAGAGCAATCTCAGTTAAAAAAGCAGTGTATCAGGCCAAGGACGCTGGAGAAGAGCACACTAGAGAATTTACAATGTAAAATATATTTCACTCCTCATCGCCAACAATAGGACTGTAGCAAATAATATATTTTCGAAATACTGGAGTAATAAAATATGATTGCTGAAAATGATTTGGATCAGTTAAATAATGCTCTTCTAAGTTTAGGTGGGGAGATTATCCCTCCCTTTGATGGGCTCAGAAAGCATCCTTAGGGATGCTTAGGAGAGAAAGCGCCCTGGAACGGAACACTGTCATGGCAAAAGTCCTGCTTTTTACGCTCCAGTTCCCAGAGCATCTGCTCTTCCATTTCCTCACTTCATGGAGGTATCACTGCTCCTGTCCTGACCTATCTGCTTGGTCATTCCCCATCCAGTTCTTCACACTTGCTGCATGAAGATGTCCCTATCTTCCAGGGCCTCCTGCATCCCGCAGGGGTAGCCTGTCCCCAGGCTCCTGGTCCCAGTGGCCCTCCATCCACCTGGGCTCTGTACTAGCCAGGAGACTCATGCTGTGTTCATATCAGGCAGTGATTTCCTCGTCTGGCTTGATCCTGCAATGCAGGCTCTGGGTGTAGACCATGTTGAGTGAGCACATCTAATCGAAGGCCCACGTGGCAGCCCAGGGAAGCAGAGGGATGTCTGGCCCCCATCTGACTGGAGGAATGTGCTATTTTTGTCATTGCCTCCCCTGCTCAGCCTGGGCCTCAGAGCAAGACATCGTGGGCTGCTCCATGGATGCTCCCCAGCCCTTCTTACACTGCTGCAGGCAGATTTACCTCCTCCATTCAAGGACGGCAAAGATGCTTTGAGGGTTCACCTGGGGAATGTTCATCCTAGCTTAGACCAAAGGCTGGTGGGCCACCTCTGTGTCATGGGGTAACAGCCTCTAGCAAAGTCTTGGTTAATCCATAGCTGTCCAAAAGACTTTATGGCTGCTTCTGAAAATTGCAGACCCAAATGTTTATTTTTGCTGTTTTGACCACATATTTGGCTACTCCAGCACAAGGAAAAGTTTCGAAGTGCTCAGATTAAGAAATTAGTCACCTAGATAGAAAACTTCATCCTGTCTAAAATATTGTTTGTACAGGCACAATGAAGGGCATTATAAGAATGCGCACTTACAGTACAACTTCTTCCTCACCTGCCTGGATTAATGGAAGACAATCTGCCTTGAAATGAAAAATATTTACATGTTCAGGCCTCAGCTACTTTGACATACTCTTCCCAATTAAAATGCTAATATAAACCTCCCTAAATATGTGCTCTTGGAAAGAAATAAAAAGAACAAATTAGGAAAACTAAAGATAGCTTATTGACTTCACAGCAACATTACATACTATTAAGCTGGATGAAGTGTAGATACCTTATTTATTTATTTAGCACAGTATCTGTATTGCTCCAAAGGAAGCTGTGGAGTCACTGAAACTGATGAACAACCAGCAGCTTGTATGTTTTGAACCAGTAATATATTTTGAAACCAGGTGATAGTTGCCACCAAAGAATGGGGAGATGGAGAGACCACACCAGGCTGACTCCCCATAGCCCCTTGCAAGGCCATGTTTTTTCTCCTCTTGTCTCATCTAAACAGAATATGAAGCCTCAGACTAGCATTATGTTTTGGTCACAGAGCTGCCAGTCCTGCCTGGGACTGCTGAATACTAATAGTATGTGAATACCTGTAATATGAGTGAAAAGGTCCTCATTTCTTAAAATGTGTGTGTACGTATAGGTGAGCCTTTGAAGAGAACATGAGTACAAAAACAATTGGATGATAAGTACTGCGAGAACAGATCCTGTGGTTCCTTCTTTAGTCCTTCCATGTACACTATAAGACAGCTCAAAACCTTTTAGGGTTGCATTTTTAAAATTTCATATTGTTTTAGCTAAAGGAAACTTGGTATACTTGTGACAAAATTATTTTTCTCTGTGTGAGTGCAAGAGAAAAGTCCAACAGCTAGGGTTTTATTCTACCATGAAAAGCTTTTGTGTAGAATAGAGCAGAGAAGTAAGTTAAATTTTGCAGAATTCAGTCCCAAATGCAGAATAACAAAGGATGGTAGTTGAACAAAAATGCTATTGTTTCTCCGGGAAGCAATTAGGCTGGTGATGGCAAGTCTCAAATGAGAATGTAGTTCCTCAATGAGCTATAATTACCTGCTATTTGCCAAAATTGCCATTAGAATAAGAACACTGTCATGACTGAAATCCCTAATTACCTAGGATTTGGAGGTTTGTGGAAACTGTTGTGCTTTTAAAAGGCTAACTATTCTATTAATATGGATTTTAAATTGGAATTAGATTGAAGCATCCCACAAGTTTTATATAATGTTGTATTATCAGTGCTTAAGATGTTGAAGTGTTAGTTTTTTTTTTTTATAAAGTCTTGCTCATGTTTTTTTCTAGCTGAATTGGACCCACATTGTGCTGTTTTCTTTCTCTTCCAAGGGCCATATGCTTTCACACCAAGAGCAAATTTCTCCCTTTACATGGGAGAGATCATGAATAAAAATGAAGTGTTGGAGAAAGAAAAAGAAATGTGGCTATGATTATTCCATGTTTATGTCCACAGTGGACAGATGAAAGCAATAACACAAGGCTGTTATTTTAGTAATTATAAAACTAGAATTTGTAATGATTTAAAGTCTAACTTCATGAGAAATACAACCGGGACGTGCTCTGGGGAAAGTTTGCACTGAAGGATCTAAAACTGGGATTAATATACGGTTTCTTGAAATTGCCTCAGAGGAGGTTTTTATTTTGTGAAATTCAGAGACTCAAAATTGTGAGCAATACTCATGCTCTGGTTCTTGAACACTCAGTCTGTGATAGGAATTTGCTTCTCTGTTTAGCCATAGATGAAGGACAAGGCAGTGCTGTTTATACACTTAGGGATGGAGAAAGTCCCATAGGTTTCACAAGCACCAAATGGCTCATTCCGTGACAAGGTGAAATATAATGCACCCATAACCAGATAGATTACAGTGTAACATTAGCACAGGAAGTTAGACAGGCACAATAAAAACAGATCTGAAGAGATAAGTGGTATGTCTCAGAAAGTTTACCAGCATGTAAACTGGTAAGTCTCATGTACACATGAGACATGCCAGTGGTATGTCTCACCAGCTGTTGACCAGCTTCAGTAGAATGAAGCAGGTAAACCATGCAAGAGAAGAATTGTCCTTCATCTTAAATGACTTCTGAAGAGCCTTTTCCAACCTGGAGAGCAGTATGAAATTATAAGGATGTGGATCCTGAACCATTTGAGATAAGCTTCACATTTCTTAACTTACCAGCTATGCCAGAAGATTAACATGGACTGGGTTTGGTGATGCTGGTTGTTGTCATCGTGGTGAACATGTGTGAAGGATGCTTGAAGTTAGACAACAGGGTTGTGAGGAGAGACTGGACCGAAGCTGCAGTTCAGAGAGACTTGGAAGGCAGGATGCATGAGAAAAGGTAAATTTGTTGCTGAAATGGTGAAAACGAGGTAGGTGGATTTGTGAAGATTGATATAGAGAGAATGAGGGGACGTGGAGGCTGACACCATTTGAGTGAACAGAGTCCCAGAGTTTTCTTTTCCCCAGGTAATCCAATTAGAAAAGAAATAAAGTTTTTGTAGTGTGTGTGAGGTCTTGAGAGCCACTGGCAAAACGCTATGAAGGTCATGTTGAATTCTTCACTTGCGTGAGTTGACTAAATGACTTCCTAAAATTGAGGTATATGTCCATCCAAGAGCTACTAGGATAGGTGCATGAAGAGATTCCATGGCTTGTGTTACTGAAAAGGTTAGACTAGGTTATTACAGACTTTGAGGCCTTAAAAGTTTGACATTGGTGCCTATGACCGATGAGTCAAATCTGCTAGTTCTTGAATCTCAAATTCTTTATATACTTATAGAATTTTAAAAAAAGAAAAAGAACTAAAAATTAAAAAAAGAAATAAAAAGATTATCTGTAGATCTTACATATTAAATCAGACAAAGTCAAAATATTTTTTTCTGGGCTTTTAACTTTTGTTTCCCTTTACAATAATATTGTGGCAATAACAGACTACTGTAAGCCTCATCCTTTGATGAAGTTCATTAATAGTTATCTCTGCTAACCAGACAGTATTTTTTTTCTGTAAAAGTGCACATTAGCTGCCAGAAAGTAGCATGTTTGACATATCTATCAATTTGAATCCAATGTCTGCACAAAAGCTTGTTGTACATCAATACAGGCTGCTGTGGATTTTTATCTGTATAATCTCGTGAAGACCTTTTGGGCCATATTCTAATTTAAAACTGCTGTAGCTAAAAGGCACAGGATCAAACCTCTTCTATATTAATCTGCAGTAAACCACTTCCTCAGTGCAGTAACTTTATCTGCTAATTATAGGAATTAATTGTTCATTAATAAATTATTGTGACTATATTAACTTTTTATTGTGTTACCTAGTACTCTTATAATTAAAAATTGATACTCTTATTCTTAATTTTATTAATTAAATTTCAACTGTATATTTATTAATAATTTCTTTAGTGAAGGAAGGCATAACTTTTTTTTTGGTAGGCTGCCAGCACAAAAGGATTGAACTTCTTCCTAGATTGCAGTAACTAAAAGAACCACTTTTCTGGTACAAAAAGTAAAATCTTTTCTACAGCAGTTAGATTAGATGAGCACACATTAGATTATATTAGACTGGATACATTTTTCTAGAGAATAGTAGGATACACAGTTGAGTACTGATGTCTTGAACAAAGGGTCTTTTGTGAATAGCATTGAGGAAGACAATATGTTTGAGTGTCCCTTACTGCAGAAATTCGCAAGAGAAGATTCTGAAAATTGTAAATTGGAATATCTTGAAGAAAGTTTAATAGAAAGGAAAAATACGCAAATGAAATACTAAACAGAGAGTCATATTTCTCTCTGTATGGAATAAAGCTTTGTCGCATAGGAAGGAGCAGTAATAGCTCTAATATCATCTATGTGTGTGGTGGGACCTCGACAGAAAATTTTGCAATGGGCTTTTGTACAAGTATGTATGGGCATCCACATAACAACAGAAGTTGAAGAGACTTATGTTCTACAAAATCAGGGCAGTAAAGATGATGATGAGTTTCTGCAAGCCTGGTTCTGTACACCCAGTAAGGTAGGACACAGAAATATAGGATATCTCTTTAATGCAGTTATTTGTTATTTATGTTCACAAAAGTAACCCCAAACTAAGCCAACAATTCACAAGGAAATGTGTTATCTGATGCTTCAGTTGTTGCCTCAGTTGTGTAGCGACTGATTGTCGCTATTAAGGCAGAACAAAAAAATCACAGATTTTGGTGAAGTTTATAGAAACCCTCAGTAAACAGAGTCCCATCAGAATACCTAGCCAGATAGTGAAAATATCAAAAAAAGAAAACCTAAAACCTGCTCAGACGTGGGTCAGAGTTTCCCAAATATGGACTGCAAAGGCAGACAGTAATTTTCTCTTATATTTTTACTTTCTGCGACCTAATTACTTCCACTTACTGAATAATGCAGTGGAGATGAAATTAAATAGAGTCATGAGAAAAAAGACTGAGGGATTTCCTGAACAAAGTAGAAACAGTGTAAGAAATGTGAGATGATTTTTTTTCTTTTTTTTTTCTCAGTAATTTTTAACTATCTGGTAATGAACATTGTCTACAGGTAATGTCAAGTGAGTTATTTTCCTGGCAAGTAATATGCTAGACTGCAACTATTAGTTCAATAATTGCTGTACCTCTTGATGATGAAACATTTTTCTTTCTCTGGAAAGAAGTATGGCTTTCTGTTGTGGAAAAAGAGAGAGACAGAAATTACTGTATTTCAGTATTTTAGACTGAAATCTTGGAAAATTCAAAGCTCAAATGAGAGCCTCAGTCACTCCTGGTTGTGTCCATGTCCCACTTCTGCCTAGGGGAGAGTAGCAGATGGGAGAGACCAGGGAACAAACTGCCGGAAAATATCTTACCAGTGGCAGTGATGTAGAAAAGAAAGATGGGTGAAATGATTAATCACAGTAGTAGAGGCCAAGAAGAGTTCCTACAAGGTGGCACTGCTGTGGCATTACTCAGCTGGCATTTAATCTAGCAGTCCCAGAAGAACCATATTCCTGCAGTTTGGTATGCTGTTTGATATGGTGAGGTGTTGCAAGGTATTGCTGGGTAACACCAGTCTGGGGAAAAAAAGAAAGAGAGAAAGAGCAACAAATATCCCTAATAAGTTAAAATAAAAGAGCTAAATTCCATCCCCATCACCTTCAGGAGAAATGTCTGTTAAATTTGACCGGTATGACTAACAATGCTGACAGTATCTATAAAAGTATAAACCAGGCTTTCAGAGGTCAGTAAATTTTTGGAGCAAGTCTTCATTCAACAACTTTATACATTATATGTGGAGCAACAACAGGGTAAGTGTCTATTAACCAGTGCTTAACTAATGCTAAATTACAATGACATTCACAGGACTACATCATGAATTTATTATGATATGGGCTATTACAGAGAATACAAAATGAAACTGTAGAGAAGGGACATGTAAGCCTTTATTCTAATTTTTTAACATGCACAAATATTTTTTCTGCAGATCAGCTTCTGCATGACAGAACAATGTGTTGGCTGGCTGAAGCGCTCCTAAAAGAATGCTTAAAAAACAGATGACAGACTATTGTCCTCTGAGCAGGGCTTTGCAGAGCATACACTTAGGTTTGAATTTCAGAAATGAGCTGAGGGATTTTCAGAGTTTATATTCATAAATGACAACTGCTTGCAGAACAGGCCAGACAGCATGATGAGTTTATAGAGCATGCTAGAAATACAAGTTCTCTCTGATAGCATCATACAAGGAGACTTGTTTTTTTTTTTTATTTTACAGACTGGAAAAATGGCTTAAGGTACAGTGAGATCCACATCCCAGAGAAGTCAACATGCATGCATTTCTTCCCTAATTTTCATGATTAGGCCAATGTGAAAAAAATGAGATCCAGGGGACAAGTTCTGGGATTTCAATCCCTAGAAGTGGGTATCTGACTCTAGTAATAGAGTATTAGGCACGTAACTTACATGCAGATCTTGATCTCATACCTTATCTTGGGCTGGCTTGACACAGCAGATCCCAGCTCTATGAGCCAAAAGTACAAGCTTTCCAAGCAGGTCCCACGAGCTGAAAGTACGAGTCGAAAAGGAGGCATGTTTTCTGTAGCAAGTCACTTACCCTGGCATCACACAAGAGAATGGCTATGGGTGAGGAAGGTAAGAGAAACAATTACCCTAAAATATGGGAGGTTTTGATATTTCACGTTGAACAATTGACCTTACATCAGCTGTTCCTCCTGAGTTGATGACGATCAAGAAGGAAACCAAAGCTCTCATCCTGGAAAGAAACAGCAGTAGGCTCTGTAGAGGTAAGGAAACTCAAGGCACAAAGATTTGGGCCACCCCTGTCTACTAACTGTGGTGGCAAAAGGAATCATCCAGAATCCCACAATGATTGGAAGAACTGAGAAGAAATTTCAGAGTCCTAATTCACTGTGCTCTACTCTGTTCTTAGGCATTTAAGCGATATGACACTATCAGAATATTCTTATATAATCAGTAGATTTTATTAAAACCAGGAACAGTTCCTTAGTATATTCAATTTCCCAGTTGCTTAAAAAAAAAAAAAAAAATCCAGAGAGTGGAGTCTTTAAGTGAGCAGAGTGAACGGTCTTTTATTCCATTAGCCTCCTGAGATAATCAAAAGGACAAAGGTAGCAGAAATAGATAAGCTCAAACACACAGTGGGCTTTTCTTTGTCTTGGCCAAAATGCAACTGCATAACAGCAACTGACAGAAAGAGATGAAAGTCCCTGAGAGGCAGAATGAGCAAAACACTCTCCAAAATGAAGCCACAGTTGGAAAACTAGAGATGAGAAAAATGTCAGTGCAACCAAACTTTAGTTCTACTGAAGGTGATATTTAAAAAGACAAAGGAAATCATTAAAATAGGAAACACATTTGATAACTAAAGAACAGATGTCATCATAATCTTCAAAGACCACAAAACTATAGCAAAAATGAAGAGGGAAGAATTTGAATTCAGAATAATGTATAAAAGACGACAGACATGTTATGTGGGATGGATGAAGGAAGGATAGCAGTGAATGGAGGGATGCAAATAAAAACAATATGAATCTCTATAAGTATTTCTTTCTCAGTTCATCCATCAAGACTGTCAGTGGTCACCCTGCCTTGACAGGCAGCAGAATGAGCTCTGTTATAGGAAGGAGAGAAGCAAATCCTGTAGTTAAATGTTCTTCTTGATAGTGCTATGGCTACAGCCCTATCCATTTTAACTCAAAAAAATGTCTTGTAGACAAGAATGAAAATATATTCCCGTGACACAATTCAATGAACTTTCAGGTGATAAGTCCCCTAAAAATTTAAGCTGAAAAACCACCAAATGATCTTCCTATTAGGTGCTACAAACCAAATGCACAACCACCTCTTTTGCTCCTTGAAGTTTCCTCTGCTCTACTGTCCTCTTCAGAAGAAAATGAAGTAAACCCAAGCTTGAAGTAATAGGGACACACAGATGTGTCACCGAGCAGTCTTTCATAGGAGAGCATGACAACTTCTAATGTCCAAGTACTTGGTGAATAAGTCCTCTTTGGGCCTTTTTTCCCTGGACACCACGTGCAACTGCATTTACTGCAACACGCTCCTGTTGGAAATGTGTGTGATAAATAGAAGAGGGACACTATTCAGTGAAGGAGCAAATACAGGGGGACCAGAGGTACTCACAGATTGTTCTGAGTTAAGCCTTTGGAAAATGCCTGCCAGCCGGAGACAGTATTCATTGCTGACCTTCTAGGTGCTGTGCAGGTTATTTGACTGAATGGACATGACTGGATCAGAAAATTACATTAAGCTGCTTTTCATCAGTGCACAGCACAATCAAAGCCCTAAGGTATTTCCGGCCCCTTAAAACAAAAGTGAGGCCACAGATTGGTGGTTGCTTAGGTAAATACAAAGGCAGGAAGGGAAGGCTTGCAAAGTGTTATGACTTTTTCTGACTGCTTTACTAATTGAAAGCTAAGCATGTGCTTAAGTGCTTCACAGAAGTGGGGTCAACAGCATCAGCAATTTGAATTGACACTGAACCTTGTGGCAATGATGCATAAAGGTTGAGACACAGATCTTCCAAGATTTTTTTTCCCCTTAAGCTATGCTGCAGCTAGCAATAAGTTTGTAATGGTAGTTTTCCCTCCATCAGTGTTTTTGCTTGGTAGTAAGAATCACTGTTATGTTGGATGTGTTGTTTTTTGGATTACTTGCAAAACAGAGGTCGTGACCATGTCTGGTCATTAAGAATCCCCAGGCACTCTTTGCTAGCAGAGTGACAACTTTAGTACCCTGGCCAAGGTCCAAGAAAGGATATAAATTCTACCTACTCTACCTTAAATCCCCTTAGCATTTCAATTAGATACTTTATTCTTACCTTCTCATCCTAAAAATTATGTTTAGGATTGTTGCCACAAAATGGCTACACCAGATACATTTCTTCTTGTGACTCTAGCATTTGTGGAGCCTTTCAAGTTAAATGCACTGTATGATGAGAAGGTATCATTGAATTAATTGATGAATTAGCTTATTATTGTACCTTTATCTTCTTCACTCTTCACACTTCTTATGTTGAATAATTTTCCTTGTTCATTTCCAAAGTATTTATTAAAAAGCATTCAAGAATATGCCACCAAGGAGGGAAGGAGGGAGGGAGAAGATCCTCCCCAGCTACAAGCTATTCTGACTGGTACCAATGTAGCATATAATTGAATGTTATTTCCATACATTTCTGGCTACATGTAGCCATGTATTAGAAATAAGAGCATCTCTTAAGATCTTAGATTGTTCTTGAATGTAAAAGAATTTATTTCTCATAGATAGTTTTCAAACTGGAAGGAATATTATTGCTAAATTATATTTTAATAGCTAGTTTGTTGTTTCTGTTTCTGAAGCCATCATAAAGCATCCATAAAGTGGTATTTCTCTTGCATTTTACATGACTCCAGGGCTTGCTGTTCTCGCCTGTCAGGTCTTTTCAAATCACTTAACGTTTACTGGAACAATTCTACACTGCAAGATTTGCTGCTCATCCAGCGTGGTGTTTGTATCACAGCTGCTACACCATTGCCATCTCAATAAGAGGAAGCATTTCTCACCACTTCATTAGTATATAGCAGTATGAAAATAATAATTTTATTTGAAAATAAAATCCACAAACCCTTCATCTGGAAAAAATCAGGCAAGGAATAATCTTGTTTTATTTGGAAATTTTTGTGGTCATTAAGGTAAATTTACAACCCATAGTTAATTTAAAAAAAAATGTAGCATAATTGTCACGGGCTGTGATATTGTTGTATTTTTTTTTCTTCAAGAGCAGATTAGAATATTCAGACATATTGAATAATGAAAGAGTTGACTATTAAGGACATATAATGGAAAGCTTTCAGTGTTGTGCCTGGCAGGGCATTACCAAATTCCTCATAAATAGTGAAGAAAATATATAGAGTTCTCTATAATCATTAAAAACACAAAAGTAATTCTGGCCTGTTGACATATTGTTTATTTTGTTATAGCTCAAAGACCAGATTATGCAGAAACAAGAGAAAAACACAGTGCTGTACTCATTTTTTCCTAAAAAAAAAAAAAAAACAGTTTTAATGACAGCTACATTTCTTGGCTTTGTAGCAGATTTTATTTTCATTGGAGGCTAATAATTTTTACAAGCTACATAGGCTGATGATCTTTACTCATGGTGAGTAACATCTTTTTGGCAATTCAGTTTCCCTTAATTTAGTGAAGTTGTCTGTAGATTAAGATTGTTTGCTTCTTCCTCTCATATTAATAGCAAAATGCATTGATTCAGTAATGTGACTTAGTTGCCATGTCTTAAAACTCAATGAATTCTTAAAGTTGTATTTTATGGCATTTTTTGAATTCACTTCACTTGTTCACAGATCTAGGCAGCAACACTATTGAAAACTATAGTCCTGAAAGCATTTGAAAACCGTATTCTTTCCTGACACTTTGTAATTCCCAGGATGTGACATATAAGTGAAGGTGTTCTGTAAAAAGTGTGCTAATGTCATAGCTCAAAAGAAATAAAAAAGTGCAGGGAACCTCCCCCCAAGTTCCCCATCTCGATCCAATTATATTCTCTTCACTGTGTATTTAATTTGAAGCACAGGTCTAATTAAATGTTAATACATCATTAAAATGATTTGTAATAACTATATTCAACTCCATGTGAGCATGATATGCTCATTATCAAGCCCAGACTATAACTGGGATCCTTCACAATAAACGAAATCATTACTCATAACAACTACCTTCCTGGTGACATTCATTACATACATAAATGTGATCTAAATGTTTGATATTTTAAATAATTTTAACATTTATGGGGACTTGCTGCAGCATATTTTTTTCCCCTAGATGTTATCTGTCATTAAGAAGAATATTCCTTTAAATGGGTTTGACTGCATTTTTTTCAGAAGAAAATAAGCCTTCTACAGAATTAATGAAGCTAGCTTTTTAGCCTTGGGTAAAAAGCTGGCTAATGAAGTCATTCATAGTGACAGCTCATGGTCAGAATTATATGAATTATTGCTTATTAATGGGATTAATTGCTTTTCATGCTATAATACAAAATGTATGCACTTGTCCAAAATCTAGGTCTATGATCCAAAATAGAAATAGGGAAAAAGGCTGTATTCATTACATATAAGGTCCATGTTTCCAAATTATGTACCATAATAGAGACTGAATGTAGGTAACTTTATTAAGAAACAACATGAACTGAAAAATGTAAAATGTGGATAAGAAGGTAATGATGATTTCTAGTCCGCTGAGGCAGTATGATCAAATTTCATTGCCTTGCTAAGGGCTTCCATTATCTTTATAGTCTCTTTCAATATGTAATAAAAAGAAAATTTATCTCCTAATATATATATTGCTTTTCTATCCTGAATATAAAAAGAACATGAGGAGTAGCTAAAGAAAATCCCAAATATTAATGATTACAGAAAAGCCAGATCAAATTAAATCAAAACCAACATAGACATTTCCATTTCTTAAGCATGATTATTATTATTATTGTGATTACATACCACTTGCATTGCATGTGTGTATAGATGATTTAGTCCAGAACTAGAAGCCTGAACAAAGTAGAAAAATACAAAAAATTGCACAGAACTTTTTATGTTAGATTTGGAGACAGTGATGAAAATTTTTGTTCTGATTATTGAAAAAGGCCATTTTATCATGTCAGTTGAATTCATTTTACTTGTCTGTGTACATATCAATCTAAGATATTTACATCGTCCTATTTGTCATGGTATCTTGGAGTTGTATTTAAATGTAATTTGAAGACCTAAGTCAGATATCTAAATTTTCCCGCAAAACTCACCTAAGGAGCTGACTATATGGGATTTCTTTAGATCTTTACAAACCCAGGCACTGCTGTGAAGCAGAATATAACTTCCTACATTAAAGAAAAGTTTACAATACTGACTATATTATGATACTGACTGCAGATGGAAATATCCAGGTCACTGAGGTCTTTCTTCCAATTTCCTAAGCCCCTGAGGCCATCAATATTACTTCAATAGTTTCCTTCCATGTACTTTCTAATTCCACTCTTAAAGCACATTATTTGTAGGCCTATTCTTTTTCCTTTTCTACTGGTAGTGCCTATAGTAATGATATTTTTGTAGATATGAACCTGAGGTGTTTGCAAGCAAAAGCACCTTTGGGTTTCCTGCTGCACCAAAGCCATATCTTTTTCTTCCCTTCTCATTCTCAAAACTGTTTGTTGAGGCAGCTACAGGCTGAGAAAGTGAGCAGAGCCCAGAGCTATATTTTTCATCTGATCTTTCTAGCTCTTCCTTTCAGGGCTCCTGTTTTCAGATGTCCTTTCCTCTGCTTAACTAATAACGACTGGCTAAAATCCATAAAATGGCACTCTATGATCCTTCATTTAATTTAATTGCTACCCTCTGTCTCCCCTTCAGGTCCTTACTGTCATTTGAGTTGTGTAGAGGGCCATGAGTTACACAAACTAATCCCATGCATTTCTGCTGTAGCCAGCTGTTGATCGTTAAGAGCTGGGTTGCTCCAGATTGCTGCATTGTGGAACAGAGCTTTGCTCTAGACCTCTAGTTTTGCTCTAGAGCTCTAATTTTGCTCTATATTTTGTGCACAGATAAATAGTTCTATAATATTTATATTGATAAATTAATACTGAGCAGAGTAAAGGAATCATAAAAAATTGGGAGAGGTAAAAACATGTCCTAGTCATTGCTTGTAACTAATTATATGGTCAGATATGCACCAAGGACATTTAGTTTATATTTCAGTCTATTTTGCAACTTCTACTTTCCATCCATCTCCCTTCCTTATTTTCCTTACATTTGGTATTAAGCACTAAAAAGGTAATGTTCTTGAGATGAAGCAAGTTTTACATATCTATCTGCCTTTAAAAGACATACCATTTGACATAACAAAAGCCTTTATGCAGTTTATAAGTCTCAAACTGCAACACTTTTCAAAGTGATCAGAAACTATCAATTTCAAAGCTTTGACTCCTATGAAGATACTCAGTTGATTGCATCTATCTCCATGAAATGGTTTAATTACTAAGAGTTTCCATCATCTGGGCAGAGGTGACTACATAAGACATCACCGTGACATTGTCCAGTGCTACAGATTGGTTGGATGTGAGTTTTAAAGTAAATGTAGTCAGACTTAATAAAAAGTCTTCTTCCAGCAACCTGCCTTAGTTTCTTGCCAAAAACTGGTGGTTTTAAGGACTGGAGTTGTTCTACTTAACCTTCTTAGCTCAGTGGACTGTCTCTCCTGGGGAACAGCACTGAAATGGGGTAAAAATTGGAAACTCAAGACAAATCACTAATGTATCCTCAGCAGCCTCTTTGGCTCCATATGGATCTATGGGAAGGGTCTTGGATTACTCTGCATCTATATGCCAGCGCAGCTCCTCTTGCCCACATGACCCTGGCCTTATCCTTGTCCTACTTCTGGTCTCTGAGCTACTTTCAAACTTGGCCTCAGAACTGAGAGATTTTTTTCCCCTTTAGATGCAATTGCAAAGGAAAAGAAATGCAGAATCCTCTGACATTCCCACCACTTTGGTTTGGACAGCCAAGAGAGCTTTCTGATCTAATTATTAGCTGAATTCAAGGAATCACAGAATGATTAACATTGGAAGGGACCCCTAGACATCATCTATTCTAACCCCCCACTCAAGCAGGGACATCTTGACAACCAGGATTCCCAAATCCCTCTCTGTGGAGCCCTCTCTCCCTCCCTCCAGTAGGCCAATCCTTAATCTGTGCTAGTGCCTTGGGTTATTCCACCCCAGGCACAGGACCCTGCACTTGTCCTTGTTAAACCTCATGAGTTTCCTCTTTGTCCAACTCTCCAACCTGAGACCAGTTGCTCTCTCACACAAAGAGCAACTCCGCCCCTCGCCTTCCTGGCCTATCCTTCCTGAAAAGCCTCAAGGCCTCCATGGCCACATTCCAGTCACGAGAGCTGTCCCACCATGTCTCAGTAATCACAGTGAAATCATACTTGCCCCGTGTGCATATACTAGTGGGTGCATCTGCTGGTTTTTGGTCCTGCAGGCTCCTGCGGAAAGCTTACTCGTTCCAGAGGGTTTTCAGAAGTTTTTTCCACCATGAAGAGATACTAAAATCATTATGCAAACATAGTCTCCTTTAAGAAAAAAGCAGCGTGATGAGTTACTTAGCTTGGAAGAGCAATGTGAAACAATGCCACTATTAAACTTTCATAAAAATGTGTTCCTTTAAACACAGGCTTATATCTTGCTTTCAGAGAGCAATTATAGTAACTATAATGTGGGTCTGGTGGTAAGAAGTAACATGCATGATGCAGTTCAGCTTTTGAATTTTTAAATCAGCACAAGCAGCCACGGAGAATATACTTCAGACCTTATCAACACAAAATGGGGATATATATGCTGAAAGCAACTTACACTATAGGTCCTGTTTCACTCAGAGATCTGAATTTTGTGTGAGCTTGTAAACCTTTGATTGCTGCTGAAATGAAGCTGCCTCTGCCATTTTCAAGAAATGTGGCAATCATTCACAGACTCTGTCATTTTTCCTAATTTTCTTCATGTGAGAGTGCAAAAAATTTATTTCATAGTAAAATACAATCTTTCATTCCATAGGAATCGAATAAAATTTGCTTTTTAAGAAGCTGATTAAAAAGTGAATGAGAAAAAAAATCTGTAAGTAAACAAGCTTTTAAGTCAATTGTTTTTGCTGTGTTTTCCGAAAAATGAATGCTACAATAATGTGAGGGGTAGTAATGCAACTTAATAATATTAAGGAATGAAAATGGGAAACAGAACCAAATTTGTGGTTTCATACAGAAAATATTACTATGAATTTTTTGTGCACCCTAACAGCTAGCATGAAAATGACTCTTGCTAACAATCCAACAAGATAACTGAAATTTCAGGTATGAAATAAATGAAAATTAAAAAAAAAAAAACCCCACACTGTTTGAACTAATTCCAAGGACTAAATAAACACAAGAAGGAAAAAAAAGCACACTCAAAATTATCCAAACAGTAAGAGATGCAATATTTGTCACATACTTTCATTATTATAAATTTTTCACTCAGCAGTATTTTTTTCAAAGGGTTTTGAAAACAAATACAGCAGTCTTGAAGACATATTTCTCATGTTTGTTTGCCAGGGGATAGCTTCATAGCTTTGGTTTTGGCCACAGTACTTATAATAGCTTCCAAGTATTTAATTTGCTTTTTTTGGGGGGTAGAGTTGTGAATTCAAGGAAAACTATTGCATTAATGGAGAAATTCCAGTAATAAAGATCTTATGCCAAAAGCTATAAATGTAGTTTTAGGAAGTAAGGTATTTGTGCTGTAGGAGATCTGGGTTCAACTTCTGGCTCTGTGGCAAATTATAAGGATGGGACTGGTTAAGTCACATAAAGTGACTTTTTCAAAAGCTATGTCAGAAATCAATTGTCTAAATTTCACTGAAAGCCAATGTTTATACTTCTGAGAGTTGCCACTCATCTGATTTACGTGAACTGGGAAGCAAGATGGCCAGATTTGAAGCCTAAATGATAACTGGGGATCAGAAAACTTGGTCAGGTGTTGAATGATGGTGCCAGTGTTGTCCTCAGAAGTCTCCAGTGTTTGGCTCCTGGACCTTTTTTGAGCACCTGAAAATTTGCATATGTTCTTTTGGTTAGAAATTGAAATGTCCTGTTCAAAAATATCAATTCTACTACCTATTTTGATAGGAAAAATGCTTTTTTTCTCATGGAAATGTGTCTGCCCTCATCCTGTCTCAGTCTGCCTTCTTTACACTTCAGTCTAAAAGACTGTCTGGGGACAGAAATGCCCTAGACTTTAAGAGCAGCTCAAATGCTCCAGAGAAGCAAAGACTTTTAGGGCTGTTTCTGGTGGTTCTCTCTCTCTCAATAATTAGCTAGTTTCCATAACTACTTGGAAATGCACATTGGCTGTTGTAGCAGATTGTTGAAGGAACCAGGCTGCTCTTTCACAGCTGGTCAGCTCTTACAAAGCTTCCTCACTAGCCAGCCCTTTGGTTCACTGCCGCTCTAGGATCACCTAGCCACCTGAACAAAATTCACTCTGGAATTTTTAATGTAATAGAGAAGAGGAAAATTTAAATGAGAAATATTTTATTCAGAAGAGCTAAAATCCTTTCTACTGCTTATGGGGGGAAAAAAAGGAACTTTCTTAGAAATATTACATCCTCCATCATTTGGAAAGTGTAAACAATATATTATCTTGAAAATGCTACTCCTCACTTTCCTGTCTTATAATTTTACCCATGAAGTAAGCATTGTATTTCTTTGCCTTTCTAGTGAGGCAAATTCTCTATTTTTTTTTTCTTAAATGTAGTTTAAAAGTTAATTAAATAACTGAGTCTGTGAGACTAAAATAAATGTCTTTTGGCTAAATGAGAACCATTCTTGCTGTAATTCTTTATTATAAAAGAACAGCATTATTTCTGGCAAAACCATGCTTAACCAGCTCCTTGTGGTGCTGCCTCTCTAAAGAGAAAGAAAAAAATATCAGCAGTTCAGAATCACAATCAAGCTGGACCTCAGTTTCCAGGGAGTGTGTAGATGTGTTCCAGTGCAGCCTCATGGATTTTATCTACATCTGCACCCCTGCTATTCCAGGAGATAGGCATCTATGGGATAAGTAGAGATCCAGTGACTGTAACTTCCTGCTTTTGGCAACACTATGATGAGAGCGTGTTTTCTACCAAATGCTTACTGAGCAACTTCACAGCATTGTCAGAGAAGTTGAAGTAGGCATTTTTATTTTTTTTTAAATCAGATCTCCTATATATTTTCTACTCCATTAAGAAGTTTATTGAGTCATTTCACATGAACAAATACACTTGTGGATATACACTTCAAATGGCACTTTATTCCTGTATTTCTATCTAAACATAGAACTCAGCTTTGCAAATTGTTTCAATGATATTTCACTGAGATATAAGCAAAGCTTGAGAAAGTTTTTTTTTTTTTTAATACTTGCTTAGAGGCAGATTCTATTTGTGTGTCTATGTGTGTCTACTTTCAATATTCTTTCTCGAAAACTGAGACATGTGCTACCACTAATCCTCCGTACCTAGAATTGGGAGGAACTATTACTCTTGCCATTACTACACAATGAAGAAATCCTATTTCATTGTGTAGGAAAGGATACAGTAACAGAAATTAGGAGAAAGGCCCAGAACCCAATGCTGAGCACAGGTCTGTAAAAGACTTTAAATTAAGCCATCTTATTGATTCCAAAAATACCTAGATAGGAGTCTGAGAACCCTTGCCATCTCAGTCTGAAGGCACCTGGAGTACATGGAAGTAATTCTGAGGCTGTTGTCTGTGGCAAAGGAAGGATTGTAAAGAAAAGACATCCTTGCCCTATTGGAGCATCTCAGAAGGAAAAACAAGGGACATCTGTTCACTGCACTTCTGCTTATTTAAGAATCTGATTTCAACTTATTTGGTTGCAGGCCACCTGGCAGGTATCAACTCGGATTCATTCATTCCAGCCTTACTAAGCCTTCCTTTCAGCAGGTGCCTTTTGAAACTGCAAATTGACCTGAATTAATTTGAGCAGGAAGTTTGTGCTGAGGAAAGAGCTGCTCCTCTCAGAGCTCTTTAGAACAAGCTATCTTCATCTCCCCCTTAATAGACTTGTAAACTTGTTTAAAACTGGTAAAATGAATGATTATTGACAGGATATCCTTCCTGTTCTTTCAGTCCCCTCCAAGATAGGGGGAACTGATAGAAGTGCAGTTCACAGGGTAGCATTGTACAGTTTCTCAAAGAGGTTAATTGTGTTTTAAATCCCATCACCTTCTTCTATAAGGTTTCCACGTTCTCTTGACCTTCCAACATCTTCCATAAAGATTTTTTTATTCATAACTTCCAACAAGGTGGGCCAATAGAAACAGAGGTTGATAGAGAATGTGTACTTGGTTTAAATTATTCAGTACGACATGTTCTGGGGTGCACTGAACAGTGTAGGAAGTATTAGAGTGATCACTGCAAGTAGGAAGATCCCTCAGCCTCTATCTTTGCGTATCATTTTCAGGGATTTTAATATTTTTTGTCGTGATCAGTGCCCCACACTGGATTTCTAGACTTCCTTTCACGGAAAGGTACCATTCTTAGTGGTGTCTCTGAAGTACAAAGAATAGTGTTTCTGAAGTACAAAAATTTCCCCGATGATGTCTGCCTATGTGGTGTATTTTTGATTGGCCTAGCCTTGGAAGCCTCCTATTTGAACAAATCACCTCCCAGATGTGGGTGGCTGCACAGAACTGGGCTGTGGCAGGGGAAAGGAACAATCCATCCCTCCCCTGATGAGTATATGGAGCTCCAGTAGTGAATCTGTTCTGCAGTGCAAAGAAAGAGGTGACTTGAATGATTTCTCTCAGGAATTGTTTTTACTTCCTTGCTTCTACCAATATTTTCACCTCATTAGTCTATTTTGAATTCTCTTGGAAAAAAAAACCCCAAAACAATAGAACTGTCAAATTGTAGAGAACTGTATTGTAACATGAGGCACTAAGGGAAAACACACCAGTGAGTGTCCTGCCATTCACTTGAAATTCAGTGGTTTTTATTTGTTCCCTGATAAATATGAGAAAGATATCCAAGTTAGTTCCTGCTGTGGTAAGCACGAAGAACACAATATGCTTTATTTCCAATTAGCATCACAAGATTCATGTTGTTTTACTTCCTTTATTTAATGGCCAGTGTGCTGACACCTCTTCACTTGGTCCTCATCTTGGGTCTTGTATTTTTTATCCCTAGTCATAAGAAAAAATTACTGCTGTGAGTGATCTGAAAATCTCCAATGTATATAGCCTTTTCTGAATAAATATTGCCCTGCTTCATGTACCAAATAATTTTGGATGGCTGTGTCAGAATATCTTTCTTTGATAGATATGTTGTTATGTCTTAATGAATATCAGAACGTTAATATTGCTTTCCTTTTGAGTGAAAACATTCTGGTTTAAGAAATGTGATTTGCAAATGCAATATGATTTAGTATGGCTTATTACTATGATTTCTATTAAATATAATTCAAGTGATTGGCCTATTCAAAAACATTGGATGGGTCGGCAGATATAAACAGAACTTTGTTGATATGTCTTAATATTTCCTTGATGCATGGTTCTGTACAAATTTTATGAGACTCTGGAGATAACGTTTGACTATCTAATTCAATTAGCAAACTCATTTTTTATCTTAGGACACTGCTCTTCCAAATACACACCGTTTTTATTCAACAGAATTCAAGTGGATTTCCTTTTCTCCTTCCTTCTGTTTTTACAGGAATTCCACATGTAAAGCCACAATCAATATAGACACCTCGGACATTAAAGTCCATTGGTATATGAGTTCAAGACATTATAGATAACTCTTCATAATTAGATGAATAGATGTCTTCCTGTCACTTTAGTGCATTTTTAGTCAACATGTAGATTCAGTTCAGCTGTTCACTTTCAGAAATTTTCCCATTAGCCTTATCCCCAAATGCTCTGTTCTCACTCAGTCAACACTACCACTGACAGCAATGTAAGTTAGGGCTGCAGGGCAAAGACCGGTAGCTGAGATCTTAGTACAAGACAAATTCATTAGACAAACTAAATAATTTAGGCACATTTGAAAAGCAAATGAATGTAGAGGTGTTCCCTTATGATTATTGCTCCCATAGATTTTTCTTTAAGAGGAAAAACATAAATTAATAAAGGCCAGAATTTCTTTAATGACAATATTAGTGACTGCCCTATGGCTATTAAGACTTGCACTCATTGTAAACTATATTGATTTTTCCATTGGATAACATTCTCTGGTTAAATTGTTATTTGAAGCTATAATCTGTACTGGACATGTTGGTCATTATCATTATAAAATGTGTTCAAAAAGATTTTCATTGAAGCTTTGACCACATATTTTTAGGAAGACTCCTCAACGTCATCAGATAGTCTTATGAAATCTAAAGAGCAGTAGTCATTACTCATGTAAAGGTGATGATTCTGTTGATTAATAGGCTGAGTTGGGGGCTCTTTGAAAAAGTATACAGATTCATCCTATGAGTATACCACCTAACTAAGTGTATTAATAGTAAAATTGATGACATAACTTTTCCAAACTTACTGTGCTTATAGATGCCTCCATGTCTTCTGTAGAAAGACTCTAAAAGTTACCTTAAAGATCACTTACTGATAAAATGGCAAAATTTGACAATTTAGGATGCAATTGCGATGGGCAGTGCACATGAATTTAAGAAATACTCAGAGCAAAGATTGATAGCATGTACCTAATTCCTATAAAAATTCAAAGTAAGGCAGAGATAGGCATTTACATAATGTTTGTGGCTTTCAATGATTTTCCTGTTTTTTACTAGCAAGGACTAAACTGGCTGCAACAAGACTTGACCAGAAATTATTTTTTGCCACATCACATGACCCTGTTCAGTTTTCAGCTAGTTAAATCTGGTTTGTTATGCAGCAGGTCTTATTTGAAAGCCTTTTCATGCCTTTATGGAGCTAAGGGACATAACGACAGCCTGGGAACTTTACCATTCCCCTAGTCATCCTGAGGTTTTCTTCTCTTAGGATAATGAATGTGACTGTGGCATTTCTATAAAAGTGACACTTCCCTGAATCTCAGATGAAATACTTTTTCTTAGAATGATAGGGCTTTTTTTTTCCTTACACACTGTGGGAATTTACTGTGCTTGCAAATTAAATGCATGACCCAGTGAATATTCACATGACTAGTTTCACGGAGTTCAGCCAAAATCCCTGTACATATACATATAGCATTTGACCTTTTATAAGAGAAAGGCTTCAAGCTTGGTAGTTTGTTGTTTTATTCAGGAGGAAATGGACAGATAGAATGAAGAGGATTTTTCTTTAGTCTTATTTTTTTTTTTAAGAAAAAAGTTATATTAAGAAAGATATATTTTTAGCAGTTAAAGGACCTTTTTTTTTAATGTCATATATGGATTAGAACAACTATTCATAGGACATGAGAGAATTAGAGAGAAACAAAATATTGATGCGAAAAGCTTCTTCCATTTTCTCCATAACCAGTAGAAGCAGATACTGTGCAGAAGCAAATTTTCTCAACCTATTTTGAGTCAAAACATTATAATTTATACTGACTACTCTAAAGTGACTCTAAAAATATTGGGTTAAATATCTTTGTCTTTCATGTTTTTCTTCCCTGTCTGCTATCAGCTGTAAAGAGTGGGACACACTATTTGGGCTTCATTCATTCTGTTTCAAGGATAAACTAGGTTACTCCTAGAGCTTTTTCCCATTCTGATGTGTTAGGGCTGCCTGTGGTCTCCTCCTTTGCTGAAGCAGGAAAAAAAAATCAAGTCCAGAGCTGTGGGAAAGAATTTGACCCCAGCTGGGCTCTGTGCATGTGCAATAATCAGCTTCTTGAAACAGTATTTTTCCTGTGAAAACTGTGTTTTCCACTGCATACCTAATGTTACAACATAGTGAAAGTATGTGATACCCTTTGGCTATAGAATAGTGTCTTCTGGAACTCAAGATATGTTACAAAGAAGTGATTTATTCTCTTCTACAGAAATGCCAAAAGTTGCCTGAGACATGAAGTGCATTACACTGAAGTCAAACTTACCCTTTCAGCATCCATTCAGTAGCAGTGGCATGTTCTCTACATCTTTTTTGGTTTAGGTGAATCATGTTTTCATATGAATCCTGTGTGGGGTGGTAGAGCTGCTCATGAAGTCTTTGGACAAACATGAAGAGGTTTAACAAGGAATGAGAGACACCTTCTCTGTTGATTTTGGCAACTTAAAATTGATTTTCTTCCTCACCTCATTTTGGTGTCAGCATAGGACTCAGCATTTCAGCTTGTTTTGGGGCAAGTTCTTGGCAATTTCTCTCCAGAATCACTTCCTGTCTATATTCCAGTATTGCCTAAATTCTAGCTAAATTCTAGCTTGCCTGCTTAGGCAAGTTGCTCTGCTGGGTTTTAGGCTTGGGCACAGTATGAAGTGGGGACCTATGGCTCTGTGCAAGCTAGTCTCTGCAGCTGTGCTCCAAATGCTCAACATGCACTATCCATCCGTGAAGGCCAAGTATAGCAGCAGAAAAAACATGCCTTGTTTTTCCAGCCCCTGCTCTGTTATTGACTTTTTGTATCACTTAGTCATGCACTCAGATTTTAAAAACTATTTCAATATCTTCGATTTCAGAGGCCTAAATACTTTTTAAAATGTAGTCATTAAGCAGAGCTTCCTTAATAAAAGAGGTGTTGTGAGAGTAGATACATGACAGTTTGTGAAGAGAGAAGGATACTGTGACTCTTGAGGCTCTTACTAATCTTGCCTACCAGGAGGATAAAGGAGAATTAATTTATAAAGGAAGTGAGGAGCTGCTGCTTAAGAGTTTGCTGAGCAGAGATGTCTTTTTTGATAAATTCTTCATGTCAAATGCTGACAAGCTTAAAAAAGAAAGAACGCTGTAATTGTGATATCCTGTTCAGGTTACACTACCCTAGGGGAGCTCATACTAATGACTGAATTAATTAATGGAAATTGTTTTATGTGTTACAGAATTCAAACCATCCCTTTGCCCCAATTTCCTTGTCTGCCTATTTTTGCACCAGCGTGTGAACAAAGAAGCCATTTGCCAATGCTTTGTTAACCTGTTACTCTAGCCAAGCATTTGAGTGTAATACTGCGGAACGCAGGCTTGTGTGTATTACAGCTGGGAGCAATGTCTCATTGTATCAAATACTCCGAAATCATTGTGTAGAAAAGTGTAAAACAAGTAACTTCAGAATCCATGATAGTAGTTTTAGGCATTATAACCACTTCTTCCTAAGCTTGTCTACAAGATTTGTGCCATGGCTCTGTGGGAACAGATACGAAGAGATAAACTCAGTGATGCAGCTTCTTATTTAACTTTCTAGTTTTAGAACACCTTGGAAATGTGGTCACTGGTGCATAATTTATATTGCCAGGGTTTTTTGTTGTTTGCTTTAAGTATCTTGTGGGTATACCTCTCGAGCAGGTGAATGTCATAGGGGGCACGTTTTTCTTGTAATTCTTATTCTTTTGGGACGATATGATTATCTTTTAATGATAAAATTGTATTGTCTTCACAATCATTTATTGGTGCATGCTGCTATTACCTGCACAATAAAAACGGCTGTGCAAAAATACTAGCTCATTTATTTGTAGGATGGTGAGTTTTTGTTGGAAAGGGCTTGAGTTGAATAAGCATCCTTGTTTTTAACAGGATTATGTGACAGATGGGGTAGATATAGATAAGGCTGCACAATGCATCTTCAGTGTCTCTTTAACAAACAGACAGACAGCTCCTTTTCAGCACACAATTGCAGACACATTTTGTTCTATTTTGAAAGAATGCAAGAAATATTTTCTTGATTTTTATCTGTTTTTAATTAAGCTTCTCCAACAAAGAACCTATTTGTTACATTTTTCAGCCAAAAACACACTCTTCATTCAGACACAGATTTGCTTTGAGTGAGAACAGCTAAACTGATGTGTTTTTTTTTTTAAATCAGCTATTACGTCTGATGATGTGAGAATTAAGTGTGTTTATAATTAAGAGATCTTGTATAACAGAAATTATTTTTCTGGCACTTTTGTAGGCAAAGAAAGATATGTTGCTTTCCTCCTCATTATTGTAGGCAAAGAAAGATATGTTGCTTTCCTCCTCATTATTATGCCAATACACTGTATATTGCCTCTGCATATGTACATATGCATATAGGTGCATGTAGATGCACAGGCATGCATTTTTGGGGACTCTGAGCCAATTATCTAGCTCACATATGAAGATAAAACCTTGTGCTACCTCTGTCTGCAACCATCTTCCCTACCAAATGTGGATTTGGATGTAAGGTGCAGCACACACAGTGTTTGGTCACTGTATCTTTTTCTGCAGATGCTGATGGTCTTCTGCCATGGACTGAGGGCATTACTGTCTTTCATATGTTTACTTAAGTGATTTTGTGATGTAGTAAAATATCAATATCCCATATTATATATTAGAAACTGAAAAACTGAAAAGAGAAAATCTTAAAGTAAAATCTTAGCTCCCATTGCAACAATAGCAAGCTCTGCATTGATATGCCACTGGCCAGAATTTTGGCCTACGTTTGTAGAATTTCATTTTCTTTGGAGGCAGAAAATGGGGCTGAAGTATACTGAAAGAGGTTAGATATTTTGATATTTCCCCCATCATGCCTACAAATACAGCTGCTTTTGTTATCAGAAGATCAACGATACCGGTCCTTGTTTCAGGTTACCAGAAATTTGAAATCCTGACTCTTTAAAGAATTTGGTGCCAATTTTTTGAGTTGAATTGAATAATTTTGGGGAAGCTGAAAACCTTATGCATCATTAAAGATGCATAGGATACTTTCCCCAAAATCCAGATTTATTTATTTATGCATTTTGAAAAATTACAACTTACAAATCTCTTCTAATAAGAATGGCAAATTTTAACTTGCTTTCAAATGCCACTTTTTATACTACCAAAAGCTTACCAAAAGCTTTCCTGGAGTAGCAGAAAAGGTAGGCATTAGAATAAAAAAGGGGCCAGTGAGCAAGAAAGAGAAAATAGTCTTTGAAAAGGGGATGTAAGTTGGATCCTAAGCATTCTACCTAGAATGAGAGGCATGTTGTTGAAGACTGAAGACTGAGAGATTTAAGTCACTGCAATATTCTAGGTGGACTCACAAGCACCACCTTCACAACCACATGACGACACTGTGCATCAGCTGAGACTACGTAAAAATCTGTGTACACACGTTTAGCAAGTGCAAGAGATACTTAGATGAAAAGTTCCTACTAATTTCAGCGATTTAAATAGTTACTGCTCTTCTGCTAATTTTGGTCCTTTAGCTGGAAATTAATGCCCCTCAGCCATGATTTGCTATTTCATTACAGAGTAAACCTAATTAGTTTATACTGTAAAGTACTGAACTGAAATATTTTTCTACTAAAATAACAGTATTGTTGTATTTTCTGGCATTGATTTAATGACAGTAGTTTAAGACCAAAGTGAAACAGGGACATTAAGTTATTTCAGCGTAATTCCCTTTAGGCTTATGAAGACACTATAATTGGACTAAGACTCACTTATTCTGGATGAGAGTGTCTCTATAAGTACACTGGAGCACTTGTATGTACTTTCCTGGGACAATCTATTCCACTCGAGTTATTCCATTTAATCACTTTGTACTGATAAGGCTTGCAAGTCAATTCTGCCTTTAGCATTCTCAGATATAGTTTGCTTTTCCTTGAAAAAACCTTATTAAGAAGTAGCACATCAAAAGAAAGAGTCAGGATTTTGAAGCATTTTCCCTGTGTTGTGAGAAAAACCCTTTTCTCAAAGGCTGGGATAAAGCATAGAGAGCCAGACAATCCTGCAACCAGCACTAAAAGTACGCTGATTTACACCAGAAAAGTATTCAGCCTCCTGTCTGCAGTCACAGATGTTCATTCCAGGAGAAGTCCTTCATGCGGCTCACAGTGACGCACATTACGTGCTTTTTATCCAGACACAACACTACTGAATTCAATGGGACTACCAGCTTGAGTAAAAGGCAGATGTAAGTTTGCAGAGCTGGGGCCAAATCATGGGCATGCTGGTAGGAGCATTTACACGGTCTGCAGGTGCAAAGTGCTTCATGTTCTGGGGTCTTACTGAATGATATGCTGCACCCACCCAGCTTTGGGGCTTCTCCCTCAACTTAAGGTGTCTCACAATGTCAATACAGAGCGGCAGTGATCTTAGCAAAATCACAGTTTGACCCAAACCTCAAATGTTCCTTTGTTCATGTGGCTTCTAGCTGTGAGACTGAAGAGTTAATGAAAATTGGCAAAAGCGCACATGCCCCACTGCAAGCAGCTCATGGCATTAAACAATTATGCAAGAATTTTTCATTGGAAGTGATGAGGGATGATGACATTGCTCTTAATATTTGACCTTCCCAGTTTCAACTGCTCAATACCTCTTACTGTACACAGAAATTGCCAAAATCCCACCTAATGAGCTGAAAAATGACACATGACAGATCTGAAGGCTAACTGCAGCTAGAAGAAGAAAGAGTGCTACAGAACAAAAATTCCCAATCTCTCTCCTATTTCTGTACCTTTTCCAGCTATACTGTTTATGTATATAATTTGTGGCACAGATAATTAAAAACTTAATTCAAAGCAAACCGGAATCAGGAGAAGTTCTGTTGTTTTTAATGACTTTTTAGCTCAAATCTTCTCAGTGTGTTTACAAAGCTATGTGGATACTCATAGGATTTCAGGGTGGATTTTTTCTTTCTGGGAAAGCAGTTTTGGTGTTATCCCGAGGGGCACTGTTTCATTTCCTTTTTTTTTCTGGGAGATTTGCACCCAGTTAACTCTTTTGACTTCAAGGAAATGGAACAGTTCCTGGACTAAGCTGGAATAAGCAAGTGGATCAGGAGTGGAGACCCCTGCAGCGCTGAGTCGATGTGTAAGAGTCACAGCGGGCTTATGAACTATGTCATTGGCTCTTTTTTCTCCTGAATTACTGAAGTTCCATCTTAAAAGGATGTCATTTGAACTAATAGAATTGCTCTTGGGTAAAACTGACATGATAGAGTGAAAAATCATTTTCATTAGGCCCTGTCCTGTTGTTTTATTTGGATGAAATTTATCTCCTTCACTTCATCAAGAGCAGATGAGCAAGTAAAGCTTTAAATGCTGATTGATTTTCATATGCATACCACTCACTTTGACTTGCAAGCCTTGGAATCCTTCACTTCAAAATATGTCAGTGTGAAAGCATATGTTGCTGAAGGACTGAAACTGAAGACACTATGAAATTGTTTGTATAATACATCTTTCCCTTTGTGAACATATCATGTTGGGACTTGACTGAAACTCTACAAATCGCACTGGCGATTGCACAAGGCTCTGGCATCAAATTAGGTTTAGAAAACAAGTGGTAAGCACATAGCCACATAGCCCTGGAAACCTGAGCTAGTTTCTCTGCTTTTCTTAGGTTTTGTATTTATGTAGATTTATTATGACTTTTTTTCTCTTTTCTTTTCTTCTTACTAAGATATATGATATTTTGGAGATGGTTTTCAATGTTTTGTGATATATGTTAGATATATATATTTTGTGATATGATATGATACAATATCTTGTATCATATATAAAAAAAGAAATCGTATCCTTCCACTATCACTATGTGAGAACTCTTTTTAGTTTAATGGAATTTTTATAGGAGTGAAAATATTGTGCCTGCCTTTGGGGCAAAGGTAGGTATGCTCTTGTTGTTTTCATGCAAAGAAATCCATGATTGTAACAGGAGAGCCAAAAAGAGTTGGCCTTCATCCTGACTTTTGGAGTAAAAGAATTTTCATGTATACTGAGCAAAAAGTCATAATCTTACGAGATGGGCTCTTTTTTTTTTCTTCCATATTGTTAAGCTGTATCCAAATAGCTGTATCCGAAAGCTTCCTACACAAGATATATAGTGTTTTAAACTTATATATTGGCTAAGGTAAATTTAGAAATTAGATCTTCTTGTGACTTTATGATATTTTATGTTTTCTTAAAAAAGTACATGACTGAGGGTTAAGATGCCTACACTTGCGTGATTTACACAAGGGCTCAGAGAGGCTCTCAAAGACTGAATTTAAGGAGGGTATTCAAGCTTCTGAAGATATAAGATGAAGAAGTCTGAAGTTCAGCACTGACATCCAATGCTGACAACTGTATGGCTTTTTGTGGGCCTGAGTTTGAGCATGTCTGAATCCATATACAAAATCACAAACAGAAAGATTGTATATCTAAAAAGTTTGAGTTATTTATGGGACAACATAATGAGCGAGAGGACAAAGTAATGAACATGTCAGGTTAGGATCCAACCTGCATAATTTTTTTTTCCGGTATATTTTTCATTTTCTATGAACCTGATTTTATTGTGGTTAAATTATAACATTGAGCCACTTGAAAAAAATACCTCATATTTCTTCTGAGTTTTTCAGAGTGGTTGTCCTGGCAAATCGCACAAAATAGCATCATCACATGTGGCTCAAACTCAGAAGAAAAGTGAGTGATCTGAGGACTAGAGTTGCATATAGGCATGAGTGCATGCACACTCACCACACACATAAACATTTACACTGAATTTTTGCTGGTTTGGGAGCGAAATCTGCTTTCAAATTGATGGAGAGGTCACCCTTAATTAGAAACATTTATCACATGTAGACTCACAATTGCCTTTTTTTTTTTTGTTTTCGCCCTTCATTTGGGATTGTATAAATCACAGGAAAATAAGTATCTCATATCCCAAATGTCCATCTCTTTGTTCTTTTTTTATTTGATTGCAGGCAGATGAAAAGTGCTGCTTTGAAATAACGGTGATGGCCAGGGGCCCACTGATTGCCTGTAAACAGAAACAAGAAGAGGGGCACTGGTAACATTTAGAATGTTTTATCAGTGATCAAAGCACAGGAGGTGCTGTCTAGACAGCCTAGGTGTGGACTAGCAAATGGCTTTCATTAGGCGTCCTCTGCTCTGGTGCCATTGTTTCAGCTCTGCTCTTCTTCAGGCCAATCTGTGATTGATTTCCAGAGAGGTGCCCAAGTGCCTGTGGCAATGGGATAAAGCTTACAGGACTTTGCTTGTTCTGACAAGGCAGAGTAGCTGCCTATCACATTAGTGCAAAATGACACTTTCATTTACTTCCACAGTGCTTTGAAACGAATACTTTCAGCTCTAAGAATTGCTCTTTGCAGCTTGAGCTCTGGAGTCAACTTCTTGAGTTCCAGAGAGTAAAAGCTCGTGAAATAATTTTTGAAGGATCCTATAGCTAAAAAAGGTCATGTTCTGACCTCCCTGACAGCACTGGAACTTTCTTGTCTTGCATAATAATGACTTTTGCTTTAATGATGTATTTTATTTATAATGTTGCTGAAGTTGTTTTTTAAGATTAGGGAGAACAGCTTCATTTTTTACCCATATGAATTTCTCTATGCATTCCGTATGTGCTTTGTCTTTATATAAGGATACTTGGCACTCATGAACTGGTGTACTAAATCATGGGATTCAGAATATTCAAATGGTTTCACTACAGTCCCTAATGTGAAAATGCAGGGCTAAGTTTCCTCAGAAAAGACCTCATGTTCAGCTGGTGCAAATTACCAAATTACTATAAACTACCAAATTACCAGTCCACAAGACGTGCAGATGTGGCCTGTGTTGTCTGCCTTTCTACTTCGTGCTTGCTTTGTTTCTTAAATGACCTGATTGCATTGCCTAATGATCACCTAATGCTCATGGGAAGAGATGCAAGTCTATGGGGGCAACATAGAAGAGAGTGCTCTGGCAGTTTTCCACACGGTCTCCTGGCCTTCCTTTAGAAGATTCCACAGATTATACTGAAGTTGTGGGTCTCTTGAGAGTGACTATATAAGCCAAGTGATGGAAGGCTCTAATTATAACACACCCACAGACCTGTAGGGTTGAAAATTGTTCCTCTGTT
The DNA here is from genome assembly GCA_013398315.1 of Nothoprocta pentlandii. Taxonomy (NCBI): domain Eukaryota; kingdom Metazoa; phylum Chordata; class Aves; order Tinamiformes; family Tinamidae; genus Nothoprocta; species Nothoprocta pentlandii. The sequence continues at coordinate 1,702,983 of VZSG01000009.1, forward strand.
CCAGCGTCGAAACAATGGAAGAGCTAGTGACCATCACATTAGGACAAAGGTTAGGGGTATGGTGTCCTGTAGGCAGGGTTCAGCATGACACTCCCACTCAGGTCTTCACTGACTCATGTTACCTTCATGATGTTTGAAAATATCAGTCAGCAGAAACTCAGCATGTGCTTGAGTAGCTTCTGTATGAATTAAAAAGGAGGATTTTTGTTTTATTATTTTTAATGTTAAGTAATTATTATTATCATCATCTATCTGGACTTCAGCAAGGCTTTTGACACCGTCCTTCACAGCATCCTCCTGGGCAAGCTCTGGAAGTGTGAGTTAGATGAGTGGACAGTGAGGTGGATTAAGAACTGGCTGCATGGCAGAGCTCAGAGGGTGGTGATTGGTGGTGCAGAGTCTAGTTGGAGACCTGTAGTTAGCGGTGTCCCCCAGGGGTCAGTTCTCAGCCCAGTCCTGTTCAATGTATTCTTCAGTGACCTGGATGAAGGGATGGATCATTCCCTCATCAAATTTGCTGATGATACGAAACTGGGAGGAATAGCTGATAGCCCTGAGGGCTGTGCTGCCATCCAGAGGGACCTGGACAGACTGGACATCTGGGTGGTGAGAACCCTTAGGAAATTCAACAAGGGCAAGGGAGGAATAACTCCAGACACCACTACATGCTGCAAACTGACCTTCGAGAGCAGCCCCGCAGAGAGGGACCTGGGTGTCATGGTGGATGACAAGATGACCATGAGGCAGCAGTGTGCCCTGGTGGCCAAGAAGGCCAACGAGATCCTGGGGTGCATTAAGAAGAACATCTCCTGCAGGTCGAGAGAGGTGATCGTCCCCCTATACACAGCCCTGGTAAGGCCACATCTGGAGTACTGCGTCCAGTTCTGGGCTCCCCAGTACAAGAGGGATGTGGAGCTGCTGGAGAGAGTCCAGC